>ML788227.1:766362-799705 GCA_009831015.1 Picea engelmannii | reverse complement strand
AAATACTTATATTACAATTTGATTTTACAATGTTAATAATTGATATTTGTAATTTCATTAATCCAAAATGTTGGTTTTCCTTCTCGTTATTTAGAATGGTTGAAAAAAACTAAATTCGTAGAACATTTATATGATTGTGTTGAATACTAAAAGAATGTGAAATATGAAGTTCATTAAATTGTAGTTGATAGCTCACAATGAGTTTTTAGTTTTTTTTTTTTAACATTTAATAAAAAAAAATGAATGTATATTACAATAATTATGTTTAGGTTGGTGATTTTTATAAGTTTAAATTGGTGGTTCGATGGTTAATTGTTGATTATAACTAGTTGTAACTATGATAAGTCAAGTCTAGAATCTAACTTCATTATTGGACTTTTTTACAAATATATTAACATTTGATGTGTCTTCTCTAAGGATTTAAAACATTATCATGCATCTTCTTCCTCGGGATCTAAAAGATTCATATGTAAACCCTTTTTCTATTTCTTCACTCATCCTTCCACTCACCCAAAGAGTGTCACCTTCATGGAGGTTCCAATAAAATTAGCTATGGAACTACATCACACTTAATGGTAGGGTTTATGTCCCTTTTTGTTTCTAGGTCTATGGCCCTTGAAGGGTTGGTAAGCAAAGTCTCTTATAATCAAGGGAATGGGTATGTGGGTATGTTGTGGTCAAATAGTTGTCTTATACATTTATGGGCATAATTAGAGCCTTTGTTGATGCCTTAAGATCATGGAAAACTACATTCTTTTTATGGATTGTTTTAGGTGTTGTTGAAGAGTGATTCTAGCCTCGAGGTTTGCTACTGTACCCATTTTTTCTTTGTGAGATGGGAGCCTTGGGAAAGGAATCTTGTGAATGGATCATCACATGACTCATTTTTCATACGAAAGCTTTGTTCTGATATTCCAAGTCCCATATCCAACGTGAATAATTCCGCTCCATAGCAATTTGTTTGAGAGATGCATGTTCAAATCAAGTTCTACATAAATGGAGAGACATATAATGATGCCCTTGTTGATGTGGTTGAGATAAATATTGAGAAATTGTCACAAACTTGTTGAAGCCACATATAGAGGAGGAAATTTGATAGTTGGACCCACATAGGGGTGGTGGCAACGAAGATGGTAGCATGATTAAACTTTGGAAGCTAGGGTTTAATGAGGAGCCCAACTCAATGCATAAACCAAGGCCCATCTTCTAATACCTTTTTGGGGTCATCGATATTGTCGAAATACACAATAGAAAAACACTTTGAACACAAATAAATTAGAAAAATCTAAGGTCCATGCAAATTGATCCATGTAGTAGTCATTGATGCTAACAACCAGAACCCATTAAATATGCAAACAAAGTTATGATCATTGTACCAATTAACGACATTGTTAATCTTCAATGCCTACAATTTTAACACTATATTAGTGTTAGATTTCTCCACGGTGAGCACTCCCAAGGATGAAGTCAAAGGGGAATAGTTTTATTTTGGACAACATCCTTGAAAGAGTGGGGCCCAAAAGAAGAGAACATACTTCAACTCATAACTTTACCACATAGATGCAAAACCAAATGCACGGTGGAATCCTTCCTAATACCATATTCTAATAGTGGGCAATCATTGTCTAGATTCTTACCAATAAAGAATAGACATTGTTGATGGATAAGAATCCCCTTTGTAATCTACATGTGTTGTTTTAAATCAATGATAAATCCTTGAATAATCACAAGCAACGTGATAAACCTCCTTGACAATGATCTCACGAAGATTGAAAATGCCTCTGTTAAGCCTAAATCTACTTGAGAGATTTTTTCAAATAATTTGTGAACATGCTTTTCATTAAGCAATTTGACAAACATATGCAATGTTTAGTCACCAACAAGCAAATGATCTTCATCTTGAGGCTGAAGAGTAACCAATTTATCAAGTGAAAAGGAAGACACTCCAAAGCTCCCAAATGTTGTTGGACTAACCACAAAATGACCTCCAATTTGGTCCTTATGCCTCTATTGAAATATGCATTACAAGATTTCCTAAATGCCTCCATCTTATTACTAAAGTGGTCACATACCATGGCACACTTATCTAAGTGCACATGGTGTTGTACAAACCACTATAAATCGTCATCACAACCATTACAATCTTACTTACATAATACTACCCTCTAACATGAACTTCCACCCCTTCTTGCTTTCTTCATGATTTCTATACTTTACATCATATTAATTATACTAATTATACTTAATATATATATATAATATATATAAATATATATTTATGAACTTTTTATAATCTATTATTTTCAAATTTCTTACCATTCTTGAATTCTTTTAAAAGTCATTTAAAAGCCTTATCTTATTTTACCATATTTAAAAGAAAATCAAACAATGGTGTATTTTCAACTATGATAACATCCACCCTAAAATTATTAACTTGATTACATCACATCATATCCAAAGCAATGCTACTTAACTCTCCCTTTTAGTTTGTAACATGCAAATCCAACCATAATTAATTTTCCCTCCTCTTAGGGAAGTATTGACCATTAACTTAAAAATGATCATGATGCATACTTAAGTTGTACCATCTTTGGAAGATTCTTAAGTTCCTTGGGACACGAGGCATTAATATTCTACATGTGAAGTGTTCATATCTCTAAAAGTTGTTGGGCAATCTTTAGAACTATGAAAGATACATCTCAAAAGTAAAAAGGACTCGAGCATGTGGATTCGTTGTCCCATGTGATGTCATCCTTCTATGAGGTAGTTTAATTTTCAGTGTTCTCCATGTTACGACTCTAAACAAAAATTCTAAGAAGTTATGTAATAATTATTTTTTCAAAATAGTTTATTTAGTATAATTTTTTTTTTTTTTTCAATTTACATTGTCTTCATCTTATTTTTAAATTTACTATTAACTTTTCTCTTCGTTTTAATGGCTATATATTTTTTAAAATTTACCATTAACTTTCTTCTTCGTTCTAATGGCTATATATTTTTTAAATTTACCATTAACCTTTCTCTTCGTTCTAATGGCTATATATTTTTTAAAATTTACTATTAACCTTTCTTTGTTCTAATGGCTAGTTGAACTAGCAATGGCTTAACATGTTTGCATTTCTTAAGAGTACAATTTTTTAAAATTATGTTTGCATTTCTTAAGAGTACAGATGTTAACAATTTTAGAAGTACCATAAATGTGGCTAGATCTTAGATAAAATAATAATAATATAGGTTGCTTTACAATCTTATTTTCCACTTTAATTATTGTTAATTGTTGATTTACTTAGTGTTCTTTTAATGCAACATAAATTCAAGGAATGGTTTGCATTACATATTCATAGTAGCTTTTTATATGTTGTGAATAATCTTAGTTTTGTTCTTCTAATCAAGGACATCATTATACATGCGGTCTTATCCATTACCCTAACATTGAATTGGTTGCCTTGGCTTTTTTCTCAAAATTTAACTAGCTTATTCCCACTTTGTGTTGGCTTGTTTTGCTAGAAGTTTCCTAATTGGTTTCTAAAGTGAGGGTGCATGAATAACAAAGCATTTATGGAGGCAGTGGATATCAAAGTATATATGAAAGGCGGTGAATATCAAGCGGTGTATCTATGGTGAATATCAAGTGGTGGAAGGTCGTGAATAATAGAGAGCTTATTTAAGACATCAGCCATGATCATTTGTCAGACTTGTTATTATAGCCTAGTTAAAGACCTGCCAAACATTTTCACTAAAGTTAAATTGAAACCCATAACTTAAGTTTATCTAACAATGCAATTTTTAACTTAGGTTATCTCACATTTAACAAATTGTCTGAGGTGAAAACCTAGGTTATTTCATACGTAAAAATTGCATTTCATTGTGTGAGAGAAAACTTAGGTTATAAAACATTAGAAATAGTGAAGATGGAAATAACGCTTTGAATCTATTCTCCAATGAGATGACGATGAATAAGTTTTTTTTATTATATTAAAAATAAAGTTTTGAGTTCTCTAGTTCGAACAATATAGATTGTGAAAAATTTTATAATCAAAGGGCAAGATAATATGAAGTCAACGAATGATTAATCGCTATAGTCCCTCCATGCCTTCGACATAGACTAATAATAACTTACTTTGGGCCACTTAGAAGTAACTTCACTATGGGATATTTTGAAATAAGAAATTCATGTTGTTTCTAAATGATGTTCATCGGTCCTCCTCAAAACAAAATATATTGGCCTACTTGGAAGTAAAGGGTTCGTCAATCCATTTTGAAATAAGCATCCATCGAAATAATTCTAAAGAAGGCTCATTAGGCCTATTCAAAATAACTCACTTCATGCAATTTTTGAATAACTTACTTGGCCACCTTTAGATTAGCTCACTTCGGGTTGTCTTAAATTAACTCACTTTGGGCTATTTTAAAAGAAAGGTGTTTGGGCCACTTTCAAACAAGGCACTTTTGGGCCATTTCCAAAGAAGACTCTTCAGACCAATTCTAAAGAAGGTCGTCAAGTTGATTCGAAAAAAAACTCGTTGGCCTTAAAAAATGCCCCATTATATCAATAAGGAAGCACTCAAAGTCTTTAAAATCTTTGTGTTGCTCCATGTTGGCATGTGGCCTCTAAACACATCAACATCAATGGAATTTTTGAACTTGAATGACCCAAAATAACTCCTATTTTATTTTAAACTTCCCAAAGAAACTCAATATTGACCATGTGTTCACTATGTCATCCCATGACAGTCCTGCTGACAGTCCTAGTGCTCTAACTTCATCTCTGATACCAAGCTCTCGTGTCCCCATCAAAGGATTACCCAACCCATGGGATAGGGACACTACTTAGATTTAAAAATCCCAATATAAATTCAAACTCATTAAACTCTAAAGTCATTCGAGTTCATACATGCATGCAATTAAGTAATGCAACATAAATAAGCATGTTTAAACTCATTTAAACCGAGAATTCCATTTCTAATTTAATTCATAAGCCAATGTTAAACTTAATTGTAGAGTTATAAACAAAGATTTAAGAGAAAAGATTGAAAACGTATCTTTTCAACAAGATGGTCCAAAAAACTATCTATGTACAAGCAATTTTCCACCCAATAGTAGATGTTCATTGTAGATGCCACCCTCAAGCTAGGTCATGAGGCCACGAAGATGAATGAAACTAGATATAGGCTCACAAGTCACACACCCAACCCAATTGCTCTCAAGCTTACCCAAATTATTCAGAACTAAACACTCTAGGTAACCACCTAACCATCAAACAATCTTGGAATTCTCATCCACTGCCCATACAAAACAAATAATACATCTCCCTTCTTTGCTCAATAGTTCCTTAGGAGTAGTCTCCCTTCTAGTGCTCTTAAAGTAGGCAGGAAGAACTCATATTGTTGTCTAACTTCTAGAATACCTTGACGGAATTATATATTAGCTCTAAGACACCCAATGAACAACAATTAATAGGGGGAAGAAAGGTTTCCTAAACAACTCAACCTCTATGCTTATTTACAACCATCCCTCTTCTCGGAGCCATGGATTACTCTCCCATAGCTACTTTTGGTCCTTTCAAGTTTGTATCTTAATTTCAAACATGAGAATATAGTTTTTAAAACTTGAATTTAAGCATGAGAATGATAAGAATAAATAAATCAATTCAAAATAAAACAAAGGATGCATGGTAGCGCAGTCCCTACTGACTGGGAAATACATGTTGACAAGTGGGAAATATATGTTGAACAATGAAACTTAATATAACTATTTGCATAGATAATGAATAGTCTTTGTCAAAAGATTATTCATATAATAAAGAAAATTATCTTTATTGTCTATGCAAAGAGGACAATGTTAAGAATAAAGTAAAAACAGTTAGCATAAAACTTTGTAAAAATAAGCTAAAAAACAAATTGTTCAAATGTGGAGTAAAATATAGTAAATAAATAAGCGAAATGTTCAATGGAGAGGTTAGCATATGCGGGAAACAATGTAAAGTGTTTGGAGAAAAAACATTTAGCATAAAACTTTGTAAAAATAAACAAAAAAGTAAAGTGTTCAATTTGGAGTAAAACTTAGTAAAATATGCATATGCATACCAAAAAAGTAATTATTAATCTAATAAAAGTTAATTATACATCTTCAGCATAGACATATAGTACACACACACATAGCTTCCGCACTTCACACATGTATATCCATGTGCAACGAACATTTAGTAAATAAAATACATTTTCAACACCGACATATAGTCCGCACACATATAGCTTCCGCACTTCTATATCCCCACACAACAAACACTTAGTCTAATAGCTATCAATAATAGAATATTGTTATGCATATACATATGCTTAACAAAATGTTTTTAACATATATACGTGTCTTAAAATGAAAGTTAATTATTAATTCAATAAAAGTTAATTATACATCTTCAACATAGACATATAGTCTGCACAAATATAGCTTCAACACCTCCTCGCATGTGTTGCGTTGTTGTTTATGTGCAGAGACTTTTGCTTTGACGATTTGTTCACACATGTATGATATTATTTATTAATGTGCAATGCTCAATATGCAATGTGCAACTTATTAATTTATTAATTATTTAATATTAATTAATTATTTAATATTAATTAATTATTTAATATTGCAATGTGCAATGTGTTGTTGCTTATGTGCGGAGACTTTTGCTTTGATGATTTGTTCACACCTCTACACATGTATATCCCCGCACAACTATAGTTTCATAATCGTCACTTTGAGACTCGTACATGCATATGTTCTACACCAGTTCATGCACCATCTGTTACAACTGCATAATTAAATTACATATTAAATTCTCATACATACACTCGTTCCAACCATCCACTACATTTGCATAATTAAATCACTTATTAAATTTTTGTCACCAACCCCGCAATAAAATGTTTTAAAAGACTAATCAAAAACCAATTTTTTTTAATCATTTACAACAAAATTGAACTATTGAAAAAAACATAAATTTGTCAACACAAAAACAAAATCACACTTAACACAAAAACCAATTACTTTAAACCCAAACAAAACTAATAATAATAAGATATATATATATATATATATAAAGATGGAATTTTCATTAAAATGAGTTCTCTTAACGATGACAAACTCCCCCTCCCCCAAAATATGTTACCTTTTTCCATGATAAATTATTCAGTCAAGTACTCAATTTAGTTTGATTAATATTAAAAAAAATAAAAATTGAATGATATTCACGAGAGATTAAAACGGAAATAAAAATAAAAAACAAATTAAATATAAAATTCAAACAATATATATTAACTTTACCCTATTCCTTATATTTTCCTTAATAAACTATTTAGTCGACTAATTTAATTTGGACTTATTTTCCTTAATAAACTATTTAGTCGACTAATTTAATTTGGACTAACACCTATTCTTGATAAATAAAAAATAATTAAATGATATTCACTAAAGATTAAACCGAAAATAAAAATAAAAAACAAATTAAATATAAAATTCAAACACTATATATTAACTTTTTCCATAAAAAATTATTTTTTGTATTTATATATAATATAAAACTTTCACATAGAAAAAGTCCTCTTTTCCTTATGTCATATAGATCATAAGTCACCTGGACAGAATTCCCAGTACATCCACAAAACAAGTACCCAACCTATACCACCGCTTAAAATATTCTCGAATGAGAAAGGCAACAACACTAGAAGCATATGGATACTTATATCTAAACCCCCATAGTCCCAAACTGATAACACAATATTCTCAAAAATAGCATATAAGGCATACATCAATGCCCGAGACCATCAAACAAAACAAGGAAAATATACCACACCCACAAGGATAACAAACTGTACTAATAGATGTCTAGAAACTGAAGTGGCCCCTCATGTTTCCCAGCGCATTTGTAGTAGATAAGCTTCTCCGGTTCCTTTAAGAGAGCATTCTTCGATAACCTATCAGCCTCTTGATTGTCGTTTCAGTAGACATGATCAAAGGATAAATAGTGGAACTGGTTGATTAATACTGAGATGCTATGCATCCAACAGTCCAATGAGACAACCTGAAGACGACCTTTCCTGTTTAACTAGTCAATAATTATCTTTGAATCTCCCAGTACATGAAGTTCCTGAATAGATAAACGGGATGCCAAGGAGAGTAGGGCCCACACACCAAGTAATTTTGCTTGAGTGTTTGTACCAGGCCCACAATTAAGGAGCCAGTGGTAACCACTGTGACCATTAATCCTTATGACGCCTCCCACTCCGTTGTTCAGTCCAGTAGATGAAGCCGCTACGTCGAACCAACCCATCATGCCCCCCTTGTCCAGAACAGGCACCTTAACTCTCGGGATAGCTTCCAGAGGTATCTTTTTATAATCTGTGTATACTAATAAAGCACTATGAATAACTTTTTGTATCCTGGGAATGCAATCTTCAAAGACTGCAGAGTTGTACTCCCTCCAGATAGACCAACAGATGATCGATGGGAGTGTGGACAAGTGTGTGTTTTGGACTCTCCATTATTTGTAGTAGTCTATCAATTTTTCCCCCACCCCGCTGCCAGAATAATTAATAAACATTTTAAGGCTGATATAGACCTCCTGCGAGAAAGCACAATCCAAGAATAGATGTTGGGTCGATTCAATACTTTTCCAGCATAATTTACATACACCGGGACCTATGAATCCTCTGCGTTGAAGAGTCTCCCACGAAAATACTTTATTTTCCATCATTAACCAGAAAAAAAGCTTAATTTTCAGCGGGCAATCCCAATCCCACATGGCCTTACGCCAACCATCAGACTTATAGATGCATTTTCGACTTTCCGCTGCTAAATAGATGTTCCTTACCATTACCTGACTAGTCTTATTACCTCCAGTCCATTTTAGCTAATCTGATTTTTCCTGTAGTGTAATTCCATTGTTAATAAGAGCAACACGAAATGTTTTCCATTCAACCCATAAACACCCAGATAATTCCAAATCACCACTAGAAATCCAGTTGGTTGTGATCCGGCCCACCTGTGTCATTGCTTTAGCCCGGTAAAGATAATAAATGCCTTTACTATTTATCACCTCAATCAATTCCTCTGACAGAATAGCCGCCTGACCCATCCCCGGGATATAGTCTTTTCCAATCAAGATTGATTGCCCATTCCTCGGACTCCATGCCAACCAGTGAAGTAATAGGTGGAGAGACTTTAATAAATATTTCCAAACCTTAGAACCTTTCTCCTTTGTGATATTCGTTGTTCGGAGCCAACTTGTTGTGGATAGAAATGACAAGTATTTGTCTTTTAAAACCCTATGCCATAACCCCTCCTTCATCAATGCTCTCCAAAGACTGTTGGATGCCAGAGCTTTACTAAAATCTAGTATATTCCTCAACCCCCATCCCCCATAGATCTTTGGTCTAGCAATCTTCTTCCAGTCACATAGGTGTAAGATTTTCTTATTTCTACCTCTCGACCATAAAAAATTGTAGATGAGTTGGTGAATTTTATTAAGTATCTGAGAAGGCAGATTCACTAATGTCAACCAGAAACCAATTGACTCTCTAATACCGCTTTGATCAAAGTCAGACGTCCCCCTAATGATAACCACCGGTTGCACCAGTGATTAATCTTTTGTTCATATTTCTCTATGATCCAGAGCCAATATTCACTTCTGTATCTATCAATCTTGAGGAAGTAACCAAGGTATCTAAACCCATCTGAAAGTTCTTGATAATTATAAGGAAGGATTAATTTCAATGAGTCAAGGACCAATTGACAAACCCCATACTAGTAAAGAGTAGTTTTCTGTGAGTTTACCTGTAGACCCGATGCCAAGCAAAAATGGTTTAATACCCTACTAATCTCCTTCCATTTTGATAGTGAATCATTTGTTAATATGAGGATATCATCTACAAAAAATAGATGCAAGATCCGGATAAATCTCGATACCTTTATGCCAGTCAAAAGACCTTCCCTTTTACTTTTTTTTAAAGCAAGGCTTAAACCTTCCATAATGAGAATGAAAAGTAGGGGCGACAGAGGACACCCCTGTCTGAGTCCTCTCCCACTGCTAAAAAAATATGTAGGTTCTCCATTAATAAGCACCACATAAGACGCAAACGTAACACTACCCATTATCCAGTTGGTCATCAAAATCCCAAATCCACATTGGATTAAAACCAACCTGAGGAAATCCCAACTAATGTAGTCATATTCTTTTTTTAAGTCGATTTTAAGGATTAATGCCTTTGGTTTTTTCTCTTTAATGCTATGTAGACACTCCTGAGCAGTCCCAATTGCATCCCCAATTTGTCTACCCTTAAGAAAGTTGAATTTCTCTTCCGACAGAGTATGAGACATAATCGGTCTTATCCTCTTGGCAATTATCTTTGCAATAATCTTATAACAAAGATTGCACAAAGCAATCGGCCGAAAATCACAAAATGTAGCCGGCCCATTTGCCTTCGGGATTAATGCAATAAAGGTCGTGTTCATACCCTTATTCACCGCCCTTGTCATGCATGCCTCTTCCACCGCTTCCACCAAATCATGAGCCACCAAATCATAGAAATGCAGATAAAACTCAACAGTCCACCCATCCGGGCCAGGACTCTTATCCTTCATAAAACCTTTCAGTACTTCAAGTACTTCCTCCTTGGTAACCAATCTCTCCAAATATTGCACCTCCTCCTCCATCACCAACCCGGGATATTGGTTTACTGCCTCAACCCGTTCCACAATTATGTTGTCAGCTGATTCTTGATAAAATGACCTAAATAATCACAATGCTTCAGATTTTATGGCCGCTTGCCTCTGATGGGACTGTCCCCGATCATCCATTATTTCCCATAGATGTTTTTTATTTTGTCTAAAACTAACATAGCGGTGGAAGTACTTCGTATTTTTGTCACCATTTTTAATCCAAATAGCTCGGCTTTTCAAACGCCAGCGGGCCTCCTCCTCCATCAAATAAGAATTCCGATCCAATTCAAGCTTCTTCAATCGAGCACCCTGGGTTTGACTTAAACCACTTTCCCAACTCTGTTTAGTCAGTTTATCTAATTCCTCAGCTAGAACTACCATAGCTCTATTCTCCTTAATCTTCTTTTGTGCATGCCAACTCTTAGTGTGATTCTTTAAAATTATAAGCTTCTGTACAAGTCTCCTTTGGGCACCTACCATGTTGCAAAGATGAGGATCATGCCAAACCGACTGGACTAATTCTCCAAATGACGCATCCTTCAAAAATGCATGATTGAATTTGAATGGGCAGGCCACCGAGCTATTATCAAAGTTTAACTGAAAGAATATTGCCACATGATCCGAGAAGTATGGGTGTCCAACCCAAGATCTAAATCTTGCTGATGCATTCAATAAACCCTCCGCCACATATACTATGTCCAACCTTTTTTGTATATTCTTCTCTCCACTTCGGCCATTACGCCATGTGGGCACTAGCTCCAATGGCTGCACATCCACCATACGATTCTTCTAGAAGAGGTCTCTGAAGAAGCCGACCAAGGGGTCAGAGTGAGCATCCACCCCCCACACTTCATCAATAATGGTTGTGAAATTTAGGTCACCAGCCAAAATGATATTTTCCTGAGCTAATAATCCATTTGATTCAACATGTTCCTAGAATAGTCTTCTCCCCACGCAAGGACTGTAAACATTAATAAAAATAATCCTACTATTGTCAGGCTTATGAAAACCTGTCAACAAAATACTATCGGCACTTAGAAAAGGGTTTAGCTCAAAAATATTGGGGTTCCAAGTAGCCAGAAGCCCTCCCGACTTCCCAACTGCACTTACCACACATATACACCAAGTAGGGCAAAGAGAGTACATAACATTATGGGCCTTCTATTCATCCACAAGAGTTTCTTGAAAAAACACAATATCCACCTTAGTAATCCTTAAAATATTGCATAAAGCAGGTAGTTTATGGGGACCCCCCCACCCCTCTAACATTGTAACAAACTGTTTCCCCCAGTGTGTAAAAATAACTATATTGGCCAAGAACTATGGCAAACTCAAAGATGTGAATGTTTGATTTGACGGACCTTTGCATAAAAGGTCGATGAATGTAAATTATATAATGAATATGTGTTGCATGATTGTTGAGAAGGGGATGTGCTAAAAGAGACCACGATGGATAATGAGAGGTGGTGGAAGGGACCTGGAATGGTTGCGTTAACTTCCACCGAGCCAGTACCGTACTGGTTTACACTTGCTCACAAACCAAAGCAGCTCTCTGATCCTGGAATGGATTTCCCGTCAGATTGGTAGGTGGGGAGGCTCCTCAATAGTTAATGAGGGGATGGGGGTGAACCGCCCATCAGTAACAGCCCTCAGACCTGACCACGAACGATGGAATTCGTGCCACACGCAACCTTGCAGACAAAAATTGGCAAGGGAGGAAATGTGGTAAGGAGGAGAGTAGTGCGCGCGACGGGGGATCACAGAAGAGAACTGGAGAAACCCTGTAAACGCAAGGAGTTATGAATACTAGGAGAAGGGGAGTAACCTTTGTCCTGGATTGTTTTCTTGAATCAGGAGAAGGAGAGTAACCTTCGTCCTTGATTTCTGTTGAGCTGGAAGTAGGAGACTGAACCTCAAAGCATCATGGTCTAGCTCGGGGGTGGCTAGTGGTAAATCCGTTTGGAGTCACTGAGCCTACGGTAGGGTGGAAACGAGCACCCCTCTCAGCAGTTGCATCATGCTTGGTAGATTTGATAAGTGTTTTATACCTTGTATTTCAAATTGAATATCGTGAATACATGCTTATGTTTATATGCCCATAATAATTTCAGTGTGGAATGATTGCCTGGTGTTTTAAACTGGAAATAATGGATGCATGTGTATGCTTATATGTTATTGTTGGGTTCTGTACAAATGATTAAGTTTGGGGCATGAGTTCGCTCCACCAAGAATGGTCTTGTTTGCTCGACTCTCGTAATGTTCCGGGAAAGCCCCTCGAGAGTACTCTTCTTCGGGGATTACCCCATAAACCTTGGAACCGTGTCGAACCTTTATCCAGAGACTCGACTGAGATGAGGGACGATTGCCTAAGAACCGTCTGAAGGTTCATGCGATACGGGTCTGGAAACCTTATGCAAGGAAGGATAGCTCTCTAAGGTCTCGGAGTCGTGGGAGTTCAAAGCCCCGAGAAGTTGAATTTCATGATTCAATCTCAGAAGGGATAGCGAGCCCAATTATAGAAAGAGAGAATACCCTATCATTTGGTAGACGAACGGTCGGAATCCTTTTGGAAATACCCCAGATCTATCAAGATCGATGGATCTAGAGAAGGAGCACAGGCGTTAACACCTTACCCCTTTCAGCCTTCGCAAGTAGCGATGGGACCTAGGACCGTAGATCCAAGGATCTAATGGAGCCCTAATGACCGTCTATCTTAGCCTTTGTATAGTTAGGAGAGTATCATTTCACTGACTCGCGACTTGGCGTGGTCAAGGGTAGGGCTGCATGAACTCACGATCCGCGAGATCACGACGTGATCATGACCGTTGGATCCAAGGCATGGGAGAACCGTTGGATCATAAATTTCATGGCTATTGCCTATCGGAGGTTCGAAACTTGAGGGAGTTTCTTTTCGATTGTAGAAGTCGCGAAGTGCCGAGCGCCGAGGGCTCGTGCAAACATGTGACCCATCCTTAAGTGGGGACCGCGTGGTTGACAGGTGGCGTAACAACAACTGCCCAAAGAAAGGTGGGAACGGGTGATAGGTGATGGACACATGTCACCTGGGAAGGAGTCAACCCATTGTTGACTTATCGTATCTCGAGAACTTGCGAAGGAAGAGCATGAGGGCTCAACACTCCATCTCACAAAGTCGCGAGATGCTAGTAGCGCTAGTATTTAGCCTAGGAAGTGGGTGATCGGTGGTGGACACGTTTCACACTGGGAAAGAGTCAACCCACTATGGACTTATCGTGACTCGGGGTTTCACAAAATGAAGAAGTTGCACCTTGATCGCTAAGGTCGCGAAACGTCGAGAGCTAAGGTCTCGTGCGATGGACGGTGACGACACAGCTCGTGAGCAGAGTAAAGCGGGGTTGATAAGTGGCGTGTGCACGTCGCTTTGGCAGAGTCCACACAACATTGACCTCTCGCGTCTCGGGGATTCGCGAAGACGGAGCACAAGAGCTCAACACCTCAACTGGCGAGGTTGCGAGTGGTGCTAGTATTTGGCCTAGCCTACAGTTACCTGTAGCAGGCTCTAGTGAGGAGGGAGCCATACCCGTATAGTATCTCGGGTATCGGTGTTTGGAGAAAAGGGAGTCGAGAGTCTTGACTCTCGACTCGCGAGTTGCGAAAGGCGCTTGCGCTAAGGCCAGCTTGTGGTCGTGTGGAGGAGGATAAGGAAAGAGAGGGTCTGCGCTAGGCCCCATAGAAGTCTCGAGGATTATGTTCCTTGAAGAAAAAGATGAAAAATCTAAGTTGTTGTAGTGGGTATGTGACAAATTGGTATCAGAGCAGGGTTACAACACTTGGCCTGCTTGAGCTCATGAACGAGTTGCGCAGAAACTCCATTTGAAGTACTCTTAAAAGGAGTAACCCTCTATATTAACCCCCTTTAGCAAAAGCCGAAGTTAAGAATGAAAATTCCTATTGTGTGTATGCATTTGAAAAATATGAATTATGCGCTGATTGTGAATGAATATAATGTTGACTAAGAATAAGTTTTTTTCTTGCACAACAAGCGGACGATCAACCTCGGGAAACTGCAGACGCATAGAATGGTGATGCACCACGAAGTGGGGGATGGCTCCCACAATAGAGACGAAGAGTCGAATGAAAGGAGAGTGGTAGAGACCCCTCTCGATCTAGCTGAGACTGTGAGAAGCCTCATGGTCGAACTACAAAGCTACAAGGCCGACAACGAGAGGTTGATAAAAGAGAAGGAAAAGCAAACAAAAATTAATGCAGTCTTGTTGCAGAGTTTATATGACATACAAAGACAGTTGCAGCATGAACCTGACACCAGTCACACAGACCGACGACAGACAAAGAAAAGTCAAAGTCCACCTGAGATACGGGAACGTGGGCTTTTAAGTTGCCACACTGGGAAGAGAACCTCTAGAAAGGTCCACCCCGGAGATAAGGGACAAGCATCAAACGATTCCTCTGGAAAGGAAAATGGCGACTCAGAGGGATCTTCTAGTAGCAGAACTAGTTCTCATGCTCGAAGAAAACAGAAGAAGCAAAAGCCTTCCCAAAGTCACAATCTCGAAGAATTCAAGAAGTCCAAACCACCCTCTTTCGACGGTGAAACAAAGAAAGGGGAGGAAGCAGAGGCTTGGCTGCTTGGACTAAAGAAGTATTTTAGAGTCCATGACTTCTTAGAAAACTTGAAGGCCTGAGTAGCCACTTTCAACTTGAATGGAAAGGCTTCCATTTGGTACACCAGCAGAATTTCCCCTCCCAGAGCGGAAATAAGCCTTCTGGATCTACCCCAGGAATGATTGATAACCCAAAGAAAGAACCCTTGAAATGTTGGGGTTGTGGAGAAGAACATCTACTGAGGGACTGCCCGCACCAACAACAGAACAGTCGAAGAATTTACAACGTTCAAGAAGCTACCACCGTCAATGACGTGGCCAGGAGTGTGCCGCAAATTTATGCAGCCTTGGATAATAAACAAGCTAACCACCAAGCTTCAGTGGTGGAGATGAAAGGTATGATCACCAACCATCTAGTGTCTATTCTAATTGAACCTGGTTCAAATTTGAGTTATATAGCTCCTAAAGCTGTTGATAAGTGTAAATTACAACCACATAAACATGCCAAGCCATGGTTGGTACAGTTAGCCACTGGCACCAAAAGAAAGGTAGCGGAGGTCATACCATCTTGCCAATTCACTATGGGTGAATTCCCCACCCAAGCAACCCTTAACATACTACCCCTAGGATCATATGACCTGTTGATTGGAATGGACTGGCTAGCCACATATAAAGCCAGACTGGACTGTTACCATAAAACTTTAGAATGTGTAGGTGAAGAAGGAGGAAGGATAACCCTTCGAGGGATCCAAAAACCTGTCTCGGTGAGACGAATATCATCCCTTCAAATGAGAAAGTATTGCAGAAAGGGATGTCTACTTTATGCGATACAGGTGTTGGAATCAGTTGAAGATGACAAACCAAGCCTCGAATACCACCCCACACTAAGAGAATATAGAGATATATTTCCGGAAGAGGTACCGGGTCTACCTCCGAGAAGGGACATTGAATTCTCGATAGAACTTGCACCGGGAGCGGTGCCAGTGTCTAGGACACCCTACATGATGAGCACACCCGAGCTAGTTGAGCTTAAATTACAACTAAAAGAAATGATGGACAAATGCTATATCCGGCCCAGTGTGTCTCCATGGGGAGCACCAGTTCTGTTTGTAAATAAGAAAGATGGTACCCTATGACTATGCATAGATTATAGACAACTAAACAAGGTAACCATAAAGAACAAGTACCCCTTACCCAGGATCGATGACCTATTCAATCAATTGGGAGGTGCTTCCATCTTCTCAAAGATCGACTTGAGATCTGGATACCATCAAGTCCGAATCAAGGGTGAAGACATCCACAAAACTACCTTCAGGACGATATATGGTCACTATGAGTTTGTGGTAGTACCATTCAGACTAACCAATGCCCTTGCCACTTTTATGTGCTTAGAAAATTCCTAGACAAATTTTGACTAGTTTTTATTTACGATATATTAATCTACTCCAAGAATAGAAAGGAACATGAGGAACACCTTAGACTTGTGCTTCAAGTGCTAAGAGAACATCAACTCTATGCCAAATTTAGCAAGTGCGACGTTTTCCAAAAGAAAATACATTACTTGGGCCATGTCATATCTAAAGAAGGAGTAGCAGTAGACCTTGACAAGATCAGGTCTATCATGGAATGGCCTACCCCAAAGGACATTTCATATATCAGATCCTTTATGGGCTTAGCAAGATACTATAGGAGATTTATAAAAGGATTCTCCAAGATTCGTTGTCCAATCACCGCCCTCCAGAAGAAGGGAGCTAAATTCACATGGACACAAGAATGTGAAGAAAGATTTCAATCCCTAAAACATTTACTGACCCAAGCACCCATGTTGAAGATCACCGATCCTGAAGCTGACTTCCTCGTGTGCACAGATGCCTGCAAGGAAGCGCTCAGAGGAGTCCTTATCCAAGGAGGAAGTGTAGTTTTCTATGAATCCCAAAAATTGAATGAGCACGAAGTCAACTATGTGACCCATGATCTAGAACTGGCCGCCATATTGTACGCCTTAAAAATGTGGAGGCATTACCTCCTGGGAAGAAAATTTGTACTTATGACAAACCACTGTGGATTGTGATATCTATTTGACCAACCATAACTCAATGCTAGACAAGCTAGGTGGATGGTCGTTCTTAGTGAGTTTGATTTCGAAATCAAACATGTCAAGGGAAAGGAAAATAAGGTGGTCGATGCCCTTAGCAGAAGTATGAAAACAATTCATTTGGTAGCGGTGAGCACCTGCCAGATGAATGTCAAGGAAAGAGTCAGGAATGCACAAGAAACAGACACATTCTTCTAGACCGTAACCTCGTACCTGGAGCAAAAACCCATAGGAATAAAGTATGAAGGCTACCAGATGATAGATGGAGGTCTGCTAACTTACAAAAATAGATTGTATATTCCAGAATGTGATGACTTGAAGAGGTTCATAATGGATGAACTACATAAAAGACCATATACTGGTCATCCTGAATACCAGAAGATGATCACAGCCACCAAGAAACAATTCTATTGGCCTGGGTTGAAGAAATACATAGCTAAGTACTTAGCCAAATGCATAGAATGCCAACAGGTTAAAGTAGAACACCAACACCCAGCAGGATTATTACAACCTCTACCAATCCCAGAATGGAAGTGGGAAACCATTTCCATGGACTTCATCACTGGATTACCAACATCGACCAAACAAAATGATGCCATCATGGTAGTGGTGGATAAATTGAGCAAGTCTGCCCATTTTGTCCCCGTCAAATCGACTTGCAAGGCAATAGATATCGCTAGCATATTCATGAAGGAGATATTCAGACTACATGGTATGCCTAAAGAGATCGTGTCTGACAGAGACACGAAATTTACTTCCAACTTTTGGAAATCCTTGATGGTTGGTCTAGAGACCAAATAACTACTTAGCACCGCCTATCATCCTCAAACCGATGGATAGATGGAAAGAGTGAACCAAATATTGGAAGAAATGCTAAGAATGCATGTAATGCATCAACCCAAGAAGTGGGAAGATTTTATGCCACTAGTGGAATTCGCCTGCAACAATGGCTACCAAGAATCCCTGAAGATGAGCCCTTTCGAAGTCCTCTATGGTAGACCATGCAATACTCCAGTCAGTTGGAGTAATACTATGAACAGAGTTACTATTGTACCCTACATGTTGAAAGAAATGGAACAATAAGTGACTCAGATAAAACAAAATCTAAAGGTCGCTCAGAACATACAGAAAAGTTACGCCGACCCAAAGAGAACTCCGAGGGAATTCAAGACGGGAGACCATGTATATCTCAGAGTTAGGCCCAGTAAGAGTTCCCTGAGGATGGGAGCTTGTGCCAAGTTGGCACCTCGGTATTGTGGACCCTTTGAAGTTCTAGATAGAGTGGGACTTGTAGCCTATAAACTAGCACTTCCTCCCACAGTAAAAGCACATAATGTTTTCCATGTTTCATTATTGAAGAGATATGTACATGATTCTAATCATATAATTGACTGGTTTGTGATCCGGGTGGAAACGGAGGGACAATTCTTGCCAGAACCTCAATGCATACTGGACAGAAAAGAAACCCCACTCAGGAATCAAACCATTGCACAGGTCAAGGTGCAGTGGAAACATTTTGTCCCAGATGAGGCTACGTGGGAAATGGAAGATGCCATGAAACAGGCATATCCGATTTTGTTTACTTCTGAACATACACATCATATTGATAGATAGAACATCGAGGACGATGTTCCTTTAAGGGGGAGGGAATTGTAACACTCTGTTTCCCCCAGTCTGTAAAAATAACTATGTTGGCCAAGAACTATGGCAAACTCAAAGATGTGAATGTTTGATTTGATGGACCTTTGCATAAAAGGTCGATGAATGTAAATTATATAATGAATATGTGTTGCATGACTGCTGAGAAGGGGATGTGCTAAAAGAGACCACGATGGTTAATGAGAGGTGGTGGAAGGGACCTGGAATGGTTGCGTTAAATTCCACCGAGCCAATACCGTACTGGTTTACACTTGCTCACAAACCAAAGCAACTCTCTAATCCTGGAATGGATTTCCCGTCAGATTGGTAGGTGGGGAGGCTCCTCAAGAGTTAATGAGGGGATGGGGGTGAAATGCCCATCCATAATAGCCCTCAGACCTGACCACGGATGGCGGAATTCGTGCCACACACAACCTTGCAGACAAAAATTGGCAAGGGAGGAAATGTGGTAAGGAGTAGAGCAGCACACGCGACGGGGGATCGCGGAAGAGAACTGGAGAAACCCTGGAAACGTAGGGAGTTCTGAATACCAAGAGAAGGGGAGTAACCTTCGTCCTTGATTTCTATTGAGCTGGAAGTAGGAAACTGATCCTCAGAGCATCGTGGTCTAGCTCGGGGGTGGCTAGTGGTAAATCCGTTTGGACTCACTAAGCCTACGGTTGGGTGGAAACGAGCACCCCTCTTAGCAGTTGCATCACGCCTGGTAGATTTGATAAGTGTTTTATACCTTGTATTTCAAATTGAATATCGTGAATACATGCTTATGTTTATATGCCCATAATAATTTCAGTGTGGAATGATTGCCTGGTGTTTTAAACTGGAAATAATGGATGCATGTGTATTCTTATATGTTATTGTTGGGTTCTGTACAAATGATTAAGTTTGGGGCATGAGTTCGCTCCACCAAGAATGGTCTTGTTTGCTCGACTCTCATAATGTTCTGGGAAAGCTCTTCGAGAGTACTCTTCTCCAGGGATTACCCCATAAACCTTGGAACCGTGTCGAACCTTTATCCAGAGACTCGACTGAGATGAGGGATGATTGCCCAAGAACCTTCTGAAGGTTCATGCGATCTGGGTTTGGAAACCTTATGCAAGGAAGGATAACTCTCTAAGGTCTCAGAGTCGTGGGAGTTCAAAGCCCCGAGAAGTTGAATTTCCTGATTCAAGCTCAGAAGGGATAGCGAGCCCAATTGTAGAAAGAGAGAATACCCTATCATTTAGTAGACGAATGGTCGGAATCCTTTCGGGAATACCCCAGATCTGTCAAGACCGATGGATCTAGAGAAGGAGCATAGACGTTAACACCTCGCCCCTTTCAGCCTTCGCAAGTAGCGATGGGACCCAGGACCGTAGATCCAAGGATTTGACGGAGCCCTTATGACCGTCGATCTTAGCCTTTGTATAGGTATGATAGTAGCATTTCGTTGACTCGTGGCTTGGCGTGGTCAAGGGTAGGGCTACATGAACTCATGATCCATGAGATCACGACATGATCGTGACCGTTGGATCCAAGGCATGGGAGAACCATTGGATTAGAAATTTCGTGGCTATCGCCTATCGGAGGTTCAGAACTTGAGGGAGTTTATTTTTTATTGTAGAAGTCGCGAAGTGCCGAGTGCCGAGGGCTCGTGCAAACATGTGACCCATCCTTAAGTGGGGACCGCGTGGTTGACAGGTGCCATAAAAAAAATCGCCCAGAGAAAGGTGGGAATGGGTGACAGGTGATGGACACATGTCGCCTGGGAAGGAGTCAACCCATTGTTGACTTATCGTATCTCGGGAACTCACGAAGGAAGAGCATGAGGGTTCAACACTCCATCTCACGAAGTCACGAGATGCGAGTAGCGCTAGTATTTAGCCTAGGAAGCGGGTGGCTGGTGGTGGACATGTGTCACACTGGGAAAGAGTCAACCCACTGTGGACTTATCGTGGCTCGGGGTTTCATAGGATAAATAAGCTGCACCTTGATCGCTAAGGCTGCAAAACGCTGAGAGCTGAGGTCTCGTGCGATGGGTGACAATGACACAGCTCGTGAGGAGAGTATAGCGGGGTTGACAAGTGGCGTGTGCACGTCTCTTTGGCAGAGTCCACGCAACATTGACCTCTCGCGTGTCGGGGATTCGCGAAGAAGGAGCATGAGAGCTCAACACCTCAACTAGCGAGGTTGTGAGTGGTGCTAGTGTTTAGCCTAGCCTATGGTTACCTGTAGCAGGTGCTAGTGAGGAGGGAGCCATACTCGTATAGTATCTCAGGTATCGGTGTTTGGAGAAAAGGGAGTCGAGAGTCTTGACTCCCGACTCGCGAGTTGCGAAAGGCGCTTGTGTTAAGGCCAGCTTGTGGTCGTGTGGAGGAAGATAAGGGAAGAGAGGGTCTGCGCTAGGCCCCATAGAAGTCTCGAGGATTCTATTCCTCAAAGAAAAAGATGAAAAATCTAAGTTGTTGTAGTGGGTATGTGACAAACATTCAATGATAAAAGGATCATGGCTGAGCCCTAGCAAGGGCTTTCATGCCTCTAAGCAGCCCTGGGTCAGATGTAGTAACCAGGTTGGTAACAAGAGCCGAAGATTGTCTAGACTTCTTCCAAGCGCTCCTTGTTTTTGAGAGGAGATAATTCCACACCTAGACCCCTAGACCAGGCCATAGAAATTCCTTGTGGCTTGCCATTATAATCCAACTTACTATCAGTAGTGTCAGGATGATGGAGAAACTATTGTCCCAAGTAAGTTGGTAGTGGAGTGGGATCTATAAGTCCTCTATAGGAGGGAATCAATGAATCATACACAACATCAAGTTCCGGGCCTGGAGTGGTAATAGGGGTATGGGCTGATGTAATATCCTCACCAGAGAGGGTCTGAGTAGGAACAGAGGTCAGAGAGTTAACCTCCACAGTAGAATATGGTTCGGCTAACCCTGCTATGTTTGTCAGAGGATCACCCGAAACCACATTCTCCTCGACTGGAGGTTTAAATCGAGCAGAAGTTTCCTCCTCCGGTGATCACTTCTCAATAAAATCACGTTCCCATGCAGAGAGTTTGGAAAATAAATTACGACTGAAAGTTTGTAACTTACCAAGTATGGTTCCTGAATGTTCAGTCCTTGGATCACATTCATAAATTCCAATGGAGTATCCCCCCAAGGCCTCTAGTTCCTCTTCCATCATATACCCATTAAATAGTGGTGATTCCTCTTCGGCTTCAGTGTCTACATTGCCAGTCCAATTAGTGCAGTCTCTGCATAGATGACCAGTCCTCCGACAATATGAACATCTAAAAGGGATTCCCTGGTAATCCAAGCGTTGAATCATCACTTGTCCCCTCCATTCAATTTCCATCGTCTCCATCAAGCCCACAGTGATATCGATATCCACCAAGACTCGCGTCATGCGCTTGTCAGTGGTCCCTAAAAGACTCTCCTCTACTTTAAGAAATCGACCAAGATATTTCCAATGGCAGTCAAAGCAGAACGGTTCCAAAGGTTTAAGGATAAATTAGGGAGAAGAACCCACACACGACGACAACTAAAATATTCCTTTGCTGGATCAAATCTCGTCCTCCAACGTTTCAACATGAGGCTCCCCCTAACCAAATCCCATAAACTACTAAGTATAACTTCAGCATCATCAGGAGTGTTAAAAACTAGACTAAACCACCCATAAGTCAGAGTAAGATATTCAGACACATAGCCAAGTATGGGGACCCAATTAGTTTTCATCCAGTCTGCAAACGATAGATTACTCTTAGTTTTATAGGCAAAACACCCCACCAGCGCACAAAGGGAGAGACGACACGTCTCCTCCAAGATGACATCCATGCCTATAAACAACCGTCTCTTCTGTCTTTTGGGTATCTAGACCCTGTCTACTTTCTTCTGGTCATTATCCTTAACATTGAAATGTTCCTGTTTGTGTGCACCAGAAAAACCCGCAAGTTTTGTAAAATCCTGAGTAGTACCAGGAGCAATCTTTAAGCCTCCTTCACTACCTGGTAAAGAGCCCAAGCATACACCACCTTCATTGTAATGGTTAGTTTCCTTGCTAACTCCCTGATAACTCAAGTCCACCACCCTAAGAGAATTAGACAATGAAGACGGTGGTACCTTGGCTACCTCATTTAATGCATTAGTTAAGGTACTCACACCACAATCTTTACTGCACAGTGCATCAACCGTTGCAAAAAAGCCAGCTCGCTCCCATTCCGCCTCATCGACCACACTCAAGAGCGCACTAGCTTCCAAGGCCATTAATCTAGGAGGATCCTCCCAATCAGGAGAAGCTTCCAGGGACAGATAAGTCAGAGAAAAACTGGAATGACAAGACTCCCGAGATATACGATTATAAATATTAATTCTCACTAAATGGTTGATGGGAGCCCCATTAACTCCCTCCTAATTATAAATATATAACAAATAAATGTGCCCAATGACATTAAGGAAGCCTTCATCACCCTAGGCATACCTGTAAATAGCCTCCAAACTATACCCCTTATAACCTTCTACTCTAATGGCTTCGAACTAGCCATATCTCAGCGAAGAAAACTAAACACAGGCTATCAACTAGTTTCTAAAAACAGTAATACTGCCATTAACACTACCCCAAAGGCTTGAAAAAATCCTATTTCTGTCCATGGTATTTCCCCGCCCTTCACCCTTTTTTCACATCAACTCTTGGCTTTTGTGATATGGGATAACTACAATCAACACTATATATTACCTTGTCAACAGAGCAACCCTATTCCTTATATTTTCCTTAATAAACTATTTAGTCGACTAATTTAATTTGGACTAATACCTATTCTTGATATTGAATGGTAGATAATAAATTCAAATACTGACCCGCCCCACAAAATACAATGGCATGTGCGGAGGGTTGGACTTATGATCGGGCGTGTGATGTTAAGCATATAAAAAATAATTAATTTTTTTAAATAAGAAAAAGTTATAGATTTAATCTCATATTTAATAAAGTAGGTTAAATGTTTTATATATATTTTTTTGTTATTATTGAAATTCAATTTATTTTTTTTGAAATTATAATTTTGAAATGTTGAAATTATCTTGTTGAATGCAATAATTGATTTAATTTTTTTAAATACTTATATTGTGATTTGATTTTACAATGTTAATAATTGATATTTGTAATTCTATTAATTTAAAATGTTGGTTTCCCTTTTCGTTATTTAGAATGGTTGAAAAAAACTAAATTCGTAGACCATTTATATGATTATGTTGAATATTAAAAGAATGTGAAATATAAAGTTTAATAAATTGGAGTTGATAGCTCACAATGAGTTTTTAGTTTTTTTTATAACATTTAATAAAAAAAAATGAATGTATATTACAATAATTATGTTTAGGTCGATGATTTTTATAAGTTTAAATTGGTGATATGATGGTTAATAGTTGATAATAACTAGTTATAACTATGTCAAGTCAAGTCTAGAATCTAACTTCATTATTGGACATTTTTTACAAATATATTAACATTTGTTGTGTCTTCACTAAGGATTTAAAACATTATCATCTGTCTTCTTCCCGAGGATCTAAAAGATTCATATGTAAACCCTTTTTCTCTTTATTCACATGTCCTTCCACTCACCCAAAGAGTGTCACCTTCATGGAGGTTCCAATAAAATTAGCTATGGAACTACATCACACTTAATGGTAGGGTTTATGTCCCTGTTTGGTTATGGGTTTATGGCCCTTGAAGGGTTGATAAGCAAATTATCCTATAATCAAGGGAATGGCTATGTGGGTATGTTGTGGTCAAATAGTTGTCTTATACATTCATGGGCATAATTAGAGCCTTTGTTGATGCCTTAAGATCATGGAAAACTTCATTCTTTTTAGGGATTGTTTTAGGTGTTGTTGAAGAGTGATTCTAGCCTCGAGGTTTGCTACTGTACCCATTTTTTTTTGTGAGATGGAAGCCTTGGGAAATGAATCTTGTGAATGGATTGTCACATGACTCATTTTGCATATGAAAGCTTTGTTCTGATATTCCAAGTCCCATATCCAACGTGAATAATTCCGCTCCATAGCAATTTGTTTGAGAGATGCATGCTTAAATCAAGTTCTACATAAATGGAGAGACATGTAATGATGCCCTTGTTGATGTGGCTAAGATAAATATTGAGAAATTGTCACAAACTTGTTGAACCCACATATAGAGGGGGAAATTTGATAGCTGCACCCACATATAGAGGGGGAAATTTGATAGCTGCACCCACATAGGGGCGGTGGCAACGGAGATGGTATCATGATTAAACTTTGGAAGCTAGGGTTTAATGAGGAGCCCAAGTTAATGCATAAACCAAGGCCCATCTTCTAATACCTTTTCGGGGTCATCGATATTGTCGAAATACAAAGTAGAAAAACACTTTGAACACAAATAAATTAGAAAAATCTAAGGTCCATGCAAATTGATCCATGTAGTAGTCATTGATGCTAACAACCACAACCCATTAAATATGCAAACAAAGTTATGATAATTGTACCAATTAATGACATTGTTAATCTTCAATGCCTACAATTTTACCACTATATTAGTGTTAGATCTCTCGATGGTGAGCACTCCCAAGGATGAAGTCAAAGGGGAATAGTTTTATTTTGGAAAACATCCTTGAAAGAGTGGGGCCTAAAAGAAGAAAACATACTTCAACTCATAACTTTACCACATAGATGCAACACCAAATGCACAGTGGAATCCTTCCTAATGCCATATTCTAATAGTGGGCAATCATTGTCTAGATTCTTACCAATAAAGAATAGCCATTGTTGATGGATAGGAATCCCCTTTGTAATCTACATGTGTTGCTTTAAATCAATGATAAATCCTTGAATAATCACAAGCAAAGTGATAGACCTCGTTGACAATGATCTCACGAAGATTGAAAATGCCTCTGTTAAGCCTAAATCTATTTGAGAGATTTTTTCAAATAATTTGTGAACATGCTTTTCATTAAGCAATTTGACAAACATATGCAATGTTTAGTCGCCAACAAGCAAATGATCTTCGTCTTGAGGCTGAAGAGTAACCAATTTATCAAGTGAAAAGGAAGACACTCCAAAGCTCCCAAATGTTGTTGGACTAACCACAAAATGGCCTCCAATTTGGTCCTTATACCTCTATTGAAATATGCATTACAAGATTTCCTAGATACCTCCATCTTGTTACTAAAGTGATCACATAGTGTGGCACACTTATCTAAGTGTGCATGGTGTTGTACAAACCCATCATCACAACCATTACAATCTTACTTACATAGTGCTACCCTCTAACATGAGCTTCCACCCCTTCTTACTTACTTCATGATTTCCATACTTTACTTCATATTAATTATACTAATTATACTTAATATATATATTATCTATATAAATATATATTTATAACTTTTTTATAATCTATTATTTTCAAATTTCTTACCATACTTGAATTCTTTTAAAAGTCATTTAAAACCTTTGTGTTGTTTTACCATATTTAAAAGAAAATCAAACAATAATGTATTTTCAACTATGATAACATCCACCCTAAAATTATTAACTTGATTACATCACATCATATCCAAAGCAATGCTACTTAACTCTCCCTTTTAGTCTGTAACATGCAAATCCAACCATAATTAATTTTCCCTCCTCTTAGGGAAGGATTGACCATTAACTTAAAAATGATCATGATGCATACTTAAGTTGTACCATCTTTGGAAGATTCTTAAGTTCTTAAGTTGTACCATGTGCATTCGTTGTCCCATGTGATGTCATCCTTCTATGAGGTAGTTTAATTTTCAGTCCCATGTGATGTCATCCTTCTATGAGGTAGTTTAATTTTCAGTGTTCTCCATGTTACGACTCTAAACAAAAATTCTAAGAAGTTATGTAATAATTATTTTTTCAAAATATGGATTATAAAATTTATTTTTATTTTAAAATTTAGTTTGTCTTCATCCTATAATTATATTTTTTTAAATTTACTATTAACTTTTCTCTTCGTTTTAATGGCTATATATTTTTTTAAATTTACCATTAACTTTCTTCTTCGTTCTAATGGCTATATATTTTTTAAATTTACCATTAACTTTTCTCTTCGTTCTAATGGCTATATATTTTTTAAAATTTACTATTAACCTTTCTTTGTTCTAATGGCTAGTTGAACTAGCAATGGCTTAACATGTTTGCATTTCTTAAGAGTACAATTTTTTAAAATTATGTTTGCATTTCTTAAGAGTACAAATTTTAACAATTTTAGAAGTACCATAAATGTGGCTAGATCTTAGATAAAAAAAAGTATATAGGTTGCTTTACAATCTTATTTTCCACTTTAATTATTGTTAATTGTTGATTTACTTAGTGTTCTTTTAATGCAACATAAATTCGAGGAATGGTTTGCATTACATATTCATAGTAGCTTTCTATATATTGTGAATAATCTTAGTTTTGAATAATCTTAGTTTTGTCCTTTTAATCAGGAAAATCATTATACATGTGGTCTTATCCATTACCTCAACATTGAATTGGTTGCCTTGGCCTCTTTCCCAAAATTTAACTGGCTTATTCCCACTTTGTGTTGGCTTGTTTTGCTAGAAGTTTCCCAATTGGCTTCTAAAGTGAGGGTGCTTGAATGTCATGTTTCTCTTTTTTCTTGTCCTTCCATGTCTTTTGGAAATCTAACTTCTCTTTGTTATGTTCATTATAATGTGTGGCCTTCCTAATTGCCTCATGAAGTATTTGGGTTCATCAAATTCAATAAGGTTTCCATAGGATTGAGACAATTCACTTAAGAAGCATTGAATTTTAACCTTCTCATCTCTGATATATTTGACATACCTCAACAAAAACAAGAATTTGTTTATATACTCATCCATGGTTATTGGGCCTAATTGCAACCCATGGAATTCTTGGATTTTACCTTCATAGTAACCAGAGAGGTATTTTTGTTTAAAATATTTCTTGAATTGCCTCCACACAATCTTATTGTCCTTGATTATCTTTACTTGCCAGAGGTGATCCCTCCGAATTGAATCTCTACGATTTAAATTGAAAATGGCAACTTGGGCCTTCATATTTCCAACTAGCCATGAAGTTGGAAATATTTTCTCATCCCAAGAAGCCAAGCCTTTGCTTCTTGTTTAGATTTGAACTCGAAATCAAATGTAGGTGGTTTGTCAACCCATTTTGAAATACAGATCCATCAAACTACTTCTAAAGAAGGCTCATCGGGTTGATTTAAGATAACTCACTTCACACAATTTTTGAATAACTCACATGGCCACCTTTAAATTAGCTCACTTCAAGTTGTCTTAAATTAACTCGCTTTGAGCTATTTTAAAAAAAAAGTTATTCGGGTCTCTTTCAAACAAGGCACTTCAAGCTATTTTCAAACAAGACTCTTTGGACCAATTCTAAAGAAAGTTGTGCCCATTCAAAAAAATCTCGTTGGCTTTAAAAAAAAAGCCTAATATATCAATAAGGGCCTAAAGTCTTTTAAAGCTCTGTGTTTCCATGTTGGAGTTTGGCCTATGACCACATCAACATCAATGGAATATTTGAACTGGATTACCCAAAATAATCCCTCTTTTATCTGAAACTTCGCATAGAAACTCAATATTGACCATTTGTTCACTATATTGACACATAACAATGCTAGTGTCATAACTTCATCTATGATATCAAGCTCACACGTCCCCATGAAAGGATTACCCAACCCATGCAATAGGGACACTACCTAGATTTGAAAATACCAATATAAATTCGAACTCATTAAACTCTAAAGCCATTCAAATTCATACATGCATGCAATTAAGCAATGCAACATAAATAAGCATGCATAAACTCATTTAAACCATGAATTTCATTTATAATTTGATTCATAAGAAAATATTAAACCTAATTGCATAATTGTAAATAAAATTTTAAGAGCAAAGATTAAACATGTATATTTTCACCAAACCTAGTTGCTCTCAAGCTCAACCAAAAAAAGAAGACGCCCTCGACGTTAGCGGTTGCTTTGAAGACTATTGCCGCAATCAGGAAAAAAAAAGAGACATTAAGCCTTAGGTATTAAGGATAAAAACTTTCAATAGACTTTTGGGTTTTGATGTGGCTTTCTTCGATGGGGCAGCTGTGGCAGGGGGGACCATGTGTGGGGCAGGAGGCTCTTTGAAGTGCATAAATTTGCCTGATTACAGATGGTATATCAACTATGGTGTAGGGTCAATGATCCAGAATCAGATCCAGGAGCCTGACGGGGCTTAATAATCACATGCAATTAAAAACTCAACCATAGTCATTAAAAGATCTTTCCAGATCAAGTGGTATTAGAGCTAGTTGACATTTGGATTTGAGTTTTGCATGTTAACCAGGGAAAAGCTACAACGTGGTGAAGGCGAGCTTGTTGTAGAGAATCCATTAATTGGATTGAGAAAGAGAGGTTCTCACAGTGAGAAGATGGCATCAGAAGAAGGGCTTTCTCAGGATGAGAAAGAGTTCCGGAAAACTTTCCTTGCTATATCGGGGATGGTGAAAGTTTTGTACGAGGATTACTTGGAACGGAAAAGACCAAATCTAGGTGAATCTTCAAAGGGAAAAAGTGAAGAGGAAGAGGATCCTCCTTAGATTCCTCCTTCACCTCCATCATCACCTCCTTCTTCGTCAAGTTCAAGTTCTAAATCTAATGCAAAGAAACATGTTCATAAGCATAAGAATGAAATGCCATTGTTAAAACTTGATGTTAAATTTGAGTTACCCATATATGATGGTGAAGTTAATGCAGAGAGACTTGAAAATTGGGTCAGGCAGATGGAGGTTTACTGCAATGTGCAACAGATCAAGGATGAGGCCACACAAATCAAGTTGGCATCTTTGAGACTTGCAGGAACAACTCTCATATGGTGGCAAAGCAAGTTGCAAAACGAAACACAACAAGTGGGTAATGTATTTCAATCATGGCAAAGCTTCATTTATGCACTTAGGAAACAATTATATCCTTTGGGTTATAAAGAAAAAGCATTAATTGAATGGCAAGCTTTAAAACTAAGAAAAGGACAAACAGTGCAAGAGTATACAAATAGCTTTCGTAAAATGGCATTGATGTTGGATATCCCTTTACATACATAGGAAACCCTTATGAAGTATATAGGAGGTTTTCCTGCACATATTAGAAACACTGTATTCATGTTTGGACCCACTAACCTTGATGAGGTTTCTGTTCAAGCGACATACATTGAAGCAGGGAAAGCAGGTGTATCGGGGGAATCGTCTTCAAGGAAAGAGGACAAGAGGAAATGGCATGGCAAGAATTCAAATGCAGTGACGAGGAAGGAAGGGAAGCCCTCTTGCAAGCATTGCAAGAAAGAGGGACATGATGAGGACAGATGTTGGCAGTTTCATCCCAAGAAGAGGCCAAAGTGGTTGAAGGAAAAGAAGGGAATGCAAACAGTGGCAACGACAACAAGACCCACAGACTTGGTATTGGATTCTAGTGATGAATCTAAGGTCTCATTGGTTGGTATGACAGGTAAAATTGGTGAAGGAATTGATTGTAGAAGTAGCTTGTTTCATATAAGGACAATCATGCAGCACACTAAGATAGACACATTAATCGACAGTGGATCTCAATCTAATCTAATCTCAAAAGAATTTGTTAAGCAATTGGGGTTAAAAACACAAGTACATCATAAGCCTTACACACTTAAATGGATAAGCAATCATCATCAAATGCACATAACAAAACAGTGCACAATCAAATTTGCAATTTCATCTAAGTATGTGGATGAGGTAACATGTGATGTAGTGTCGTTAAGAGAATGTGGAATGGTCTTAGGTAGTCTATATTTATATGATCGTAAGACAATCTTCTACAGGACAAAGAATCAATATCAATTAACCAAAGCAGGTCAAGATTATGTGGTTCATGCTCATCATATTAAGGCAAATAAAACACTTCAAACTATGGAACAGTTAAAGAAGGCAGTGCAAGCAAGAAACAAACCAATAATTTTTTCAAATGAAGTAATCGATCTTAAGCAAGAACATGAAATGATTATTGAATGGAAAATCAATCATAGGTTGCTTCAAGATAAGCTCATGTCGTGCAAATATTATAAGTACATCAGCTCATTTGCAGTCATCTTTTTTATGCTATCATTAGTAATGTTGTCTACATGGATGATAGTGGCTTCAGTAAGATGTAACATGGTTCAAATGGCTAACAATATGCTGTCAGTTGTCATGATTGTGTTACAGTTGATCTTGATGAGACAAGTGCATAGGACAGAGTTCAGAGACAGAGGACAAGTCGGGTGGCCTATCCTGAGCTTGTCGATTGGTCAGTAACCTTTTGGGGACCAAAAGGTCCTTTAGTGGGGTGGTGTGATCTAGAATCAAATCCAGGAGCCTGACAGGGCTCAAAAAGGCTAAAAAATGAAAGTTCTCATAATCGAACAAAACCAATTCCATTGTGACCGGCTCGTCGTGCTGATTCCGGCCATATATTCACTTTCTCAAACGGGCATCGTATGTGAGAGTTATTGCACTCTGACCGTTTTCCCAAACAACTAAAAAGTAAAAAAAAGTCAACAGTCAAAAGGTGATGTGGCACTCTCTGGAGGTGACACGTGGCAGAAGGGACATGTGGCAGCACATGCAACAGGGTGACTGGACAGTGACGGGGACCAATAGAAAGTTGACAAATGGCATCAGTTTCCGGTGAATAAGGAAATGCCACGTGGCCTAGACTTGGGCTGCAATGTGGCACCCAGTGGTTGGATCGATCGTTGAATGGAAAAATTGTAATGGAGCTCAAGGGATTCGAACTCATAACCTCTTGGTAGGTGTCAAGCCTTGAAAAATGACACAACACCAACACGCCACATGTGTGGCTTGTTATACATAACCCACACTTTAATATATAAAGTATAATATTGTAATATGGCGCGAAAAGTGGGGCTGGGGCTAAGCCCCAACCCGTGGTCTATTCACACGCCCCTTGATCCAGGGGATCAAATTTTGCTCAAAAATTCAAAGTGTTCAGAATCGCTTCAAATCGAACAAGAGCGTAGGCCTCGTCGTTACGAACCCAACGCAACTCGTTTGGGTTCAAACGGACGTTGGGAGTGAGAGATATCACGTTCTGTTCAAAATGACAAACAGGGAAAAAAAAGGGATGCTAACTGTACAGTCCGTACGAACGCTGACGTGGCAGGCCGTATGACACGTGGCATGCAACTATTGGGACAGTTGGCCTGTGACCTGGCTTGTTTGCAAGGAATGGGATGGCGACACGTGGCCCAATCAATGGCCGCCACGTGTCACATGTTTATTGGTTTAAAATCTTTGCACTTGGCAGGAGTCGATCCTGTGACCTCCGGGCAGGGTAAAGCCTTAGGAAAGGCCGCCCAACTGGTGCGCCCGCATGTGTTACTTAACATATGTATGCGTTGTAATATATTTAAATTTGCAAATATGTGAATTGGGGCGTGAACCGGGCCGGGGCTAAGCCCCAACCCATGGTTATATATATGTATTACATATGACCAGTGCTATGGGCGGTTAAACCCACCGTAATATATATATGTGTTGTAACCGTTTTGATATGCGTGCGGTTTAACATATAACATGTGTCCAATGTGTATGCACGCGGTTTAATCCTATGGTTTTGTATATGGTTTGAACTTTAGCCCTGTTGTGTATTGCGCGCGGTTATGTGGTGGCCATGTGCCCACGGGCCTTGGTAGTTAAAGGCCAACGTGTAACCGTTCGATAGTTTGTACCGGTTGTGCGGTTGTGCCCGATGCTAAGTTTTTACGCTTAAATATGCGTGTGGGCTAGGTTGAAGCAACAAGGGTGCGTTTTGTAGATGCAGAGACAACAAGTTTGAAGGGGGGACTTCCAGGAAGCCTATCTTCTTCAATTTTTGTCCAAACGAGGTGCCAAAAAAGCCCAGCTAGGGGTTTTTGGATGTTCTGAAGCCATTGGAGCATTCTATTTGGCATTTTGAGCATTGTAAAGCACATTTTTGAGCACTTTGAGCAAATAATACAAATGATCCATTGGAAGCTGGACCAAGAGATGTAGCCCAAGAGAGGGGTGAACTCCTTTATCATTTGCTGTGTTATGTGTTTTCTGTTCACTGTTTTTGCTGTTGTTTATATGCATCTTGAATGAGTAAATCCTATTAAAGTTGTGTTGCAAAGTTGATCCATTTGCATTTTAACACATAAAATTTAACTTGCAAATATTTTCAAGAATACAAGTCTTCTTCATTTTTAGATCAAGTTGGTATCAGAGCATAG
>ML788227.1:746305-762033 GCA_009831015.1 Picea engelmannii | reverse complement strand
TTACAATCGAGCTAAGCACTCTTCAACTCAAATGTCGCCATTTGAAGCATGTTTTGGCTATTTGCCCAAATCTCCTTTAGATTTTATCTTTGGGAAGGATATTGCTATTGATGGTCAATATGACATTGATAGGGTAGAAAAGTTCATTGAACAAATTCAGTTGATACATCAAATGGTGCAAGAACATTTGGAAAAGAGTCAAGCCAAGTACAATATGAGACATGACAAGCATCGTGTTGATCACAGTTTCCAAGTTGGAGATGAAGTTTGGCTTTACATCTGTAAGGAGAGGCTTAAAGGAGAAGGTAAAAAATTGAAACCAATTTGATATGGTCCTTTCAAGATTATTGACAAGATTGGTAACAATGCCTTTCGTTTATATTTGCCTCCTTATATGCAAATGTATGCAGTTGTTAATGTTAAGAATTTGAAATTGTATGAGCCTCCTTTGATTGATGATCAAGGAGATCATGTTCAGATTCCTTCTATAGATGATTTTTCCCCACAATATCTTACAGAACTGCATGAAGACACCATCCTTGACAGGAGAATGCGAACTTCAAAACGAGGAAATGTGGAGTATCTTCGAGTTGGTCTTAAATGTGCAAAGCCAAGTGGATTGAGGTTGGAAAGGTGAGGGAGCTATACCCTCATCTTCAAATAGACTGAAAATAGTCTTTTGGAGGTCCAAAAGCTTTCCAATGGGGAGGTGTGATCCAGGGGATCAAATTTTGCTCAAAAATTCAAAGTGTTCAGAATCGCTTCAAATCGAACAAGAGAGTAGGCCTCGTTGTTACGAACCCAACACAACTCGTTTGGGTTCAAACGGATGTTGGGAGCGAGAGATATCGTGTTCTGTTCAAAATGACAAACAGGGAAAAAAAAGGGATGCTGACTGTACAGTCCGTACTATCCGCACGGACGTTGACGTGGCAGGCCGTACGACACATGGCAGGAAACTATTGGGACAGTTGGCATGTGACATGGCTTGTTTGCAGCGAACGGGATGATGACACTTGGCCCAATCAATGGCCGCCACGTGTCACATGTTTATTGGTTTAAAATCTTTGCACTTGGCAGGAGTCGACCCCGTGACCTCCGGGCAGGGTAAAGCCTTGGGAAAGGCCGCCCAACCGGCGCGCCCGCATGTGTTACTTAACATATGTATGCATTGTAATATATTTGAATTTGCAAATATGTGAATTGGGGCGTGAACCAGGCCGGGGCTAAGCCCCAACCCATGGTTATATATATGTATTGCATACGACCAGTGCTATGGGTGGTTAAACCCACCGTAATATATATATGTGTTGTAACCATTTTGATATGCACGCGGTTTAACATATAACATGTGTCCAATGTGTATGTGCACAGTTTAATCCTACGGTTTTGTATATGGTTTGAACTTTAGCCCTGTTGTGTATTGCGCGTGGTTATGTGGTGTCCATGTGACCACGGGCCTTGGTAGTTAAAGGCCGGCGCGTAACCGTTCGATAGTTTGTACCGGCTGTGTGGTTGCGCCCGGTGCTAAGTTTTTACGCTTAAATATGGGTGTGGGCTAGGTTAAGCCAACAAGGGTGTGTTTTGTAGATGCAGAAACAACAAGTTTGAAGGGAGGACTTCCAGGAAGCTTATCTTCTTCAATTTTTGGCCAAACGAGGTGCCGAAAAAGCCCAGCTAGGGGTTTTTGGACGTTCTGAAGCCATTGGAGCAGTCTATTTGGAATTTTGAGCATTGTAAAGCACATTTTTGAGCACTTTGAGCAAATAATACAAATGATCCGTTGGAAGCTGGACCAGGAGATGTAGCCCAAGAGAGGGGTGAACTCCTTTATCATTTGCTGTGTTATGTGTTTTCTGTTCACTGTTTTTGTTGATGTTTATATGCATCTTGAATGAGTAAATCCTATTAAAGTTGTGTTGCAAAGTTGATCCATTTTCATTTTAACACATAAAATTTAACTTGCAAATATTTTCAAGAATACAAGTCTTCTTCATTTTTAGATCACCCCTACCATAGAACCAAGTGACAGGGTAGAGCGTGGGGGTCACGATAGGCACCAGCCCTCGGATCTTGGGGGGATCCCACAAGACCAGGGGCTATCCCCTTCAAAGGCGTGTAGAGGTCTATCCTTGACCATTGGTCCAATGGAACGCGCCAAGGAACCATGAGCTTGGAGCCTATTCAAGGCCAGCACGCAGCCCAAAGGGCTGATGCTTGGCCATATGAGATTTATATGACCTTAAAAGAGGGGCGCACGCCTAGGGAGAGGGGGCTAAGCCCTGTTATTAAAAATAAAGTGGGTTTTTATGTTATATTTTTGGATTTTTATGATTTTTTAAGCTTGTAATCGTGGATTTTGGCCATTTTTGGGAGATATTGGGCTCTTTTTGAGCCCATATTTTGGAAGGCAGTTGGGGAATGATAACTGACTCCAGATCTATATAAACCAGGCATGTTTGAGGTCATAGAGGACAGTCAGAGTAGATTTATGCTGAAGGGAAACCAAGCCAAAGCCATTTTTATGCAAGGAAGCTGTTGAGGAGTAGACACTTGCGGGCCATTTCTAGGAGCTCCGGTCATCCGTTTTGTGTGCCGTTTTTTATGTTGGGTTCTAGAGATCTGGAAGAACATGACCAAATTAGTCTTGTAGCCTAATGACACTACTACGATGTACTTTTTGGGCTTTGAAAAGAAATAAAGAAGCCTCCCCCACTAAGACAAAGGCCCGGAGACGTAGGCAATTTTGTGCCGAACTCTGTTATCACTTCTCTTGTTATGGTTTGTTGTTCTTATTGCTTCAGTTCATATATGTATTTTGTATTATGGCTGTGATATATTCTCTCATATTCATCCTCTTTCATTAGCTTCCTGAATGGTTAATACACACATGCTTAATAATTCAACCACAGTCATTAAAAGATCTTTTCAGATCAGTCAAACATAAAGGCCAAATTAATGGGGGCGTGGGCATCTCTCTTGATTGCAAGTCATTTGAGAATTCAACAACTACAGGTTTTGGGGGATTCCAAAGTGATCATTGATTGGCTCCGGACGGACGAGAAGCTTCAAGCTATCAACATCAAAGGGTGGAAGAACAGAGTTCGAGAGTTGCAAACAACCTTCCAAAATCTCAACTTTCATCACATTTTTAGGGAATCCAACGAGGAGGTGGATAAACTGTCAAAGCGGGCGCTCGCCTCTTTGAAAGGAAGTCTAACTTTTTTTACTTGGGATGGAGATTCCGAGGGGCCTTTCCATCATTGGAACATTTTCTAAGTATTTGTGTCTCTCCAGTTTTGTAAGAGACTGTTAGTCTTAGGGAGGAAAGTCAAATAATTTATTTATTTATTATTACAAATAAATAATTTATTTGAACTAATTCCTACTCTTTTTATGGTCATGGGTAGGTACTAAATTCAAATATTAACCCGCCGCTAAAAATATAGCATATGTGGAGGGGATTAGAGGGGATCAAATATTAACCCGCCGCTCAAAATATAGCATATGTGAAGGGGATGGATTTGTAATTCCGCGTGTGATGTTCTAAAAGTAAAAAATAATTAATTTAAAATAAATAAAAATACAAGGATAATAAAAAATTGAAAAAAATATATAAATTTAATTTTATTAAATGCGAAGGAAGTTAAATATTTTATAATGTTGATTTTTTATAAAAAAATTGTTGAAATTAAAATTTTGAATGATTAAAATCATATTGTTTGTAATAAAGGATTTAACACTTTCAAATACTTTTACTAGAACTTAATTTTACAATGTTAATTATTGATATTTGCAATTCCATTAATTCAAAATGATTTCTATTAAATTTTGGACAAAAAAATGTTGACTTCTCTTTCTATTATTTTGAGTAGTTGGAAAAGACTAAATTCATATAACATTTAAACAACTATATTAAATATTAAGAAAATGTAAAATATTAAGTTTATCAAATTGAAATGATCACCTCACACTTTTTAGTTTTTTTAATATTTAATGAATTATAAATTTAAAAAACAAATATATATTACAATAACTATAATTATGTTTAAGTAAGTGTTTTTTATAAGTTTAAATTTACAATTTGATATTAATTATTAACAATAATTAATTACAATTATAATAAATCAAATCTAAAATCTAACTTCATTGTTGGACATTTTTTACAAATATATTAACATTTACTATATCTAAGAATTTAAAAATATTATCATATAGCATCTTTATGAGGATCTAAAACATTCATATGTAAACCCTTTTTCCATTTCTTTACCCATCCTTCCACTCACCAAAAGAGTGCCACAATAATTTTATCTCTAAAAACTAATATTTTTGGGTCAAAAACACCAAAATCAACCCCTTGTTAAAAAGTGGTGCTACCACTAGCACCTTTTTGGGGGTTTAAAAATACTACCTTTTGCAACCATGGCCTTAGAATGTTGTCAACAAAAATCTCAAAATCATCCTCCAAATCGAAAAATGGCGCTAACAACAATACCATTTTTATTTTTATTTTTATTTATTTTTTATTTTTTTCCCTGAGGTTAAAACTACAATTTCTTTAAATCCTTCGAACTTAACAACTTGCATTGTTGCAACCAAAATCTTAAAATCGATCCCTGAATTGAAAGTGGTGCTTCCGATAACACCTCTCCTTTTTTTTAGTGATAAAATTGCAAGATTTTTGAAATCATGACCTTGACAACTGGTACCCTTAATTAAAATCTTGAAACCAATGCCCAAATTGAAAAGAAGTGTTATCAATAACACCCTCTTCTTTATTTTATTTTGTTTTTCTAGTTTGAAAATTCAACATTTTAGAAACCATGGCCTGAAAACCAAGTACCGTTACAAACAAAATCTTAAAAAAAAAAAAAAAAAAAAACAACAACATTTTTTTGTTGCATGAGCTTTCTTGAAATAAACACTGTAAGAAGTTTTGAAACATCCAAGATTTCGAGTGAACACTCCACCCATCATAAGGGACAAATAAAGCTTAAGTTTGAGAAAATAGTACTAAGAAATGAAAATAAATGAAATGGAAAAAATAAGATAACATTGAAGAAATGAACAAAAGTCAATTGAAAAAGTGAATAACAATTTAATTAACCAATTAACCATTAGATATTAATAAAAAATTAACCATTAAAATATTCATTAAAAATAATATTTTTTTAACTAAATAAAAATTAAAAATATACATTTTAAATTAAAAAACAATAAAAAAATAACATAATTATACCCTATTAAAAAAATTAATATATATATTTTTATAAAAACAATAAATATATAAATAAAACAATATTAAAATAAATAAAAACTTAGAACAATCAAAATTTTTGGGATTTTAGAGTTCTGTTTTTTGAAAAGCGGGCTCCCTCACCCCCGTCACCACTTCCAAAGCTGCCGCTCATTGAACGACAACTTTGGAAGTGGGATGGAGGATGGGACACTTTTCCCTCAAAATAAATAGAATTATTATTATATATTATTATTTTTTTAATATATATATATATATATATATATATATATATATATAATTTAAAAAATATTATTATTTTCATTTTAAAAATATTTATTTTATTTATTTTATATTTAGTTTGTAACATGCAAATGCAACCATAATTATTTTTCCCTCAATGCACCGAATCATCATTAATTAAAAAATGATCATGATACATCTCTTTAGGTGTTGTCATTAATTAAAAATATGATGACACATTATTAAGGTTCTACATCTTTGGAAGATTCGTAAGTTCCTCGGGACATGGGCTTCCTTCAAGCATTAATATTCTACATGTGAAGAAGTGTTCATATATCTAAAAGACGTTGAAGCATTAATATTCTACATGTGAAGAAGTGTTCATATATCTAAAAGACGTTGGACAATCTTTAGAACTATGAAACATACATCTCACAAGTAAAAAGGGCAAGCATGTGGATTTGTTGTCCCATGTGAAGTCATCATTTTCTAGGTAGTTAAATTGTTTTTTAATAGTTTGTTTTAACAAGGTTATGTAGTTGCACACAAAAATCCCGGCAACAATACTTAGATCTATTTGTTAACTTATTTTCTCCTTTCTTTGGACTGGCAGCAAGACTACTGGTTATCATCTTTGCAATTGGGAGACTATTTCTAAACCGAAGAAGATGGGCGGATGGGGCCTCAGGAACCTACCCTTCTTCAACTGGGCGCTCTTGGCAAACACCCTCTGGCGCATTATTATGAAGACAGGCATCTAGAGCAAGGTTATCAAGGCAAAATATTTCCCCCAGTTACCGGTTCATTTCTGGCTCAGATCAGCCTCTGAGAGACCCACAGTAGGCTCTCAGACCTGGAAACATCTTTTAACAACCCTTCCTATCATTCATCATTGGCTCTCATGGGCTTCTGGCAACGTACATTTGATTGAAGTTGGAAGGGACAGTATGCTGGGATTGGGCAAGCTTGCCATGCTTTCCACAGATCTGCTGAAGCACCTTCACCATAAAAATATTTTCTTCCTCTATCAATTCATCTCTTCACATAGCGAGGGTCTTTTGAGTGACCGCTGGCTCAGTAGCGAGGAGATAGAGGTGGGCGCCGATCTTTCTATTGAATGGGACAGATACACGCTCAGACTTAGAGATTTAGGCATCCGTCTTCAGGACAGGCCCGATTTGCTCATTTGGACGGGAGGGGACAGATCCGGTGCCCTTACTGCAAAGAACGCCTACATTGCTATAGCTGCAAAGTGCTGGACTTCTTCAATGGAACGTGGACGCGGTGTGATCTGGAGGAGCGATTTCCAGCTCAAGCAAAAGTTATTCACCTGGATTTTACTAGAAAGCAAAAGTTAGCACAGGAATGCGGCTCTGTTCGAAGACAAGGTACCTTCCTCACACAGGGTGGCCAACGTTATCTTGACCGAGTTGGTCGTGAGCAGGAAGCTGACACCGGCCAATAATCCGTGCAGATCCATCTTCAATGTTCCATTAGATAAAGTTGTGGCTTGGTTCGATGGAGCGACGCAACAGGATGGCTTACTCTGTGGGGCGGGTGGGATGATCGCTATAAATTCTCAGACTTGTTACCGGTGGACACTAAACTGTGGGACTGGATCCAACACGAAGGCTGAACTCTTGGCAGCGTGGGCATCATGTGTTCTGGCAAGCCGTTTACACATCAATGAGCTCCTACTGCTTGGTGATTCCAAACTAATTATTGATTGGTTAAACGGGCGCGCTGACTTCCATGTTGCGGATCTGGCGAGCTGGAAGGAGAAAACTCGCGAAGCGACTCAACAGTTTCATCATTTTACTTCTTCTCACATTTTCAGGGGGGAAAATATCGAGCCTGACATACTCTAAAAAAAAGCGTTGTATTTGCCTCCGGGTCACATTAGTTTTACTAGATGGGAAGAAGGCAATGAGGGTCCACCCTCGATGATCATTCTTTGAGAGAGACTAGCCCTGAATGATGCCCATCCATGGGAATGACTTTGGACTCGTTGTGAATTGTCTCATCCTTGTTTTGATTGGAAAGTTTGATTCATAGGCATAGATCTTGGTTTGTTGTGATAGTCCAGCCATACTAGACTTGTATACTTTTATATCCTTTTGAATATAAAGCGTATTTTTTTCGTTGAAAAAAGGTTATGTAGTTGCAATGTCGGTATAAGAATTTTCGGTATAAGGTTATGTAGTTTGTTTTAACAAAAAATTTCAAAATTTATTTAATGGTTTTTTTTTCAAAATATATATATTTATAAATTATAAAATTTACCATTTTTTAAGTAAATTTTATTTGTATTAATATACTATAAAAAAAAATTACATTCATGGTTTATTATGACTTGTCAAAAGAGGAAACTAGACCTCAGAGAATCTCAAAATACCAAATCCACTATATCAAAGTCCACTATATCAAAGTTTTCATGTTTATACCTAATTATCAGGTAGAGATTTTAGACCTCCTATAAACTAACCAATCAAGAAAGGGTTTATAATACTAACAACGCTAAAACATAACTAAATAACTGCATATAATAACTATCATGGGAAGATTATACATGGAAACAATATAAATACTTATCAGTCTTGGTTAATAGGGCTTGAAGGTTTGAATGCATGAAGATCGGAGGCTATCGGACAAGCATCTAGTGCAACATCCTCATCGACGATGACTAGATTGGCCGAAGTTCCCTAAGAATGTTAAGCACCATCCTTTCCATCAACCACCTTAATTACAATGACGAAGACCAATATGTAGACCACTTCAAATTTGGCTCAAATAGCATGAACCTTTCCAATAGCTCCTCATACTTGGCTCCTTGCTTCTCGAGCACTTGGGCTATTAATGCCTTCACTAACCAGTAGTGCTCGGTTTCCTTGAACACCTCAGTGTCTCTGCTCCTTGAAAAATTGGAGTCAGAGAACCAACCCTCAAGCTCCTTACTGATCTACTCTTTTGCCACTTGCTTCCTTTTTTGTAAGAAAATTTCCTCCAGAACACCAAACTCCTCTTTGATATTAGTTGCCAATTTCCAGTGGAATATTTGGTTAGCTCTCCTAGCTGCTTGTTCAACTCTAGATACAATAGGAAAGGTGGCTTCACTTGTGGAACAAATATTAACCTTCTTATGCCTTCCTCATTGTCCCTTCACACTGGACTCTATAACCTCCATGTCAACAAAGTCTTCCATGTCACCCAATCGACTAGAGGTATGGAAAGTAAGTATCGCTTGAGCCATGAACTAGAAAATGAACCAACTCCTGCCTCTGAAGGGTGTTGTCATGACTAATAAAGGGATATCGTATCATCTCTCAACCCTCCCAACGTACCGACGAATAAGACACCCACAAGCACTACAGAAAAATTGAATCACCCACCTCATCTTTAAGCCCCACCTAAGCCTATGTTGATTTTGTAGCTTTGAGAGGTATTCCCATTAGAGGCTAAGGTGCTAGGCATGTGGGAATTTTTGTTGGCACCAATTTTACCTTTTGTTTCGTCTAAATCGGCCTAGAAATTAGCCTAGGGCCTTATGGGCAAGATGATGGGTCTTGTGGGCTTGTGATGGGGTTCCACACCCACAAGAGGAGATTACAATATTCTAATTTAATGTTGACTTGTGAAAGGGTTCTTGACACACTCTTTTGGACTCCTATATAAAGGAGAGAGTTATTATGACATTATATGATTATTGTGGAAGAATGGAGTTAACATAAGTGAGTCTTCACTTATGCTAGGTCGCTTGGTGATCTCAACAAAGGGAAAGTCTGCAAGGTGGAAAATCTGGCCCTAAAGAGAGAAGCGAAGAAGGTCGCACGTGTGGAATGATTTTTTCATACAATACATGGTTTGCAGGAGGATGAAGCGCGTATATACGTGGGTTGCAGAAGAATGAATCGCATATGGGGTATACACATATTGCAGAAGGATGAATCACATATAAAGTCTACACGGATTGTAGTGGAACAAACAACGTATATACACGGGTTGCTAGTAAGGTGAATCACATATATATTTTTTTGGGTAGGTACAAATCCGTACAGGCTGACAGGTGACGTCAGAAGGCCGTACATGTGGTCTACAACAGATTCATGGGCAGAGGAGATTTCTAGAATATTGTTGAGGTTTGGTCTCTGTTTTGTATATTGGAGGACTAGGTTGTCCTCGGATTTGGTGATGTTGTATTGGTTGAGAGGACTGGTTTTGTCCTCAGTTTTGGTGACATTGAGAGGATTGGTTTTGTCCTAAGACTTGAAGGATTGGATAAACTTACAGAACATAATTCATGTGTCTCTTGTGTATTGATGATTCATCTATGATCTTTGTGTTTCTGCTGCATGTGTTTTTAGTTAATAATTTCAGTGTAAAGTTGTTCAATGATAATAGCTAGGGTTTTACTGTTAGATCACTAGGAAGCAATTTTTAGATATGAAATTAGTCACATAGAGTTGCATATGAAAATTGGAAGCCTACCCACCAAATCTCCTCTACCATGGACCTTATTCCTCGAGCTTCGACCAGAAGGACTGCTCAAATCAACAAGAAGTTGGGTAGATCCCTTGGCCCCCTAATCACGTGAGGGAAATACCACCACAAATAGACAGGGACCCCAACCACTCTTTCCAATCACACTCTTGAGAACCTCTATGAAAAATATAGTAAAAGTCCTTGCACAAGAAAACAGAGTGATCCCCAGGATCCATCCACAACCATGTAATGTGGAATTTCCACACAATCGTCCAGGCTAGCCTTTGCAGCATAACTAAAGCACGAGTGCTCTCTTGTTTTCATGATAGATTGCATTCCCATCAATCCAGACACATTACATAAACTATGATGCACCAGACGAACCATAAACCCAATTCTATCCCTATGTCCTTTCTCCGTCACCCTTCTTCCCCTCACATCAAGCATGATGAAACTAGGTTGCATCCTGGTATGGGGTTGGTCATATCATAAATTTGCATGGGGATCCATCTGACTCTCGTGTGTCACCCCATCCAGGTAATCATCTTTTTTCTTATTTTTATAATCTTATAATGATAAATTGATTTATAATCATTTTTTTCTTCTTCTTTGATGGTGGAAAAACCCATTGTAACTTAGTTGTTAACCAACAATGAGGACAACCATCATTGGCTACTATTCATCAATGCAAGCTGACTCATCATTGTTGTTCAAGAAAAACCATGCCACCTAAAATAACCTATCGATTGTATGTAAGGGGGCATACTTTCACTCTTGCTAGATGCCTCTAGGTCTTGGGCCATTAACTTGTTTCCTTACATTTGAGGAAGATGAGCTCTTAACCAATTAAAAGTAGTTTTAGATCTTACTCTGTGACCAACAATTAGTTTTAACGTAGATAGTATCTACAAGAAAACCAATATGTTGTATTGTCATCATTGAGGCTACAATAGTGGGGTCATGTGCTTTCAAATAGCTTCTAGTCTTAACCTGTACATGAAACCAAATACTACCCTCAGTTGCAGTTTAACCTCTTTCCTAAAAGACATAAATTGATTTATAATTATTGATTGATCATTTTACATTTTTTATAATTTTTCAAAAAAACTTATATCAATTATTAAAATAATTTTCTCTCATATAATTTAAAACCCCTTCCTTCCATTTTTTACCACTATACCAAAATATATACTAAACAGATTGAATACCTCCTATTTGCACTCAAGCAATATTGGTTGAACTTTAAGAGTAACCTCCGCATGGTTATCATTCTTCAAGAATATAATTTAGCATTGTAGAAAAAAAATCAAAATTAAGGAAATAAATTCACAATTTTGTTCGCTTGAGTAAGAACATGCAAATTGAAAGAAGTTGGGCTAGTATTGCCATACATAGGTAGTCTTTATAACAATTTACATGGTTAAAGACAGTTCTTTGATCTCTACGTCAAGTTGTTAATGGAAATGAATTCACTTTAGGAGGAGAAGAGGGACTTATATAATTGCACCCATGAAAAAAGAAATTTGCAATTTGCGCCCTAATTTGAATAAAACCTTGTCATGGGAGAGGACCAAGTTCATAGTATCACCTTCATTTAATTGGGCCAAATGGATGTGTGAAAAAATATCATTGCAGAGAGAATATGTTTGTGTTTGTGCAAAGGTATTCCCTACAAAAATATAAATTCTTTCATATGATTAAGTCAAGACATTAATTGAAACTTCAAAGAATTACCTTTATTGTCCCTTGAAGATATAGGGCACTCAAACTCCTATAGCAAGTAATGGAATGGTTTCGAATAAGTTTTTTGAATCTTCTTTGCTTCCAAGGGGATATGTTTGTGTTTGTGCAAATATATACTTTACAAAAATAAAATTCACATAGGGTTAAGTTAATACACTAATTGAAAATTTAGAGGATTACCTTTATTGTCCCCTTAAAGATATAGGCACTTATAATCCTTATAGCAAGTAATTAGAATGGTTTTGAATAAGCTTCTTTTTTTTCCATGGGAAAAAATGCGTTTTATATTTAAAAGGATATAAAAATATACATTCAATAATCGCGATAAACAAATACATGAAGAGGTAATTGTTCTTTTTCGTTGTGTCTTGAGATGGATAAATTCAGTCCATTCTATCGAAACTACCTATTCTATTTCTCTATTATGATCGACATCCAGATCATTAAAGATATGCAGAAAAAACAAGAAATAAGGCAATTTTCAAAGATTGATCAAGATAGCTGGTCCTTCATTGCCATCCTCCCACTTTGTAAATCGAATTTGGCCGGGAGGCAAAAACAATGCTTTTTTTGATAGAGTGTCCGCCTCGCTATTTTCCTCCCTGTAGATGTGAGAGAAAGAGAGATTCTTTATGGAGTTTGTAGCCTCTTGTGTTCTTTCTTTCCAGCACTCCAGGGCTGCCACATGGAAATCAGCTTGGCCATTAAGCCAATCGATAATAATTTTGGAATCTCCAAGAAGTAATAGCTCGTCAGTGTGCAGTCGACATGCCAAAATAAGAGAAGCCCACGCTCCCAATAGCTCTGCCTTCATATTAGTGCCTTGTCCGCAATTTAGAGTCCAGCGGATGCATGTGTGAGAGTTTAATACGATTTTTCCTCCCACCCCACAAAGAGAGCCCCCTTGTTGTGCCGCGTCGTCGAACCAGGCTACTGCTCTGTCAAGTGGAATAGTTATCTTATGTCTGTGGGAGGGCTGGACTTTGGTTTGGTTCCCAGATGTGGCCACCTCAACAAGAATGTTGTTTACCACTCTTTGAATCGATGGTGATCTCTCTTCAAAAAGAGCTGTATTTCTGGCATTCCAGACATGCCAACAGAGATGGACTGGAAGCAAAGAGTGGTTCTTGTTAGCGCCAAGCCAATTGCGAAAGCAGAGAGGCACATTGGGACCAGTCCAGGGTGCAGCTAGATTTAGTGCCGAGGAGATATGATGCCAAACCGAACGGATAAAATTACACTGTAAGAAAACATGATTAATTGAATCGCTGTACTGTTTGCACAGGATGCATCGGTTTGGGCCCTCCCAACCATGAATATGAAGATTCTCCCAAACAAGAAGATTATTTTCAATCAGAAGCCAAAAGAAAAGTTTAAGCTTCAAGGGACAATCCCCCTTCCAGATCTTTTGGCACCAACTTTCATTGATTTGTGTCCAAAATTTAGTGGCCAATGCATGATACACATTTTTTGCTGTAAGAAAGCTAGTGCTATCCCCTCCCATCCAAATAAGGGCGTCCTACCTCTTTTGAAGGCGAATACCTGCTCTAGTTAAACACTGGGTAAAACCGTCCCATTCAGCGAACAAATCGGGTTCAAGCTGTAGATCTGTACCATTAAGCCAATTTTCGCCTAACTGTCTACCACTAAGCGTAGTGCTGAGTTAGTGCAGGAAATAAATACCCTTGCTGTGTAAATGTGCCAGAAGTGGAGGAGAGAGCAGGGAATTACTGCCCAAGCCCAGAATAGTGTCTCTGCCGAGTTCAATCATGTATCCATTGCCCGGTTTCCACGCAATCCATTGAAGAATGATCGATAGCGATTTAAGGAGGTGTTTCCAGGTTTGTGAACCTCTTGTCAGTCGCTCCGAGGCCGATCTGATCCAAACATGTGCAGAAAGGTGTGGGAAATACTTATCTTTAATCACCTTGCTCCAAAGGCCAGGTCTCATTAAAATTCTCCAAAAAGTATTTGCCGAGATCGCCCTGTAAAAGAATAGCAGATTTCTAAGTCCCCAACCTCCCATCGATTTGGGTTTTGAGATTACCTCCCATCTGCATAGGTGGTATCCTTTGTTTTTTTTGCTACCTATCCATAGGAAGGTGAAGACTAATTGTCGAAGGGTCTTCAGAACAGATGCAGGGATGTGAGCTAACGCCATCCAATACACCGGGAGGCTTTCCAAGACGACCTTTATAAGAACAAATCTTCCTCCCAGTGAGAGCAGTCTGTTGTTTGAATAAGCTTCTTGAATATTCTTCGTTGCAAGGAGGATATGTTTGTGTAGTTGTATCCCCTACAAAGATAGAACTCACATAGGGTTAAGTTAATATTCTAATTGAAAATTCAAAGGATTACCTTTGTCATCCCTTGAAGATATAGGGCACTAAGACTCCCTAGAGCAAGTAACTTGAATAATTTTGAACAAGTTTCTTGAATCTTTTTTCCTTTATGTTTATTCATCCCATAAAGATAAGGAAATCACTAGTATGACACACATCAAATTAATCTCATGAACATAGACTTTTACAAGAAGAAAATAATAGCCACATAGATTTTCCATGGACGACTAGAGAGTCAAGGGCTCTTGAGTCCACTATCAAACTGTAGTGGCAGTGTATCAATTTTGAGAATTAATGGAAAATGGCGCCATTGCTTGATAGATAGGCTTCAATGTGTCATAAGTTTCCATCGGTGATAAGCAAGATACACAAACCACAACTTAGGGCATAATCCAAAACACATGGTTGATGGATGTAAAAGTTGGCATGACTTGTAGGGATTTTAAGACTCTACATGTCACACCTACCTAATATTGTAGTAAAATAACTCTCTTTTTAGTAAAAAATATAATAAGAATTCAACAAAAATTTCAAGCATGATAAAAGTTCTACTATGATGTAAGTTCTTTGCATGGTAAAATGAAGTTCTCAAAGGTTTGACCTAACTTTGAATCAATCCAAATCTTTAAAAAAATGATCAAAATTATAGATCACTTAAAAGTCTAACTCTTTATGTAGACAAATTTCAACGACTAGAAAAACATTTGCAACACGATTAAATAGCTATGTTATCATAGTTTAGAGATTTCTTAAATCCTTAATAAATTAGAAGCAAGGCATTGTGATAGGGTTATTATCATTATTAAGCCTCATTGATAATATTTTTTAAAAAAAATCTTGTCTAATAATACACAAAATTGTTCATGCATACATGTTAATGTATGCATTTATTAGAACTATTTAAAATAAATAATGGCCTTACCTAACAGTGAACTTGATGTTTTGTATGGTTAGATTAATTATTAAACTTTACAACATGTAGTGTTATAATATTAACAACATATTATTAGTCCCTGCCTCTGACTAGGGACTCTAGCATTGGCCTTGTGTTTTGTGTATTAGTTGATCCACTTTGCGATATTTTTTTTATAGAGTTTTTCCAATGTTTTTTAATATTATTTATTGATTTTTTTATTTTCAAAATAATTTTTATTTTTTTTGAAAAATTATATTTCTAATTTTATTGGATGGGACTAAATAATCCTCGTGGAGGGAAATATTATTTACGTATTTGTTAGTGTTTAAAATTGATTTAAAAATGGATAAAAGTAATTTATATGATTTTTCAAATTCATTGGTTGATATGATCTGGCCGTTGTCGAGTCAATTTTTCCGTCAAATAAAATCAGCAAGTGGGCAGAAGAAAGAGATAAACGTGCTAAAGGGCAAGCAGGTTTTAGACCTAAACATTCCACAGTTGATCATTGCATAACTTTAAGGCACATCATTGAAAAATCTTGGGAAAAAAAGGAAGAAGTTTTTTGTTGCTTTGTTGATTTCAGAAAAGCCTTCGACACGGTTCCTAGGGATAAGCTTTGGAGCAGAATGGAGGAACTCAGGGTTCCCAGGCATTTGAGAGCAGCGGTGCATAGGATGTATGAATAGGTGAAAGTCAAAATTAGAACTCCAGTAGGCATTTCTGAAAGTTTTAGAAGCGATATCGGGGTCAAGCAAGGTTGCCC
>ML788227.1:727517-745701 GCA_009831015.1 Picea engelmannii | reverse complement strand
GAGAAAGAAGAAGTACTACATTGAAGAGTTTAACCCCACTCATAACCATCAACAAAAGGCGTACATAGGGGCCAATATTTCTTGGAGATCTAAAATTCTTATTGCTCAATTAAGGACTAATTCTCATCAACTCCGTTGTGAAACATGGCGTTGGAAAAGACCAAAAGAAAGGTGGGAAGAAAGAGTATGTATTTTGTGCTCGTCCGGAAAAGTGGAAACAGAAAAACATTTCATTTTAGAATGTGAGGCCCTCAAAGACAACAGGAAAAATTATGCAGGTATTCTGACAGCTAGTTCTTGGGATAATCTATTCAGCAACGAGTTTGTTGAGAATCTGGGAGCGATTATTGTAAAACTTCACAGGAAAATGGCCGAATACAAAAGGCAGATGGAAAAACAATCTGTCCCATAGGCTATTTTTAGCCTCGTGGACGTTAAAAATTCTTTCTTTCTTTCTTACAATTAAAAATCTCAGGAAACCGTCCATCTCTTTCTTTAAAACTGAGAAAACAGGCATTAAAATAGTAGAAACCGTCAAATTTGACGGCCTTTAACAGTTTGAAATTCCAACCCTGGGGCCCTACACAGATCAATGCCTCGATGTGTGTCTTTTCCTCACTACCTTGAAATCGATGTGTGTCTTCTCCTCCCTGCCTTGAAATCCAAAGGGTGAGGGTGTGCATATGTTCCTCACAGCTTTGAAAGGAAAAGAGTGTGCCCCTTCTCCTCACCGCCTCACCTTCCCGAAAGCCAGTCAAACCCAGTCACAGATTGAACGTGAAACCCTATTCATTTATGAAAATGGACTGGAATGTAACTTCACCAATCCAGAAAAGGAAAATGAAAAAGACCACCTACCTTCCGTTTCTGATCGGATCGTGGAACACTGAGATGAATCTATGCATAGGCTGGATGGAGCCATGCGATTGAGCGAGAAAGTTGGCCCAATATTTGACAGGTTTTTACAGGTTGTTGCTATGGTTTCATATCCATAACCCTTTGACGTTGCATGTACATACCTTTTGGTTGCATATTGTCCAGATATCCCACTGAAAACACCTCCAGCCTCGTCGATTCTGAGAAACTTGCACATAGAGACCCACCACACCGATTATGCATGGCGATAGTAGTGAAAGTATTCAATGTGTATCAGTCGGTGTTTATCTGTGCATTGTTAGATATTGCAAAGTTTCTGCTCCGATTAGGTGAACCAGTGTATCAATTGGTGTTGATCCTCCCTGGTTCGCTGTACTCACCTTGTTCTCTTCCCAGGTTCACTGCACTCACAGTTTTTCAAGGCCCTCCTAGCTACAAAGACAAATCCAAATGCGGCACTGGCATAAGCCTTTCCTCCTCCTCAAACTAAAAGACTAGATATCTCATGATATTTTACCTTTTATTGACCTAAAGTCATTTCTTTGGCTTGAGGATTTTCAGGGTCAATCTTCCTTGGGCTTGAGGTAAGGGAATCCAAACAGACACAGATTAATGGAAAAATAACAAGACACAAAAAAATCACACAATTGAACACAACGATTTAGGGAAATGATAATCAATATTCTTATTGTTCAAGGGAGAATTACAACAACCTAACAAGATTACAACCATTTCCTCACACTCATCCCACACTCTGCATTTGACTCTATGGGCATACATAGATATATGGTATCTATCAAATAGTTACACAAACTGATCAAATATTTACAGAAACTGATTAAATAGTTACACATGTCCATATTCTATTTTTAGTTGATTTGGTTAAACTAATTGAAAAATAGTAAGAGTCAAGAAATCCGCCCATATCCCAATAATAGAGGGAAATTAGTTGACATGTTTCAATAATCTCCACCTTGAAAACAATTTACTTGATATATATTGCCCAAATTTATTCATCACCTTTCCCGTAAGCCAAGAGAAGACAAACACCACCGCAACTTCCTTAACAATACTGGTTTCATGAACATGTATGCACAATTTTCTTTAATATGGACTTTTTCCAAAGCCACTCCACCTTCATCAGTAACCTGTCATACAAAATGGTATTTAATAAGAATATGCTTTGTCTTACTATGATAAGCTGTATTTTTACCCAAATGAATAGCACTTTGACTATAGCATAATAGTTTCACCTTGTCCTACATCCTTCCAAACTTACCCAACAAAACTTTTAACCAAATTGCCTCCTTTCAAGCATGTGAGACAGCTATATATTCTTCCTCAGTAGTGGATAAAGCAACTATGTTTTGAAGCTTTGACATCCAACTAACAGGGCCACCTGCAAGACATATCCTGAAGTTGATATCCTTTTGTCCAAGTCACCTACAAAATCTGAATCGACATAACCACATACTAAATCATTGCAACCATTATAGGCGATGCAATATTTACTTGTGCCCCTAAGATACCGAAGCACCTATTTCACTGCTTTTCAATGCTCTTTACCTAGATTTTCCATGTATCTACTAACAACACCAACTTCATGTGAAATATCTAGTCTAGTAATTACCATCGAATACAACAAACTTCCTATTGCATTAGCATATGGTACACGAGACATATACTCCTTTTATTCATCATTACTAGGAAATAAACTTGAAGAAAGCTTAAAATGGGAAGAAAAATGGATTTTTACTGGTTTCACATTATTCATACTAAATCTCATAAGTATTTTCTCCACATACTTCTGTTGTGATAACCACAACTTACCATTTTTCCCGTCTCTGTGTATCTCCATGCCCAAGCTTTGTTTTGCTGGTCCTAGATCCTTCATATCAAACGTCCTAGCCAACTAAGCCTTTAACCTGTTGATTTCAACCATGATTTTACTTGCAACAAACATATCGTCAACAAATAACACCAAAATACTGAATATGCCATTTTCCAACTTTTTAAAGTAAACACAATGATCATATTCACTTCTTGAAAAAATTTGGATCACCATGAAGGAATCAAACTTCTTGTACTGTTGTTTGGGAGAGTGCCTTAGGCCATACAATGACTTCTTAAGTTTGCAAACAAACCTTTTATTGTGATCCTGAAAAAACCCTTCTGATTGTTCCATATATATATTTCCTCATCCAAATCTCCATGTAAAAACGTTGTTTTAAAATCTAGCTTCTCTAACTCATGATCAAGTAAAGCAACGAGTGCTAACACAACACGAATTGAAACAAGCTTAACAACTGGTGACAAAATTTCATGAAAATGAATACCTTCCTTCTGCAAATACCCTTTTTCTACTAGTCTTTCTTTATACTTCTCAACTTTATTATCAACACCCTTTTTCAGTTTGTAGACCCACTGTTGAATCCCTTTTTGTTCTTCCCCTTCTCTTCTTTCTTCCCTCTTCTTTATCACCATTCTTTCCCCCTCTATCAATTTTCTTCCCTATATATTCCATACATCCTTTCCCTTTCTTGGTTTTATCGAAATTACCATACTTAGTCGCTTTTTCCATATTCGTGGCTTGGAGGATTCATGGACTCACAGATGTGTATAATGTTTCATTTTCTTATAAGATCAGTCCTCCCATACACTTAGTTTATTTTCTCTATCATGGACTCACGAACTCACAGACTTGAGGACTTACATTTTGTGCTTTTTTCACTTCTCACAAGCCATCCGATAAACCTCAACACTTGACCATTTCACATCCACTTCATCTATCGTGAACTCTTGGACTTGCATTTTTGTTCCCAACATTCACGCCGACTCTCTGCCATGATGTGTCCCATTCTTTCACATTTCTCGAGTCACATTTAATGTTATTCTTACAAACTCAACTGCTAAATTTATTTATGAAAAGGTCGTTACTTAATTATGTTTATATCGAGGCAATTCATATTTATTTCAAGTTAATGCTTTCATCCAAATAAATCTAACTTAAGGGTCATTTTGTTGTGCTAAGTAGTATTACAAAGACGTTCGCCAACTTGCCGAAGAAAACCATGAGAAAACAACATTTATGTAGGGATACCTTGAACCTGTTCGCCAAAGAAGACCATAACTATCATTGGTCCGGGTCATATTGTTACTATTCAAACTTGTTGGATAAAAAATACAATAAAGTCTGGACATCAGGGATAGCTCTTGCTGGTTGCATCCCATAGGTTTTTAAATGCAAAGATATTATCACCTTGTGCATCGATAAACTTGTACAGAACAGAAGAACCATCCCATAGCAAAGCGAATCCCCTATTTCATTGGCACCTTCAATATTTAAGAAGATGTTGAGATTGTTAGAGCCAAACCTGGTCTACAAAGGGGAAGAAACCATGATTTTTCTAAAAATAAAAAATAATGGAATAGAACTTCTACAATAATATCTACAAGATCTTGCCTCAATGCCGGAAGACCTATCTAGGATTCGGGTTAGTTCTTTAAAAGACCCATATAAAAAAAATTCTTGGATATTCACTCAAGTTGTTGGTCAAGATTCTACAAAAACTATTCCTAGATTAGCATTGTATATATTGCATTCCACTGTTCATGAGAACACAATCTTTGACTGGGTGAAGATTTTCACAAATGAGGTTACTACGCAACTAATAAATTTCAAGACCGAGAATAAATTTTATACGGCATCTTATTTGGTGTTTTCCATCACTTTCTGTCATGTTTTTAAGGGATCAAGCATTGCTAAAAGGGTAAACTCAAAGGTTTACCATGTAACTATGTGGTATCAATCTCTGTGGAGGAAAAAGGTTGGCCGCCATTTTTATGAAGAATATAATGATTTCATGTCTGATTTTAAAAAGTTACTATTGTGAGAAGATACTTCTTGGATCTCATTATAATCCTCAACATTTCTAAATGGAAAATGAATTCTTGAAAAAATGGATGATTATAATATCATCAGGGTTTTTTGTTCTCATGAAAAACCCATATTTCTTCCATATTATGTGTCTGAAAAAATATTTATTATAGAAGTGGAAAGATAATACAAATCCTGGTTTCATACCTTCTACGAGAAAAGAAAAAAGTAGTTCATCTCTTCGCCCTGGAAGGTTGACAAAATTCTCTTAAGAGGAATTGCTAAGATTGACGAATATGCTTCCTATTTCGACCATTTCAACATGAGGTTTGCAGAAGAGATCAAGGGGTTTGAACCTGATCAAATTTTTCACAATCATATGGTTTAAGTCAGGCTCAACCCCTTACTCATCAACACCCTTATATATGGAGAAGAAGAGGGTGATAGTCATTACCCTAATGTTCAGGAAGTTCACAGAAACCCCAACGATATAGAGACTATCATAGGCACCACAAAACCGCATAAGGAGAGAGGCAAGCCCTCCAATGAAAAGAGTGCTCAATCACCCATTGTTTCTCAAAGAAGTGTTCTACCTAAGGTAAACCCTCATCCCAAAGTGACCCGACAAAGAAAAACCTAGAGTAGTAATTCAGGGGATGACGAAGAGAAAAACCCTCCTAAGGGGAATTTAGAAAATCCCCACAAATTAAAGGTCAAAAGGAAAATGACTAATTCTCAGCAAGGGGGAGGAGAAATACATGCACCTGAACCTGATATGTTGCTGGATGACATGGACCTGGATGTTGATATCGAGAATATTTGCTTCACAGACGAAGAAGAGCCTGCTACAGAAAATGTACCACATATTTCTACACTTTCTATCCAGGATGAGATTTTTTTTTATGAAGAAATTTTTTCTCTTCATAATGCCTCATTTGATAAAGATTCTAAGAAAATTATTTTTGAGAGGACCTTGAAGAGTAAGAGGGGAAAAACGTGATCTACCATTGGTACTCAGAACATGTTACAATCAAAGTTGTCTTCCATTCACAAGGTCACATGGGATGCATTGGAATTTTCAATTGCTAATATGGAGGAGGAAAACGATCAACCAAAAGAAATATTCAAGGAATCAGAAGAAACTTTTATGCTTCCACCCATTCTGGCTACCCTAGTTGCCATGATTCAGCCAGATAAGAGTTTTCAATAAATCTCAGGATCAAGTTCAGGAGTTAAAGGAATTTCAAATTTGATTATTTCCACTCGACATTTTGTTGAGGAAAATATGAAGAAAAGGATGTCATTGATTTTAGAGTTATGGGATTTGGAAAAAAGATTTGCCTCTCTCGGCCTCAGAGTGCAGAACACCAAGGAATATTTGGGTGCAGATCTGACAAATGATGCAGGTTTTTATTTTGATGGAGTTGTAAATTTTGTAGCAAAGGTCTTAGTGATGACAAACCAGATGAGAAAACAAGAAGATCTACCTTCCCAGAGCCATATCAAACAATTAAAGGTCCATTGGATTGAAATAATCAATGTATTAAAGGGATTGTTAATGCAATAAGATGACGTGTCACGAAAGAGAACGTAAGCATATTCAAATATTATTGGTTGGATATTGCTGGCACCACCATTGAAGTCTTGGACCCAGAATTTATCTCAATTTAAATGCTTATGAATCGACAATAATTTGAGGAACAAATTGAAGGACTGAAGAAAGCATCAGCTGAAAAGTTTGACACTATGGTTGAGTTCACACATGATGATATCGACAACTATCTTGTTGAATATACCGATAAAAATGAAGAGATTGAAAATACTTTGCAAAATCTATCTATTGACTATAGAGAAGTCTAGCACGAGTTGTGTAATATTAAAGTGAAACAAGAAGTGACCGTTGCCCCATTAAGGGACTATATTAAAAAATGGTTAAACAACTCTATTGCTAAGATTTCTGAGATATCAACAGAAGCAATTACAACCGACCCTCTAACTTCCACAAACAAGAGTACAAAATACACAACAACAAGTAAGTAAAGATAGATTTCATCATAGTAAGTCTATGTTGATCACATATTTCTTCCCTTATCGTATTTTCATCTAGTTATTCTTCTTCTTCAACTAGAAAAGTATAACTGAATCCTGATAAATTTCTTCTTTGTCTTCTTTCCAGATCTTGATGTTCAAGATCTGCCATGCTCCTCTTTCTATTTCATACTTTCTTGTACATATTTGTTTTATGGTCCATGGGAGCCCCAATCCCAGTCCACTGGACAAACGCTTGAATTTCATGCGCTGTAATAGACATTATTATTTTTTTAGAAATCCCAGAGAACTAATTTGAGATCAATTTTGACTGTATTTTATAGCTCTAAGTTTTGAGTATAAAGTATGTGAAGTTGATATATCAAAATCTTCTTTTGAGCTCCATAAGTATTACTCTTTAAAAGTTCTCTTATGCAAATGGTCCATCTTCTTTTATTTTTAATGTGATCAGAATCTTTATTTCTACTATGATGGATCTGAGGACAATTTTATTTTCTATAATGTATGATGTTTGAGATTCTTGGTCCATTTCTCAGGAATTCTCTTTTATAAATATACTTTTACTTTTCAACACTTTAATTTTTCTTGAGCATTAAAGATTGGACTATATTTCGTGATATGGTCCTATATTATTCTTTATTTGAAATTATAAAGAAAATAACAATCCAAAGAGGAGTACCACCTCTCTAAAAATGAAGGAGTATTTATATCCTTGTGAAGTTGTCGTTTCGGTCCTGAGGGATTCAAGCATCAACATTTTTGGCGACCATACTAGGGAACAAACTTGAAGATTTAAAGTTGGTTTTATACCATAAACTCATATGAATTTTCCTCATGATAACCAACCCTAGTTAGAAATTGAATTGAACAACCAATGAAGTATTCTGCACCAGTTATACAATCTTGCAATAAGAATAGATGAAACTAAAGAATAACTAGAAAGGCCTTGGGAAATACTAGTTCAAGAAGAAGAAAGAGAAATTCTTCGAAGACAAAGAAAATACGAAAGGAAAGATTGGAGAAACGAAAGACAAGCTCGAAGAGAACAAGAGAACGACATGAATTGAAGTTGGACGAGTACAAAGGACCAATCACCAGAAGCAAGAGCAAGTAGCCGCGCATCTCAGAAGTTGAAAATCATCCTCTTGAAGAAAAGGAGAAACTTCTAGACATGGATGATAGAGAAGACCAAAGAGAAGAAATACATGAATAAAGGCGAGAGGAAAGGAGACATGAAGAAAGACATGAAGAAAGACGAGAAGAAAGGTATAGAAATATAAGAAGAAGGGTAAGAGACTCCCCCCTTAACCTTCGAGGAGAACAACATGAACTCCTTGTTCTTCCTAAAGGTACTTTGAAGGCATTTTCCAAAGATGGAATGATTAATGCTAAAAGACATTTTGATTTATTTTGGATGTTTGTGATTTCCATCTTATCGAACATGATGATATAATGGTAAGGTTGTTTCTCCAAACTTTGTCAAGCCAAGCTTATGAATGGCACACATCATTTCCCACGAGATCAATTGACTCATTTGATGATATTGAAATAATGTTCTTAAACATGTTTTCTCCTTCGGTCGCTTACCATACTCTTCTCACCAACTTCACCTAAATCTATCTAAAGAAAAATGAGATGATAAGATATTTCAATTTGAGATTCAATAAAACGTTGAAAAAAATCCATGAAGAAAAGAGTCCTAATGGTCCAACAATACTTGGTTGCTACAAAAATGCCATGCCATCCAATGTGAAGTTCTTTATTAGATATTCTCAAATTGATACTTTAGATGAAGCAATGATCAAAGCTATGAAGATGGAGGAAATCATGATTGAAATAGGCTCTGACCCTGGCATTATCCTTGGAAGAGTGCAAAGGAAGATGAATAACTTGAATATTTTTTATCAAGGAGCATATAGTTTGAAGAAGAATGAGGAGCAAAAGCCAAGGCCTAGTGAAAATCAAGAAGTCGATGGAGGATTATTTAAAGTAACTATCTTAGATGTGAAAATGGATCCCGTTGCAGCTCAAGAAATGAAGAAGCAAAGACTGGAGATTGCACATATGAATAGAACCATCATAAAAATGAAGAATTAAATAAAAAGACTAAGAAGGAATGGTAATTTCATTCCTAATATGAGGATGACAGTTCCAGAACAAATAAGGAACCTTGCCCAAGAAAAAATAATGAGGTTTGAAAATGCTGAGAACCAACAAATATAGAGGGTTCCCAGACCACCAACTCTGAACGCAGTAATACTTGATGAGCCATACAATGAGAAAATGGTTGAATGAGAAAATGATTATATGCCAGAAGAAATTTTGGAATATGTACAGACGGTTGGATGCGATATATCCATGTACATATTTGAAGAAGATAAAACTGATCCTATCTCACAATAAAACGTTGTCCAAACACAGGCACTAGTAAATAAGTCCAAGAATAAAGAGAATTTTGAAAAGAAAAAGAAAAAGAAAATGAGGAGAAAGAGAATGATAAAAGTAAAATCGAAAACACATAAGTTAAAAATCAACAAAAGACTTCTAACCTCCTTAAGATGATATACAATGTTGTTGACGATCTTGGGGGGAAGTTGGGAGATGGTTACCGAATTCAGATATATATAAACCAGGCCTTCTTGAGGCCATTGGAGGATATTCAGAACAAGTTTATGCTGAAGATTTGCGAAGCCAAATCCATTTTTATGCAGGGAAGCTGTTGAGGAGCACACCTTTGCAGGTCATTTCTGGGAGATTTGGTCATCCGATTTGAGTGTCATTTCTTCTGTTGGGTTCTTGAGATCTAGTAGAACAATACCAGATCACTTTTGTAACCTTTTGGTATTGATGTGATGTACTTATTGAGATTTGAACATAAATAAGAAAACCTCACCCACTGAGACAAAGGCCCAGAGACATAGGCGAGATTTCCGAACTCCGTTATCACATTGGTGTTATGGTTTGCTGCTGTTTTATGCTTCATTTCAGTTCTGTACATGTTTATATAGCTATCATACTTCTTCTATAACTTCTTCCTCTTTCATTAAGCTTCCTAATTGGTTAATCAAAACATGCTTAGTAACTCAACCATAGTCGTGTAAAAGATCTTTTCAGATCAAAGAGGCTACAACAATAGAATGAATGGGAAGGATTTATGCAACCTTAGATGATCAAAAAGTAGAGTACCGATCCAATATGATCGAGGTGGAAGTTAAATCATCCTGTTGCTATTTTAATTTATTTAGGAGCAAGTCATTGTTACATTGATCCTAAAATAGTGGATAGATTACATTTGGAGAAAAGTAAGATTGGAAAATCAAGTTTGGTTCAACTAGCCACTGAAACCAAAAGGAGAATCCATGATATGCTCAGAGGTTTTTCCATAAGTCTTAATGGTGTGAATACTAGTGTTGATCTAAATATCATACCATTGGGGTCTTATGATATTCTAATTGGAATGTATTGGTTGGACAAGCATCATGTTGTCCTCGATTTTCATAGCAAGACATTTACATGTCTTGATGGAGATGGAAAACAAAGCACCGTGGGAGGAGTTCCAAGACCCATCTCTATAAGAGACATTTCAACCTTAGAGCTGAAGAGGTGTTTCAGAAAAGGATGTCAATTGTATGCAACCCATGTGGTGGAGCCAGAAAAGACAAAGGGGCCAAGCCTTGAATATTTTTCGGTACTACAAGAATTTGAGGATGTATTCCAAGAAATACCAGGTTTGCCACCAAAAAGGGAGATATATTTCTCTACTAATTTAGTGCCAAGAACTGCCCCGATGTCAAAAACACCTTACAAAATGAGTACACTAGAGTTGAAATAATTACAAATGCAATTGGAAGAATTGTTGAAGAAAGGATACATATGTCCTAGTGTTTCGCTTTGGGGAGCACTGCTACTCTTTGTCAAAAAGAAGGATGGAAATTTGAGGCTGTGTATTGACTTTCGACAGCTGAATAAGTCCACTGTAAAGAACAAGCACCCTCTACCTAGAATTGATGACCTCTTTGAGCAGCTAAGAGGAGAAAAGATATTTTCAAAGATAGACTTGAGATCAGGGTACCATCAAGTAAGAATCAAAGAAGAAGACATCAATAAGACAACCTTTAGAACCAGTTAGGGAAAACATCCTAAAATTGTTGGATGAGCCAGCTGGGAGAAGTGAAGAAGTTATTGCAAACCCGAATCATAGTCAGAATACATCAATGGTGAAATTAAGAGGAAAAGTTCCACCTTTCTACATTTCAATAGAAAATCATGACCTTGTGCTCCACAACTGTCTGATAGATTCTGGTGCAACAAACAACATCATGCCTTTGGAGGTGATGGAGGCACTTGGCATGAGATGCACCAAGTACTATGAAACAGGAGAGAGCATCTATGAAATTAATTCCAAGAAGGTACAATCCTATGGAGAGATTAAGGATTTTTATGCCTGGATTACAATTTTCACTATTGTGGTGGTGGACCTTTCTCCAACATATATATGAAGTTGTCCTTGGAAGAGATTGGTCTTCCATGATTGGGGGATATATAATGAATGATGGAAGCTATATGATGTTTTCTAACAAATATGGAGCAATGATCAAGGTTCCTCGTGAACCCAGGAGATCGTTTTCTTTCAAAAAGAAGGATAGCAAATTTATGGAAGATTATATAGATTCTAGTATTGAGAATTATGCCATTCTGGATATGGAGAAAATCAAGGACATAAAGAGGGAAGATAATTATTTTTCCTGGTATTGGAGAATGTCGTTTGATGGATCTTGTTCAAGCTCAGAAAGTGGAGTTGGGATTGTACTCAAAATCCATGAGAAGGTCGTATACCCACATGCCGTCAGACTTGAGTTCCCTTGTACAAATAATGAAGTAGAGTATGAAGCCCTAATTCAAGGGATGATCTTGGCGCTGGAGATGAATATTGAACATTTGATTGTGACCGAGGACTTAGACTTGGTTATAAATCAGATCACTCAAAAGTATAATATTAAAAAGGAAAGGCTCAAACTATATTTCAAAAGAGTGAATGAATTAATGGAGGCCTTTAGTTCCTTCAATATATCATTTATTCTGAGGGATAAAAAAAAAAAATCATGTTCTTTAGCATTGACCACTTCATTGTTAAATCCAGATGACATCCAAAGAGAGACATATTTTCAAGTGAAAAGAGTTTTCTGACCCTTAGTGCCAGATAACCAAGATTATCTCCAAGTGTTTGAGAATGATGAAGACTTAAAAGATTTTTTGGAAAATGAAAATGATGTTGAAGATAATAACATTTCCCCTTTTCCAAATAATTGTGTCCAATTTGAGTCTCTTTTCACAAGAGATGATCATACAAAAAGTCTCAAGGAGGAAGTATCAATCCATAAAGTATAAGAAATGAAGAAAGTCAATATTGGAACTGATAGTTCCCCGAAGTACGTAAATCTGGGAATTGATTGTACATCTAAAGAACTTGATCAATATATCACCCTTTTCAAAGAATATTTTGATGTTTTTTCTTGGAGTTATGATGACTTGAAAGTCTATGATAAATCAATACTTCAACACATTATTCCATTAAGAGAATGAGCAAAGCCCTTTAAGCAGAAAATAAGAATTATGAATCCAAAATTAAAACCATTGGTGAGGATCGAGTTAGAGAAATTGAGGAAAGATGGAATCATATACCCCATCATACATTTTTCTTGGCTCTCAAACCCAATGATTGTGAGGAAAAATATCAGGGAGATTCGGATGTGTGTGGATTTTAGAGATATCAATAAATCAAACATAAAAGACAATTATCCCCTACCTAACATGGAATTCCGTCTTCAACAAGTTATTGGGTTTTCTTGTATGCCCATGCTAGATGGATTTTCTGGATATAGTCAAGTTTTAGTAGTAGAAGAAGAAATTCCTAAGACAAATTTCATAACACCTTGGGAGATGTATGCGTACGCTCGGATGCCATTTGGTTTGAAAAATTCTAGAGCTACTTTCCAAAGTGCTATGGACCATGCATTCCAAGGCTTGATAGGAGTATTTGTGGCAGATTACTAGGATGATCTAAACGTCCTTTCAAAGGAAAGAAAAGGACATATACATCATCCGAGGAAAGTGTTTGAAAGATGTAGATTGTATGTGGTTTCTCTGAATTCGAAGAAATGTTTGTTTGTTGTAGATAAAGGGATTTTGTTGTGTAATATTGTATATAAAGAATGAATTTTAAATTGATCCAGAAAGAGTCAGAGCTATCAATGAACTCAATCCTTCATCTTCTAAGAAAGGAGTGCAATCGTTTTTCGAAAAGATAAATTTTGTGCAGAGGTTTGTTCCTGATTATGTGAGCATAGTAAAACCGATTAATCTATTGTTGAAGAAATATTAAAGGTCTATTGTCGAAGAAATATTGTTGAAGAATTAAATTTTGTGCAGAGGTTTGTTCCTTATTATGTGAGCATAGTAAAACCGATTAATCTATTGTTGAAGAAATATTAAAGGTTCGAATGGAATTCAAACACACATGAGGCCTTTAATAACATTAAAAGAGAAATTACTACAACACCGATGCTTATTAGTCTAGATTTTCAAAGAGACTTTATCATGTATTCTTTTGCTACAAAAAGTGTCGTGGCATCAGTACTTACCCAAATAAATGTTAAAGGTGAAGATTTACCAATCAACTTTATGAGTAAAACCCTCCATGACTACAAATTAAGATACTCATAGTTGGAGAATCAAGATTTGTCTCTCATGAAAGAAGTAACACATTTTTAGATCTATATTTTAAATTCTCATGTCCTAACATACGTTCCATCCTCTCCAGTAAATATTCTTTTGAACCAAAAACCAAGAGAAGGGAAATGGGTGAATTGGCTGGCAAAAATTCAAGAGTATGACATTGAAATCAAAATTTTGAAAGCAGTCAAAGGGAAAGGATTGTGCGAACTCATTCCAGATAGTGATGGCATGAATGGAGTGATTTCAATTTCAAAATATGGCTCGGAGTGGTACAAAGACATTGTATTTTATTTAAGATCTGGTCAATTTCCCATCAGCTTGACTCCAAAGGAAAGAAGAGATTTAAAGATGAAGTCAAGTCAGTATGTGTTGATTATTGAGATATTGTTAAAAAAAAACTATGATGGCATGTTGTTGAGATGTGTAGATAAAATATGTTGGATTACTGAGAGGGGGGTGAATCAATAATAGAGCAATCTGATCCTTTTTAACCACAAAATGAAAGTGTTATATCAATGTAGCATTATCATCCAATAGTTGCAGATTAAAAAAAATGAGAAATCATACACATACATAGTACACCAATGTTTTTATGTGGAAACCTAAAGCAGGAGAAAACCATAGAATGATTTTTCTTATATGTATTTAAGAATTACATTCATTGGAAGCACCAACTTCCTTTGTTTTTCAGCTGCAACTGGAAGGAGGCTCCAACCCACTAGTTTATCAGGCTACAACCTGAAGGAAGCTCCAACTCCCCAATTTTCTGGCTACAACCAGAAGGAGGCTACAACCCGAGGGAAGCTCCAACTCCCCAATTCTCTGGATACAACCAAAAGGAGGCTACAAACCCCCATGTTCTTTGGCTACAACCAAAGTTGTTTACAACCACATGTCCTTGTCCCGTCCAACCTCCCTAACGTAGAAGTAGAATGATGGAACCACTGTTACACTATCACTGTGAAATAAACTGCTGTAAACCTGCCAATCAACCTGTAATCAACCTGTACCATAAACAAGTGCATCAACCATGCACCAACCTATACCAAACAATCTATAATAATCATGTACCATAAACAAGTTTTGATTAATTGGGTTGGTTAACATTGATGTCAACCCTTGAAGAAAGTCCGGTAGCGAATTTCGGTAGCACAATGGTTTGGGTAATGGACCCAAGTTTGTTTGATGGATAATGATATAGGTTTTGATATATTTGCAGGTAAGACTATTCCAGATGGATATTACATATCATTCCATTTCTGGTGGTATGTGGAACATCACATAAATCCTCACGGTTAGAGATTTATGGCCATGTGAAGTTGGAGAAAGGTTTGGGTAATGGACCCAAGTTTGTTTGATGGATAATGGTATGATTTTTGATATGTTTGTAGGTAAGAATATTCTATATGGATAGTACATTACATGCCATTTCCAGTGGTATGTGGAACGTCACATAACTCCTCACAGTTAGAGAGTTATGGCCATGTGAAGTTGGAGAACTCTCACGAGTCATCTAGAAGCCCCAAAAGGTCAAAGTAGTCAAAGTGGTTTACGATATTTTAGAAGGTAAATAATAAAGTGAAGCGATGAGTGTACTATAAGTCAAAGTGAATACAAAATAAATTATTTAAATAATAAAGTTAATGGAGAAATTACTAAGTTGATAAGTGGTTAGAAGTGGGTTAACCTTAAAATATGGAAAGTGGGTTAAGATGGTTAAAATGTAACCCCTTGAGGAAGCTACATGAAAGTATAAATAAGAGGCAAGACTCTCTCATTTTAATCACACTTGAGCATATTGAATATCTATAAGTGATTGAGGTAACCGAAGGATATCTGAGCCGAATTTCAGAGGGAAGGTGAAATAAAGAAGGCCGAAATTCAAGGGAGGATAAATTCTTTTGATGATGTTTTCTAAGGTTATTGGTATAGGTTGTTTGGTGCAGGTTGATTGGTACATGTTTACAATAGTATATCTCACAGTGATAGTGTGACAATGGTTCCATCATTCTACTTCTACGTCAGGGCGGTTGGATGGGGCAAGGATAGGTGGTTGTAGCCACCTTCCGGTTGTAGTCGGAGAACCTAGGGGGTTGTAGACTCCTTCTAGTTGTAGCCAAAGAATTGGGGAGTTGGAGCTTCCCTCAGGTTGTAGCCTGAGAAACTAGGGGGTTGGAGCCTCCTTCCAGTTGCAGCTAGAAAACAAAGGAAGTTGGTGTTTCCAATGAATGTAATTCTTCAAGACATATAATAAAAAACATTCAGTGGTTTTCTCCCGCTTTGGGTTTCCATGTAAAAACACTGGTGTACTGTGTATCTGTATGATTGCTCATTTGTTCATTGTTTATTTACTTTGCAATTATTGGATGATAATGTTACACTGATATAACACTTGCATTATATGGTTAAAAAGGATTAAATTGTTCTATTACTGATTCACCCCCCCTCTCACTAATCCAATAATTGGTATCAGAGCAGGTTCCTTCAGAAATCAGTTTAACCACTGAAAGGTAGATCATGGAGAGAAACAACATGTATAAAAATTGAATACCACATTTGGATGGACTTCTGTATGCATTTTGGAGCAGAATGATGAAAACATATATACATGCACATGGATTTGAAATTTGAAAATCAGTTGTAGATGGATACAAAGAACTAACAGTTTCGCCGACAAATGAAAGAGCAATAAAACTCATGAAAAATAATTCCAAAGCCAAAAATGCACTTCTGAATGGTCTTTGTGAATCAATTTAGACCAAAGTTAAACATTGTAAATCTGCTAAAGATATTTTTTTTGGACACACCTACCACACTTAGAGGGGGGGGGTGAATGAGTGTGGGGATCTTTTCCCCAAAAATTCCCTCTTACACAAAAAACCCTTAGTTAACATTCAACATTTGCTCATTACTCATTGTTGTCATTTATAATTAGTTAGATGTGAATACATATCAACAACATATATTAGCAACATATCATCAACAAATCATCTCCACAAGGAACACAAAGAACACAAGATGTATGTACAATTTTTCTTTTTATTATGGACTTCAATCCGGGGTTTTTTCAGCAACAATTGAATATAGTACAACTCTACAAGAGCACCATATCTATATGAAAGACTCAACTTACATTCCCAGTACCAATTGAGATGAGGCAACAATCCTCAACATATATCAATCTGTCAACATAAACAAGTGCATCAACCATGCACCAACCTATGCCAAACAACTTGTAATCAACCTGTACCATAAACAAGTGCATCCAACCATGTACCAAGTATATACCAATCATGTGTAAACTACTCATCAACAATGACTCATCAATATGTACCAACATCATCAACTATACACCTCATGTATGTGCCAACTCATCAACTGCTTGTCTCAACCATGACTAGTTTTGGATTAGTCAACAATCCCAACTTGAAATAATCATAACTTTGTACATGTAATGCATAAAGATATGAAAATTATATACAATGTTCTTCAATGTTTTTTATGCAATTCCTCCAGGTGGCACTACTTGGAACCTCTCAGAAAAGGAGTTATAGCAAAAATGACATACCTTGTTGAATTTTGGCTTATTCTAGAGAGATACCTTGTAGAGCATGCCCCACACAAAATATTCATTGAATTAATATGAAATTGTTAAAAAACATACTAAATAATGTACCCTAACCAACACATTTCATCTCACTGAATTTGGATCTGTTATGAAGAAGTTATGACGTTTTTACCCGAAACACTTGTTTTTGACTAGTTTCAGGACTAGCCACAAACCCTATTTTCCACGGAGTGTAACTCCCAAAATACAATGACCCACAAGCTTAATTTTTTACCATAGATACTTGGGTATGTTTTCTCAATGGAATAGAAATTTCACGGTCTGAACATTATAGAAAAAAAGTTATAACGAAAATGGTGAGATGACCTGTAAATAACATACCTTAGAAAGCATCATTAAAATAATTTATCCTCCCTTCAATTCCAACCCTCTTTTCTTCACCTTCCTTCTAAAATTCGTCTTAGATATCCTTGGTTACATCAGTCAACTATATATATTCAATATGATCAAGTGTTCCACACCAAAAATGCTCAAGAATCTCTCACAAGAAGCTTTCCATCAATACTCCAAAAGATATTCTCACAAGAAGCTCTCTATTGATCCACAAAAAGGATGATCTACAAGAGACCATTTCTATCTTATTTATATTTTCATCCTCTAGGTCACTTAACCCATTTTTAGGTCACTTAACCCATTTCTAGGTCACTCAACCTATTTTTCTTATTTTAGGGTTAACCACTTTCCATAAATAGAAATTTCTCCAATATTTTATCATTTAAAATTTCCTTCTTGATTTCCTCATCTTACTTTATCATTTCTTGATTTTTTCACTTCTCTTTATTATTTAAATAATCCACCTTGACTTTGTCACCTTAATTTATCATTTAAACATTGATTTCTTCTTTTAGGTCACTTAAGCCATTTCCAGGTCACTTAACCTATTTTCCTTATTTTTAGGGTTAACCACTTTCCATAAATAGAAGGTTCTCCAATACTTTATCAATTAAATATTCCTTCTTGATTTTGTCACCTTACTTTATTATTTCTTGCTTTTGTCACTTCTCTTTATTATTTAAATA
>ML788227.1:686777-724521 GCA_009831015.1 Picea engelmannii | reverse complement strand
CACATTTTATTTTTCATTCTTTAGTCTTGTGATTTCTTCTTCCTTTTCTTCTAGTTGAGTCTTATTGCTCTCTTTGAGCATTTCCTTTAACATCAAGATGTACCTTTGACTCCTCCTAAGAAAATTTTTAGTGTTATCTGAAAGATAGTTATACTGTGTATAAAAATGATCACTTCTATATCTATATAAACCCTCTTCAGTTTCCTTTTGAAGTTCTAATATATATTTTTCTATTCTTTCCATGGGATAACTATCATCAAACTTTACACAAACTATTTCTAGATCATCTTCTTCACTTGAGAAAAATTCAACATCATCACATTTTGAATCAATGCAATCAAGAGTCTTTGAAGATTCTTTACCTTCATTTGAAGTATATTCAATATCTTCCTTCTTGCCAACATCATCACATGATTCTTTTTCTTTAAAATCATCACATATGCAATCAAGAGTTAGAGATTCTTTACCTTTGATAATCTTGACGGAGTGGTCTTCAACATCTTCTTTCTTTTTTTGATACGTCTCCTCTAGCTTTAGCCATAGATCCTTGGCGGAAGTGAATTGTCCCATGCTCTCTTTGATAGGGCTTTAAAGTCCACTAAGAATGGTCTTGAGAGCCAATGCATCATTCTTCTTTCCTTCCCTTTGAGCTGCAAACTTTGACTTGTTCTTCAACGGAACTGATCCACCAATGGTTGCCTTCCAAATAGCTGTTCCCATTGTCTTCAAATACACTCTCATCTCTATTCTCCAAGTAGAATATTTTTCCTCATCAAGGATTGGTTTTTAATAATACATTTGTGTGTCTATGGATCTCCTTCAAGATTGTTAAGGCTTGTAGTGAAGGCCAGTTTTGACACCAATTGTTGGACACACCTACCACACTTAGAGGGGAGGGGGGTGAATGAGTGTGAGGATCTTTTTCCCAAAACTTCCCTCTTACACAAAAAATCCTTAGTTAACATTCAACATTTGCTCATTACTCATTGTTGTCATTTATAATTAGTTAGATGTGAATACATATCAACAACATATATCAACAAATCATCTCCACAAGGAACACAAAGAACACAAGATGTATGTACAATTTTTCTTTTTATTATGGACTTCAATCTGGGGGTTTTTCAGCAACAATTGAATAGAGTACAACTCTACAAGAGAACCGGCTCTATATGCAAGACTCAACTTACATTCTCAACACGAACTAAGATGAGGCAACAATCCTCAACAAATATCAATCTGTCAACATAAACAAGTGCATCAACCATGCACCAACCTATGCCAAACAACCTGTAATCAACCTGTACCATAAACAAGTGAATCCAACTATGTACCAAGTATATACCAATCATGTGTCAACTACTCATCAAAAATGACTGATCAATATGTACCAACATCATCAACTATACACCTCATGTATGTGCCAACTCATCAATTGCTTGTCTCAACCATGACTAGTTTTGGATTAGTCAACAACCCCAACTTGAAATAATCATAACTTTGTACCTGTAATGATTAAAGATCTAAAAATGATACAAAATTTTCTTCAGTGTGTTTTATGCAATTCCTCTAGGTGACACTACTTGGAACCTCTCAGAAAATGAGTTATAGAAAAAATGGCATACCTTGTTGAATTCTGTCTTATTCTAGATAGAGTCCTTGTAGAGCGTGCCCTGCACAAAATATTCGTTGAATTGATCTGAAACTATTAAAAAACATTCTACTGACTGTACCCTAACCAACACATTTGGTCTCACTGAATTTGGATCTGTTATGAAGAAGTTATGATGTTTTTACCTGAAACACCTGTTTTTGACTAGTTTCGGGACTATCCACAAACCCTATTTTCCATAGAGTGTAACTCCCAAAATACAATGACCCACAAGGTGAATTTTTTACCACAGATAATTGGGTATGTTTTCTCAATGGAATATAAATTTCATGATCTGAATCATTATAGAAAAAAAGTTATAGCAAAAATGATGAGATGACCTGTAAATAACATACCTTAGAAAGCATCATCAAAATAATTTATCGTCTCTTCAATTCCGGCCCTCTTTTCTTCACCTTCCTTCTGAAATTAGGCTTAGATATCCTTGGTTACCTCAATCACCTATAGATATTCAATATGCTCAAGTGTTCCACACAAAAAATGCTCAATAATCTCTCACAAGAAGCTCTCCATCAATACTCCAAAAGATATTCTCACAAGAAGTTCTCCATTGATCCACAAAAAGGACGATCTACAAGAGACCATTGCTATCTTATTTATACTTTCTCCTCTAGGTCACTTAAACCATTTTTAGGTCACTTAACCCATTTCTAGGTCACTTAACCTATTTTCCTTATTTTAGGGTTAACCACTTTCCATAAATAAAATTTTCTCCAATATTTTATCATTTAAATATTCCTTCTTGATTTTCTCAACTTACTTTATCATTTCTTGATTTTTTCACTTCTCTTTATTATTTAAATAATCCATCTTGACTTTGTCACCTTACTTTATCATTTAAATAATGATTTGTTCTTTTAGGTCACTTAACCCATTTCTAGGTCACTTAACCTATTTTCCTTATTTTTAGGGTTAACCACTTTCCATAAATAGAAGGTTCTCCAATACTTTATCAATTAAATATTCCTTCTTGATTTTGTCACTTTACTTTATTATTTCTTGATTTTGTTACTTCTCTTTATTATTTAAATAATCCACCTTGACTTTGTCACTTTACTTTATCATTTAAATAATGATTTCTTCTTTTAGGTCACTTTGACTTCTTTGACCTTGGGGGCTTCAAGCCTTCATGTGGGGGTCCTTCATCTTCGTAAGGCCATAACTCTCAAACCATGAGGAGTTATGTGACATTCCGCATACCACCGAAAATGGCTTGACAAACAATATCCATTTAGGATAGTTTCACCAACAATTTCCTTGATCTTCATCTCATTATTCCACATACAAGCATGGGTCCTCCAACCATTCTTCTAGGATAAATCAATCTGTAAAGCGTCTTCCCATGATGGATTTCACCATAAGGGGACCACTTTGGATTTCATCCATTTGTGCACCTTATCAATCATGATAAGAAAATGATGAGACCAAGGGTCCTCCAACCATTATTCTAGGATAACTCAATCCGCAAAGCGTCTTCCCATGAGGGCTTTCACCATAAGGGGACCACTTTGGAGTTCATCCATTTGTGCACCTTATCAATCATGATAAGACAATAATGAGTCATCTATACATTTTTCCAACAATGCATCATATACCAATGAAACCACAATGATCCATCTTCATCATGTATCAATGACAACTCATTGATCCATCTTCATCTATGCGTTCTCATCAAGGAATATATATTATATTACATCAATTATCAATCAATAAATCATTTGAAATAAATCAATGACATCAATCAATCAAACCATTGGCATCAATGACAACATGATCCAACAATTTGGGACAAGCTTCAAAATATTTATGAAGGAGATTCAAAAGTCAAAGCAGCAAAGCTTCAAACTTATAGAGGTCAGTTCTAACAACTAAAGATGAAGGAAGATGAGAATATTGCATCTCACTCCTTACGAGTCGATGAAATAGTAAATGCAATCATATGATTGTGAGAAGAAATTAAAGAATCTGTGATTGTTCAAAAGGTACTAAGATCTCTCCCTATGAGATTTTATCCTAAGATATCACCACTAGAAGAAAGAACAGATCTAGACTCAATAAGTATGGATGAACTACATGAAATTTTCACAGCACAAGAAATGAGAAATGAACAGGAAAATCCATATATAAAAGAAATAGCTTTCAAAGCATCCAAAAGATCAAAGAAAAAGGAAAACGAACATAGCAACAATAATGACATCTCAGAAGAAGATGAATAAATGACCAACTTTGTCAGAAGATTGAACAGGGGAACCAATGACAGATATAAAGGTAAGTTTCCTTTGATTTGTTTTAATTGTGATGGTATTGGTCATTTTGCTAACAAATGTCCTCATAAGAAAAATAAGAGGAATGATGAAGATTACTCAAATAGAAAACAAACATATAAATCCAAAATAACCACAAAGAAAGTTTTCAAGAGAAACTTATGCACCAAATAAGACATTTCATCATTAGATGAAGATGAAGTCAGTGACATTGAGACATAAAGAGTTCTATTCATGGCAGTAGAAGATTCTGATAAAGAAGACACCGAAGAAGAATATGAAGAGGTAGAAGTTGACTACCGATAAGAATTGTTGTGTGCTATAGAATTTATAAGAAGAGAAAATAAGAAAAACAAGAAGCTACAAGCTGAACTAGACAAGAAAGAAGACACTCATGAACTAGAACAAATGATCACAAATTTGAAGGTTCAAATAGAAGAAGATAAAAGAGTTGAAGAAGCACTCAAAGAACAACTAGAAGAAAGAGACAGGATCATTGTTAATTTAGAAGCAAAGATTGTCACATTAATTTGGTTTATGTTATGCATGTAATAATTTTGGACATAAAACTATGAATTGCAGAGCTAACAACATGGACATAAAGAACTTTGAAATTCATACACAAAAGGGTTATCTAAGAAGGCCTAGTGAAACACAGAGAAGAAGTTACAACATGTTTGAATAATTGAGCATTGAAGTGGAATGCTACAAGTGTAAAAACTTTGGACACATGGCCAAAGATTGTAGAATGGTAGTTCCTCATAGAGAACCAAAACAAAACAACAACAATAAAAAACAAGAACCTCAGAAAAGAACACTGATAAGAAAGCAAAATCAATATAGCAATGAATAATGCATACTCGCTCTACAAGATAAGCAGAAGAAACGTGGTTGGTATGTTCACAATGGTTTTTCAAAACACATGATAGGTGATAAAGACAATTTTCTTACATTAATAAAGGAAAGAGATGGACCAGTCTCGTTCAGAAATGATGATTCAGCTAAAATCATTGGAAAAGGCACAGTCAGAATTGGAAACAAGAATACCAAGGAAAAAAATGTTCTACTAGTAGAAGATATGAAACATAATATTCTAAGTGTGAGTCAAATGTGTGGCCAAGGTCATAGAGTTACTTTCGATTCACAAAAGTGCGAGATAAGAAAAGAAGGTTCAGTAAAATTGATTGCAACAACTGCAAGAACTTCAAGCAACATATATGTACTAAGTGAAATTGGAAATGAAAATTGTTGTCTAGGGAAAGAAGATGAAAGTTGGCTATGACACAAAAGAATGGGTCACATACACTTTGATAACCTTGTCAAAGTCAACAAAAAGGAACCTGTTAGAGAAATTCCCCAGATTATGAAACCAACCAACACTTTATGCAAGCATTTTTAACAAGGAAAGCAAACAAAGACCAAGTTTAAATCAAAAGAATATTCAACGGAAAGACCACTGGAAATTGTGCATACTGATCTAGTTGGACCAACTACAACAAAGGGTTTAAAAGGTGAGAAATAATTTATGTTATTAGTTGATGATTATACAAGAGTGACTGCAATTTTCTTTCTCAGGAATAAGTCAGAAGCTTTTGAAAACTTCAAGGTCTACAAGGAAATGGTTAAAAATGAAATGGATTCAAAAATCAAATGTTTGAGATTTGATAATGGAGGAGAGTTCACTTCAAAGGAATTTATGGACTACTGCAGTAGGAATGAAATAAAAAGACAACTCTTCATTGCTAGGACACCTCAACAAAATGGAGTTGTTGAAAGAAAGAACAAGACAATACATGAAATGGCTCGAACAATGTTAATGGATTCCAAATTGACAGATATCTTTTCGACACATGCAATGCATACAACGATTCACATTCAAAACAGAGTAATGCTAAAAAATAACACTGACAAAACTCCCTACGAACTATGGAAAGGAAGACCAACACATGTGAAACACTTCAGAGTATTTGGAAGCAAATGCTACATGAAAAGAGAAGATGGTAGAATGAGAAAGTTTGACTCTCGTGTGGACAAAGGAGTACTTTTTGGTTACTCAAGTACAAGGAAAGCATACAAGTGTTACAATTTGAGGTTGAACAAAGTTGTGGAAAACATCAATGTAAAAATTGATGAAACAGGTGGACGAGAATTAAAGGAAGAAGAAAATGAATCAATGGAACAAACTTTATAAAGAAGAAGCAAAAAATGAAGAAGAAGTAGAAGGGGAATATGAAGAGGATTAGACAGAAGTAGAAGAGCAAGTTCAACAAGTGCCTCCAAAGACACCTAGCAAATGAGTATAGAAGAATCATCCTTCAGATCATATTATCAGAAACAAAGATACATGAGTTGCGACTAGAAGAAGAATCTGTTCACCAGAAAAAATGCACCTAGCACTCTCATCTATGATTGAACCAAACAATTTTGAAGAGTCCAACAAGTATGAATTTTGGAATCAGACCATGGATGAAGAATTGGATCAAATAGAGAAGAATTTCACTTGGGAATTGGTTCCAAGACCAAATAATAAGAATGTGATTGACACAAAGTGGGTATTCAGAAATAAAATGAATGAAGATGGACAAGTTACAAGGAACAAAGCTAGATTAGTATGCAAATGATACACACAGGTTGAAGGAATGGACTTTGAAGAGATATTTTCTCCAGTTGCCAGAATGGAAGCAATCTAATTGCTCCTAGATTATGCATGCTCCAAGAATATTAAAGTGTATCATATGGACATGAAATAAGCTTTTCTAAATGAGGAACTTGAATAAGAAGTGTACATTGAACAACCAGAAGGATTTTAGTTGTCAGAGAACGTTGATTATGTGTGTAAATTGAAGAAGGCCTTGTATGGTCTAAAACAAGCTCCTAGAGCATGATATTATAGACTAGATAAATATCTACAACATACATGGTTCATAAAAGGAAGTGCAGACAACAACCTCTACATCAAGGTAACTCAAGATAGTATTTTATTAATTGAAGTTTATGTTGATGATATTATTTTTGGAAGTACTGATGACAGGTTAAGCCAAAAATTTGTAAAGGATATGCAAAATGAATTTGAAATGTCATTACTTGGAGAACTATCCTTCATTCCGGGTCTTCAGATATGTCAAAGAAACCAAGATTTTTTTTTATTTCTCAAACTAAGTATATTAGAGAAATGCTAAAGAGGTTCAAAATGGAATATTGCAAACCAGTTACCACTCCTAGGCAAACCAGTTGCAAGTTGAGAAAATATGATGATTCAAACTCTACAGACCAAAGGAAATATAGGTCAATGATTCGTAGCTTACTATATGTGACAACATCTAGACCAGATGTAATGCAGGCAGGTGGACATGTGGCATGATTTCAAGAAGCACCAAAGGAATCACATGTATTAACAGTGAAGAGGATTTTCAGATATCTCAAAGGAACATAAGAGTTTGGATTATGGTATCCAAAAATAAAGGATCTATCACTTATTGCCTACACAAATGAAGATTGAGAAGGTTGCATTGATGACCGACGAAGCACCAATGGAGCAACATTCTACTTGGGTGAGTGTTTAGTATAATGGTTAAGCAAGAAACAATCATCAATATCCTTATCTACAGCTGAGGCAGAGTATATTGCAGTAACAACATGTTGTACAGAGGTTCTATGGATGACACAAACTATGACAGATATACAGGTTGAGTATGATGATTCCATTCCAATCTATTGTGATAATACAACCGCCATCAGTATCTCAAAGAACCCGGTGATGCACTCCAAGATGAAGCACATTCCAATAAAGTATCACTTTCTACGGGAACAAGTTACATAGAAGAAAACCAGAGTTGAATATGTGGGCACAAAAGAAAAAGTGGCAGACATCTTTACAAAACTGCTTCCAAGATAAGCCTTTGAGTATCTTCACCAAAGACTCAGAGTAAGTTCTACGCCAAAATGAATGCTTTTAAATGATTACATTATATGTCTTAGATCTACACGAGGAAGAACCATAAAGATGACAGTTTAGGTTGGAAGATCAATTTCAGGAAGAGTTCAGTCAGGGGGAGTATCCCCAAGGACAGTTCAGTTAGGGGGAAAAACCCCGGATGAAAAGATACCTTTTCCATTGATGACAAAGGGGGAAAGATTTATCAGATGCAAAGATAAATGCAAAGGTAAAGGTAAAGGGGGAGCATGAGTGACATGAATTCAATATTGCATCAGAGTGTTTCCATCAATGCCAAAGGGGGAGACTGTTGATTAATTGAGTTGGTTTTCATTGATGTCAACCCTTGAGGAAAGTCCGATAGAAAATTTAGGTAGAACAATGGTTTGGGTAATGGACCCAAGTTTGTTTGATGGATAGTGATATGAATTTTGATATATTTGTAGGTAAGACTATTCCATATAGATAGTACATGTCATGTTATTTTCGATGGTATGTGGAACGTCACATAACTCCTCACGGTTAGAGAGTTATGGCCATATGAAGTTGGAGAAATGTTTGTGTAATGGACCCAAGTTTGTTTGATGGATAATGGTATGCATTTTGATATATTTGTAGGTAATAATATTCTAGATGGATAGTACATGTCATGCCATTTCTAGTGGTATGTGGAATGTCACATAACTCCTCACAGTTAGAGAGTTATGGCCATGTGAAGTTGAAGAACCGTCATGAGTCATCTAGAAGCCCAAAAAGGTCAAAGTAGTCAAAGTGGTTTAAGAGATTTTAGAATGTAAATAATAAAGTGAAGCGATGAGTGTACTATAAGTCAAAGTGAATACAAAATAAATTATTTAAATAATAAATTTAATGGAGAAATTACTAAGTTGACAAGTGCTTAGAAGTGGGTTAACCCTAAAATAAGGAAAGTGGGTTAAGATGGTTAAAAGGTAACCCCTTGAGGAAGCTACAAGAAAGTATAAATAAGAGGCAAGATTCTCTCATTTTAATCACACCTGCGCATATTTAATATCTACAAGTGACTGACGTAACTAAATGATATCTATGTCAAATTTCAGAGGGAAGGTGAAGTAAAGAAGGCCGAAATTCAAGGGAGGATAAATTATTTTGATGATTCTTTCTAAGGTTATTGGTACAGGTTGTTTGGTGCAGGTTGATTGGTACATGTTTAGAACAATATATCTCATAGTGATAGTGTGACAGTGGTTCCATCATTCTACTTCTACGTCAGGGCGGTTGGACGGGGAAAGGATAGGTGGTTGTAGCCACCTTCCGATTGTAGCCAGAGAACTTAGGGGGTTGTAGCCTCCTTCTAGTTGTAGCCAGAGAATTGGGGAGTTGGAGCTTCCCTCAGGTTGTAGCCTGAGAAACTAGGGGGTTGGAGCCTCCTTCCAGTTGTAGCTGGAAAACAAAGGAAGTTGGTTCTTCCAATGAATGTAATTCTTCAAGACATATAAGAAAAAACATTCCACGATTTTCTCCCGCTTTGGGTTTCCACATAAAAACGCTTGTGTACTGTGTATGTGTATGATTTCTCATTTGTTCATTGTTTATTTACTCTGCAATTATTGGATGATAATGCTACACTGATATAACACCTGCATTGTATGGTTAAAAATGATTAAATTGTTCTATTACTGATTCATCCCCCCTCTCAATAATCCAACAACAACTACATCAACCATGCACCAACTTGTACCTGAACCTGTACCAATCAATGAGTGCATCAACCTTGCACCAAATATGTATCAATCATGCATCAAATACACATAAACTATGACTAATCAAGATGTACCAACATCATCAACTATACACCTCATGTATGTGCCAACTCATCAACTACTTGTCTCAACCATATACCAAATACATATACCAATATAACCATCAAAAGTTCTCTAGCAATACATCACACTATCCATAACCAAATACCATAAACCATTACATCAAACCATGTGCCACAACCTCACTGTTACACAACCTCTATCTATAACATACCTTAACCAAAATCCCTCATCAATTTTATCATACAAATCTGATTTGTAACTCTATAATAGACCTGGTGTATATGATCACATACTTGCAAACCTTCCTTAACTTTAACAATAAGAGACTGGCAATTTATCAAACTTTACTTTAGTCTCACATGACTAATTTTGGATTAGTCAACAACCCTAACTTGAAATAATCATAACTGTGTACCTGTAATGAATAAGGACATGAAAATAATACACAATATTCTTCAGTGTCTTTTATGCAATTCCTCCAGGTTTCACTACCTGGAACCTCTCAGAAAATGAGTTATAGAAAAAATGACATACCTTGATGAATTTTGGCTTATTCTAGAGAACGAACTTGTAGAGCATGCCCCACAAAGAATATTTGTTGTAGGGATTTGAAAATGGTACAAAGAATACTATAGACTGTACTCCAACCAATACATTTGGTCTTACTAAATTTGGATCTGTTATGAATAAGTTATGACGTTTTTACCTGAAACACTTGTTTTAGACTAGTTTCAGGACTAGCCACAAACCCTATTTTCCACGGAGTGTAACTCCAAAAATACAACCCAAAAGCTAAAATATTTATCACAACTACTTGGATATGTTTCCTCAACGACCACTCAATTTTGCAGTCTGAATCATTCTAGAAAAAAAGTTATTGCGAAAATGGTGAGATGACCTGTAAATAACATACCTTAGAAAGCATCATAAAAATAATTTATCCTCTCTTGAATTTCGACCTTCTTTACTTCACCTTCCCTCTGAAATTCGACTTAGATATCCTTTGGTTACCTCAGTCACTTGTAGATATTCAATATTCTCAAGTGTGATTAAAATGAGAGACCTTTGCCTCTTATTTATACTTTTATGTAGCTTCCTCAAGGGGTTACCTTTTAATCATCTTAACCCACTTTCCTTATTTTAGGGATAGACCACTTCTAACCACTTGTCCACTTAGTAATTTCTCCATTAACTTTATTATTTAAAAATTTTCTTTTGTATCCACTTTGAATTATGGTACACTCATCACTTCACTTTATTATTTACCTTTTAAAATCTCTTAAACCACTTTCCTTATTTTAGGGCTAACCCACTTCTAACCACTTGTCCACTTAGTAATTTATCCATTAACTTTATTATTTAAATGATTTCTTTTGTATCCACTTTGACTTATAGTACACTCATCACTTCACTTTATTATTTAAATAATTTCTTCTTTCCAACCACTTTGACTACTTTGACCTTTTCGGGATTCTAGATGACTCATGAGGGTTGTCCAACTTCACATGGCCATAACTCTCTATCCGTGAGGAGTTATGTGATGTTTCAAATACCACTAGAAATGACATGACATGTATTATCGATATAGAATAGTATTACCTTCAAATATATTAAAACTCATAACATTATACATCAAACAAACTTGGGTCCATTACCCAAACCTTTGTGCTACCGAAATTCGCTACCGAACTTTCTTCAAGGGTTGACATCAATTACAACCAACCCAATTAATCCACAATATCCCCCTTTGACATTGATGACAACACTCTAATGTAATACTGAAGTCACATCACTCATTCTCCCCCTGTGACCATTGCTCACCTTGGAACCGTGCCTCTGTTCTCTTTCTCCAAGAAATTACCTTTGCATATGATAAATCTCTGCCCCTTTGTCATCAATGGAAAATATATCTTTCCATCCGGGGCTGCTCCCCCTAACTAAAATGTCCTTGGGGATACTCCCCCTGACTGAACTCTTCCTGAAACCGATCCCCCAACCTGAACTGTCCTCTTTATGGTGCTTCCTCATGTCAATCTAAGACATATAAGATAAGCATTCAAAAGCATTCATTTTGGAGTAGAAATTACTCTGAGTCTCTAGCGAAGATACTCAAAGGATTCATGTAGAAGCAGTTTTGTAAATATGTTTGCCACTTGTTCTTTTGTGCCCACATATTCAACTCCGATGTTCTTCTCTACAACCTGTTTTCATAGAAAGTGATACTTTATTGGAATGTGCTTTGTCTTGGAGTGCATCACCGGGTTCTTTGAGGTACCGATGGTGCTTGTATTATCACAATATATTGGAATAGGTTCATCATACTCAACCTGTATATCTATCAGAGTTTGTTTCATCCATAGAACCTGTGTACAACATCTTATTGCTACAATATACTCTGCTTCGGCTATAGATAAAGATACTGATGATTGTTTCTTGCTTAGCCAAGATACTAAACACTCACCCAAGTAGAATGATGCTCCACTGGTGCTTCGTCGGTCATCAATGCAACCTGCCCAATTTGCATCTATGTAGGCAATAAGTGATAGATCATTTCCTTTTGGATACCTTGATCCAAAATCTTCTATTCCTTTGAGATATTTGAAAATTCTCTTCACTGCTAATACATGTGATTCCTTTGGTGCTGTTTGAAATCGTGCCGCCTATCGAACTACCTACATTACATCTGGTATGGATGTTGTCACATATTGTAAGATGCCAATCATTGACCTGTATTGCCTCTGGTCTGTAGACTTTGAATCATCATCTTTTCTCAACTTGCAACTGGTTTGCATAGGAGTGATAACTGGTTTGCAATCTTCCATTCTGAACCTCTTTATCATTTCTCTGATATACTTGGTTTTAGAAATAAAAATTCATTGGTTGCTTTGATGTATCTGAAGATCCAGAAAGAATGATAGTTCTCTGGGTATTGACATTTCAAATTCATTCTGCACATCCTTTGCAAATTTCTGGCTTAACCTATCATCATTGCTTCCAAAAATAATATCATCAACATAAAATTCAATTAATAAAATACTATCTTGAGTTACCTTGATGTAGAGGTTGTTGTCTACACTTCCTTTTCTAAACCCTTCATGTTGTATATATTTATCCAGTCTAGAGTACCACATTCTAGGAGCATGTTTTAGACCATACAAGGCCTTCTTCAATTTACACACACAATCTGCGTTTTCTGTCAACTGAAATCCTTCTGGTTGTTCAATGTAGACTTTTTCTTCAAGTTCCCCATTAAAAAAAGTTTATTTTACGTCCATCTGATACACTTTAATATTCTTGGATCAAGCATAAACTAAAATAAATCAGATTTCTTCCATTCTGGCAACTGGGGAAAATGTCTCTTCAAATTCGATTCCTTCAACCTGTGCGTATCCTTTATATACCAATCTATCTTTGTTCCTTGTAACCTGTCCATATTCATTCAATTTATTCATGAATACTCATTTTGTGCCAATCACATTATTATTATTTGGTTTTGGAACCAATTCCCAAGTGTCAATTTTCTCTATTTGATCCAATTCTTCATCCATACCCTTATTCCAAAATTCATCCTTGCTCGCCTCTTCAAAACTATTTGGTTCAATCGTAAATGAGAGTGTTAGGTGCATTTTTTTTGGTGAACAAATTCTTCTTCTAGTCTCAACTCCTGCATGTTTGTTTCCGATAATCTGATCTGAAGGATGATTCTTCTGTACTAGTTTGCTAGGTGTCTTTGGAGACACTTGCTGAAATTTCTCTTCTACTTATGGTTTGATCCTCTTCATCTTCCCGTTCTACTTCTTCTTCATTTTCTGCTTCTTCTTCAGAAAGATGTTCCATAGATTCATTTTCTTCTTCCTTTAATTCTCGTCTACCTGTTTCATCAATTGTTACATTGATTCTTTCCACAACTTTGTTCAACCTCATATTGTAACACTTGTATGATTTCCTTGTACTTGAGTAACCAACAAGTACTCCTTTGTCCACAAGAGAGTCAAACTTTCTCATTCTTCCATATTCTCTTTTGATGTAGCATTTGCTTCCAAATATTCTGAAGTGCTTCACATTTGTTGGTCTTTCTTTCCATATCTTCTAGGGAGTTTTGTGAGTGTTGTTTCTGAGCATTACTATGTTTTGAATGTGAAATATTGTATGCACTGCAGGTATCCAAAAACTATCTGTCAATTTGGAATCGATTAGCATTGTTCAAGCCATTTCTTGTACTGTCCTGTTCTTTCTTTCAACAACTTCATTTTGTTGAGGTGTCCTAGCAACATAGAATTTCCTTTTTATTCCATGCCTGTTGTAGTAGTCCATAAATTCCTTTGAAGTGAACTCTCCTCCATTATCAGATCTCAAAGATTTGATTTTTGAATCCATTTCATTTTCAACCATTTCCTTGTAGAACTTGAAGTTTTCAAAAGCTTCTGACTTATTCCTGAGAAAGAAAACTGTAGTCATTCTTGTATAATCATCAATTAATAAAATAAAGTATTTCTCACCTTTTAAACCCTTTGTTGTAGTTGGTCCAACTAGATCAATATGCACAATTTCCAGTGGTCTTGTCGTTGAATATTCCTTTGATTTGAACCTGGTCTTTGTTTGCTTTCCTTGTTGACAATGTTTGCATAAAGTGTTGGTTGGTTTCGTGATCTAGGAAATTTCTCCAATTGATTCCTTTTTGCTGACTTTGACAAGGTTCTCAAAGTGTATGTGACCCATTCTTATGTGCCATAGCTAACCTTCATCTTCCTTTCCTAGACAACACTTTTCATTTCCAATTTCACTTAATACATATATGTTGCTTGAAGTTCTTGCAACTATTGCAATCAATTTTCCTGGACCTTCTTTTCTTATCTCTCACTTTTGTGAATCGAAATTAACTTTATGATCTTGGTCACACAATTGACTCACACTTAGAAGATTATGTTTCATATCTTGTACTAGTAGAAAATTTTCTGCCTTGGTATTCTTGTTTCCAATTCCGATTGTGCCTTTTCCAATGATTTTAGTTGAATCATCATTTCCGAAGGAGACTGATCCATCTCTTTCCTTTCTTAATATAAGAAACTTGTCTTTAACAACTGTCATGTGTTTTGAACAACCACTGTCAACATACCAACCACATTTCTTCTACTTATCTTGTAGAGCGAGTGTGCATTCTTCATTTCTATACTGAGTCTGCTTTCTTATCCATGTTATCTTGTGAGGTTCCTATCTATGACTATTGTTGTTTTGTTGTGGTTCTCTAGGAGGGGCTGTCATTCTGCAATCTTTGTCCATGTGTCCAAAGTTGTCACACTTGTAGCATTCCACTTTAGTTCTCAATGATTCAAACTTGTTGTAACTTCTTCTCCGTGTTTCACTAGGCGTTCTTGGATAACCCTTTTGTGCATGAATTTCAAAGTTGTTTATGTTCCTGTTGTTAGCTCTGCAATTCATAACTTTATGTCCAAAATTATTGCATGCATAACATAAACCAAAAAATATAGTTAGATACCTGGGAGTTGAATATGTTCTGAAAGGAGTTACTCTTATGAATCCTTCTTCTTCCTGAGGCCTATCTATTTTTTTTTGGTTGTTGATTCTGAAATCTGAATCTTCTTGGTGGAGGAGTGTCCCTGTAATCTTCCTTGTAGGTCTTCCTATCCCCTTTGATTGTTTCTACATAGCTTTTTGGATATGTTTCTTGTTATGTTGTTTTGGAGCTTTATCCCTTTTCTGTATGATTGTATCTAGGTCCAGACTTGTCATGATGAGGATTTTGACTGCTGATAATGTCATCCAAAAATTTCGAGTTAATCTCCATATTTTTCTTTTAAAGATCCTTTCTTAATGTGACAATCTATGCTTCCAAATTTCCAATGATTCTGTCTCTTTTTTCTAGCTTTTCTTTGAGTGCTTCATCAATTCTTTTATCTTCTTCTATTTGAACCTTCAAATTTGTGATCATTTGTTCTAGATCCCGAGTGTCTTCTTTCTTGTCTAGTTTAGATTGTAGCTTCTTGTTTTTCTTCTTTTCTCTTCTTATAACTTCTATGGAAGTCAACAATTCTTCTCAGTAGTCGTATTCTTCTTCAATGTCTAGTTTATCAGAGTCTTCTACTACCATGAATATAACTCTTTCTGTCTCACTGTCACTGTCTTCATCTTCATTTGATGTGGAGATGTCTAATTTGGTGCAAATTATTTTCTTGAAATCTTTCTTTATGGTTCTTTTGCCTTTATATGTTTGTTTTCTATTTGAGTAATCTTCATCATTCCTCTTATTTTTCTTATGAGGACATTTGTTAGCAAAATGTCCAATACCATCACAATTAAAACAAATCAATGGAAGCTTACCTTTATATCTATCGTTGGTTCCCTTGTTCAATCTTCTGACAAAGTTGGCCACTTCTTCATCATCTTCTGAGATTTCACTGCTGCTTCTATGTCCTTTTTCCTTTTTCTTTCCATTTTGATTTGACCTTTTTGGATGCTTTGAAAGATGCTTCTTTTATATCTGGATTTTCCTATTCAGTTCTCATTTCATATGCTGTGAAGATTCCATGTAGTTCGTCCATGCTTATTTTGTCTAGATCTGCTATTTCTTCTAGTGCTGATATCTTAGAATCAAATCTCATAGGAAGAGATCTTAGTACCTTTTGAATAATTACATATTTTTTAATTTCTTCTCCCAATCTTATGATTTCATTTACTATTTCATTGACTCATAAGAAGTAATCTGCAATATTCTCATCTTTCTTCATATTTAATTGTTTGCACTGACCTATGTAAGTTTGAAGCTTTGTTGCTTTGAATTTTGAATCTCCTTCATAAATATTTTGAAGCTTGTCCCAAATCTCTTTAGTAGATTTACAAGGTATAACTTTGGTGTATACCGATTCACAAAGACCATTCAGAAGTGCATTTGTGGCTTTGGAATTATTTTGACCGATTTTTATTTCTCTTTCATTTGTTGGCGAAACTGCTGGTTCTTTGTATCCATCTACAACTAATTGCAAAATTTCAAATCCCTGTGCCTGTATATATGTTTTCATCCTTCTACTCCAAAATTCATACTTATGTCCATCAAACTGTGGTATTCCATTTTTATACATGTTATTTCTCTCCATGATCTACCTTTCAGTGGTTAAACTAATTTTTGAAGGAACCTACTCTGATACCAATTGTTGGATGTTGAGAGGGAGGGTGAATCAATAATAGAGCAGTCTAATCCTTTTTAACCATAAAATGTAAGTGTTATATCAATGTAGCATTATCATCCAATAGTTTCAGAGTAAATAAACAATGAACAAATGAACAATCATACACATACACAATACACCAATATTTTTACGTGGAAACCCAAAGCGGGAGAAAACCACATAATGATTTTTCTTATATGTATTTAAGAATTACATTCATTGGAATCACCAACTTCCTTTGTTTTCCAGCTGTAACTGGAAGGAGGATCCAACCCCTTAGTTTCTCAGGCTACAACTTGAAGGAATCTCCAACTCCCCAATTTTCTGGCTACAACCAGAAGGAGGCTACAATCCTCTAGTTTCTCAGGCTACAACCTGAGGGAAGCTTCAACTCCCCAATTCTCTGGCTAAAACCAGAAGCAGACTACAACCCCCTATTTTCTCTGAATACAACCGAAAGGTATCTACAACCACATGTCCTTACCATGTCCAACCACCCTGACGTAGAAGTAGAATGATGGAACCACTATCACACTATCACTCTGAGATATATTGCTGTAAACCTGTACCAATCAACCTGTAATAAACTTGTACCATAAAAAAGTGCATCAACCATGCACCAACCTATATGACGCAACCTGCCCTCGACGACACGGTCGCTCTCCAGGACCTTCTTCACACAGGCCTGAAGAGTCAAAGGACTCTTCCAACTCCGTTCGGGAGTTTTCAATACCCACAGCTAACTCCTCAGCGATCTCCCCTGTGCTTGTCGGGAAATCGGACTTCGCGATATCGCGAGACCTGCGTGCACGTTATCGTGCAACTCCAAACCCCGAACCCTGATGGGTCCACAGTCAACGTTTTCTGTATATCGGGGATTTCCCTATCGGGAAATCGACATTTGTGATGTGGTGGTTCACTGCCTTTGTCAATCCCCGAACCCCGAACTCCGATGTGCATGTGCGCTATCTCCTCACCACGTCACCTTCTCTCTCCACTCTATCAGGAATCATGGGATTGCGACTTCGCCATTCACAATTCCTTTGCAGTGGAAAGTCCCGAATGCCGAACCCCGATCTCTCGGGATCTCACGCCACCTGTCCCGTGGGAATCAACGGTTCCTATTAATTCGGGAAATCGCTACTCGTGATTTCGACGAGTATGAACTCTCGCCTCATCAAACGCCGAAGACCGAACCCCGATACAACGCCACCTATATTCCACTAGCTTCCGGGGTCCCACGCTGCCACGTCACCTTCGGGATTTCGCAAATCGCGAATCCGCGATGCAAGAATTCCTTGACGTCGAGAACCCCGATTCTCCGAATCCCGATAACCCGAACCACGACTCCAAGGGATCCTTTGACGCGTGTCCCACAAATCAACAGTTGTGATTCTATCGAGAAATCGCAGGTCGCGATTTCACCGATCACAATTCTTTTGCATCGCAAACCCTCGAACCCCGATCTTACGATGCCACCTGTCGACACCTCTTGGTGAGGCCTAACGCCTTGACACCTGTCTCCCCCTCGTGCTATCGGGAAATCGCGATTCGGGAATTCGCATCTCCTGATGCACAAGGTCACAGTCCTTGCAAAACCCCGAACTCTGACTCCTCAGGATCTTGCGCCACGTGTCCTCGTTCGGATCGACGGCTCCTGTCGAATCGGGAGATCGCAACTCGTGATTTCACGAGGTGTAAAACTCTTACCTCGCCAACCCCCGAACGCCGAACCACCGAAGCCCGATGGACCTTTATCCTTCCTCGCCTGTGCTCATGGGTTATCTCCCGCGCAACTCCTCCACGATCTGATGGTCCTCAGGATTTCACAAAACTTCACTGGAATTACAAGTCGTCGATTCTCTTCCTCTTGAGAATCCTCCGGCTTCCAATATTTCCCTTGGTTCAAGTCTCTCCCAGGCCTGTTCCTACGATGCTTGCAAGGAACTATCCCTCCTGAGCTTTGCCTCTCTCTGACTCCTTCAGAGACTTCTCACACACCTCCTGTGCCCGACTTCCAACAGCTCCCAAAGCGTTGAAGTCGTCTAGACCTATGCAATCCTGCTAACAGCAGTCCAGTCCTCCTCTCAGACTCATCTCTGAGACTTCAATTCGACCTGCACTCACCTGCACTGTTCGAATAACCCAACACCATTCTGGTCGATGAGAATAAAAGTTTAACTGTAGAGCCTCCTCAACGAACTCTATGCGGAGGAATTCAACTGCACTCCATGCAGGAATCTCCCGACTCAAACAGAGAAAAAAATTGAAACTTATTTCCTCATTCCCTTAGGTTTCGAACCTGATATGCAATCACATACGCAGCATATAGAAGATAAGCATATAAAGAAGCAAGTATGCAACATAATAATATCAACAACACACAGAGATCAAACACATCCATGGGATTGAAATTACAGCCTTCCTTCTATTAATTCAATCTGTACATAGGTGTTCTTCACAAGTTCTCTGTTCTTCTCCCTCTTGCTCCTCTCTCTAATGCTGAATAATAATCTCAATTATACAAGGAGGGTGCCTATATTCGTTTTCCCTCCTGGAAGTAAAAACTGTCTAATCTACAACTAATTTCTATCTAACAGCATTAAAACCATTAAATTCCTTCCTATCCATAATACAATACAAGTGCGCTCAGCTTTGAATGCCTTTAGTTAAACGTCGGCGCAACAATACCAAGGTAGAATTCAAAATTTGAGGTTTGCTGGCTTGTCCAGCTGTCTCTTCTTTCTCCTCGCGCTGGTTCGTTTGATGAAGTGTGGATGCTCCTGCATCATACTCCTCGGCTCAAAAGATTTCACGGGCTCCTGTCCATGAGCTGCTGCACGGTGTGCCCATGCTTCTGGATCACTGCCTCTGTTTCCCAGCTAGCATCCTCCACTGGGTGATTTGTCCATTTTACCAGGTATTCAAAATACTGCTTCCTCCTGGTCTTCTTGCCTGTTCGTTTATCCAGTATGCACTCCATCTGCGGCTTATGTGAAACTGGCAATTACTTCTGCCACTGAATCACTGGTTCCTCAGTTCCAGTGTCTGCTTCCTTGGCCCTGTATGGGTATAAATCCGAAACGTTGAAAATCAGAGATATCCCGATGCCCTCTGGAAACTCAAGCTCATATGCATTTTCCCCGAATTTCTTCAGGATTTGGCACGGCCCAATTTTCTTCATCTTGAGCTTGTTATATGTTCCCCTAGGGAACCTTTCTTTCCTCAGGTGCGCCAGAACCATGTCCCCAACTTCAAACTGAAGTTTCCTTTTTCTCTGATCGGCTCTGCGCTTGTACTCTTGATTGGACTTTTGCAGTCGCTGCTTCACCTGTGTGTGAAGTTCTTGCATTGCTTCAACAAATTCTTCAGCCCTCGCGCTGCTAGTCTCAGCCGGTTCTGACTCCCTGAGCTCAGAAACTCCCCTCGGCTATGTCCCATACAAAATCTGAAATGGGCTCTTACCTGTACTTCGATTCACCGAATCGTTGTAGGCGAATTCTGCCTGGGGTAAGATCTGATCCCAACTACTGTGATGCTCCACCACTAGGCTCCTCAACAGATCCCCTAATCTTCTGTTGACTACTTCCGTCTGCCCATCTGTCTACGGATGGTAAGCAGAGCTGAATGCCAAGTCAGTCCCTAACTTCTTCCATAGCGTCCTCCAAAAATGACCTATGAACTTGGTATCCCGATCCGAGACTATGCTTCTCGGCAATCCATGTAGTCGCACAATCTCTTTGAAAAATAAATTGGCGATGTGGGTTGCATCGCTGGTTTTATGACACGGAATGAAATGTGCCATCTTTGAGAACCTGTCCACCACTACAAAAATGGAATCAACTCCTCGCTGTGTTCTCGGTAGACCCAACACAAAATCCATGCTAATGGCCTCCCATGGCCTTTCGGGTACAGGCAACGGCTGATAGAACCCTGTGTTCTGCTTTCTGCCCTTCATGTGTTGACAAATCCTACATCGGTCAACAAATCTCTTCACATCTACACGCATGCCTGGCCAAAAATATGATTCTCTCAGCTTGGCGAATGTTTTGTCATGTCCGAAATGACCTGCTAAGCCCCCGTTGTGCTTCTCCTTCACCAAATTCTCTCTCATAGAGCAATTTGGAATGCACAATTGGTTGCCTTTGAACAACAATCCATCCTAGGTCAGGTAGTCAATCCACGGACTCCTATCCCTGAGAACTGGGTTCTCGACTGCCTCGTATGCCTCGCCAAAGTCTGCGTCACCTGCATACATATCCTTTAGATTTTCAAAACCCAAGGTTTTGACCCTGAATTCCTGCAGTAATAAACACTTTCTGCTCAAGGCATCAACTACCTTGTTCGCAGTCCCCAAAATGTGCTTGATCATGAATGTGAAATTTTGCATGTACTCCACCCACTTTGCATGCTTCTGATTCAGCTTCTCTTGCTGACTTACGAACTGTAACGCATGATTATCATTGTACAGAACAAATTCCTTCGGTATGAGATAATGCCTCCACTTTTTCAATGCCTGGATAATGGCATAGAATTCTTTATCATATGTGGAGTACTTCAGTTTTGCATCATCCAACTTCTCGCTGTAGTATGCAACAGGTCTGTCATCCTGACTTAAAACCCCTCCAACAACATACCCACTGGCATCACACTTCACTTGGAAGGTTTTCTGAAAATCTGGCAACACTAACACTGGTCGCTCAGTTATCTTTCGCTTCAACAAATTGAAGCTCCTTTCAGCCTCTGCTGTCCAATGGAAAGCCTTATGCCGCTTCTTTACAGTGTCCATCATTGCGGCACTGATTCCACGAAAATTCCGAATGAATTTTCTGTAGAAGATTGCCAAATCGTGAAAGCTCCTTACCTCAAAAACATTTCTTGGCGATGGCCAATTTCTGATTACGTCAACCTTCTCAGGATCCATCTTCAACTCATTTGCCGAGATTACAAAGCCCAAATAAATGAGTTCGGTCTGCATGAAGGAACACTTCTTCAAATTGATCAACAGTTTCTCCTGTTGCAGTCTTCTCATCACAATGGCCAAATGCCTCAAGTGTTCAACCCTCGTTTTGCTGAAAATCAATATGTCGTCTAGATACACAACCACAAATTTGCCAATGAACTCCCGCAGGACTTCGTTCATCAGTCGCATAAATGTGCTAGGTGCGTTTTCAACCCAAACGGCATGACCAGCCATTCGTACAAACCCTCGTTTGTTTTTAATGCTATCTTCCACTCATCTCCCTCTCTCATCTGGATCTGATGGTATCCACTCTTGAGATCTATCTTGGAGAAGTAATTTTCCCCACTCAGGCAATCCATCAAGTCGTCCATTCTTGGCAGTGGAAACCTATACCTGATGGTGATATTATTAATCTCCCTGGAGTCTGTACACATCCTCCAGCCTCCATCTTTCTTTGGACTCAGTACTGTCGGAACAACACATGGACTTAGACTCTCTCCCACTAGTCCCTTGTCCTGCAGATCCTGTACCTGCCTTTTGACTTCCTCGTTCTCCTGAGGTGTCAACCTGTACGCTGCCTTATTTGGCAAACTTGCTCCGGGTATGAGGTCAATGTGGTGACTCACACTCCTCATCGGTGGCAATGAACGAGGTAGTTCGTCCACGATGATATCAACAAACTCTCCAAGCAGTTCCTGAATCTCATCCAGCAAGTCATCCACTCTTGTGCTTGTCAAGACAATTCTCGGCTTCATGACAACAAAGAATTGTGGATTCTCATCCTTCTCTAGCTCTGTGAGAAGTTCCTTCCCACTCATGAGAAGTATGGCACTGCTCACTTCCGGCTTCACTTCCTTATCCTTTACCGGATGCAAGGTATGTGATTTCCCATCCTTCTCCAAGGTATAGGTGTTCATTCTCCCATCATGAACAACATTTCTGTCAAACTGCCATGGTCTTCCCAATAATACATKACAGACATCCATGGGTATAACGTCACACADAATTTCATCCCTATAYTCACCCATTTTAAAATTGACCAAGCATTGCTTTGTAACACATACCTGGTGTCCTTTCTGCAGCCATGACACTTTGTATGGACTTGGGTGTCTGTGCGTCTCCAGCGCCAATTTCTCCACCATCTCGTTTGAAACAAGATTGTCGGTGCTCCCACTGTCCACTATGACCTTGCATTTCCAGCCCTTGGTCTTGCAAGTCGTCCGGAACAGTCTGCATCTTTGCGCTGTATCCTGCATCTCTTTCTCGCGTTTCAAGAGAACTTTATGCACTGTTAGTGACTTCCCACTTCCAGCGTCTTCATCTTGAACATCACGCCTCTGTGCCTCAGCAACATGAGCGTTTCCTCTGTCCATCTTCCTCTTTGTACAGTCAACGGCCTTGTGTCCGTCTTTCCCACACGTAAAACATGTGATAACTCCTCCACGGCCTCTTCCTCTACCCCGGGTATGAGGAAAAGTGTTGGCGTCAGCATATCCTCCTTGCTGATCACCTTGCTGCCTCCTTGGCTCAGAAAATTGCTGCCTCTGCTGTGAGGTTCCACCTCTTTCAGCTTTTCCATGAGGCCTCTTCCAATCCTCCCTGGGATTTTGAGTCCTCTCTTGGGAAACTGCTTTGCCTCTAGGCTGGCTTCTGCCTCGCCATCGCTGTCCCTGCTTGTGGCTCAGCTTCTCCTCGGCTTTCAGAGCCATCTGGTACGCATCCTCAACTGTTTGGATGGTAACCATACTTAATTCATCCTGAATGTCATACCTGAGACCATTCAGGTATCTTGCCACCTTTTCGTCATCACTCTCCCGATGACCAGCTCGAATATTGAGCCTATAGAATTCCTCGGTGTACTCCTTCACCATCATCAGATTCTGTCTCAGGTTCTGCATGCACTTGAACAGAGTGATCTGGTAATCCCTCAGAATGAACTTCGCCTTCATCTTGGTGATCATCCGATCCCAGCTTTTGATCTTTTGTTTTCCTTTGGAACACCTGTCTGCCTGCAGCTCGTCCCACCATAAGGCTGCATGTCCTTTCAGCTTCGTGACGACATGCCTCACTTTCTTGTCCTCTTCGATGTCTTCATAATCGAAGTAGGTGTCGAGTGCTCGGATCCAATCCAACAACTCTTCTGTATCCAGGATTCCCTCGTAAGCTGGAATGTCCATATTCGTCTTCGAGTTCATCCTCGAAATGGCTCTAATCAGTCTTTCGGTTGATGCATCCTCTGCCGTGACTTCTTCAGCATCGTGTCCATCTTCCTCTTCAATCTCGGGATCACTGAACTCTGCTGCACCAACACCACATCTCTGGGTGGTCTCCATTTCTTCAAGTCTGGCTCGAAGATCTCTCATCTCTCGCTCTATCTCAGCATTACCTGCTGGCCTACCCCTTCTCCGGGCATCCCTGTCTTCACGATCAGGAGATTGCCTCTCTCTCCTGGGCGGCATGGCGGATTTCTTCTCTCTACTACCCAAGCAAAGAGAAACCCTTTTCCTGCTCTGATACCACTTGACGCAACCTGCCCTTGATGACACGGTCGCTCTCCAGGACCTTCTTCACACAGGCCCGAAGAGTCAAAGGACTCTTCCAACTCCGTTCGGGAGTTTTCAATACCCACAGCTAACTCCTCGATGATCTCCCCTGTGCTTGTCGGGAAATCGGACTTCGCGATATCGCGAGACCTACGTGCACGTTCTCGTGCAACTCCAAACCCCGAACCCCGATGGGTCCACAGTCAACGTTTTCCATATATCGGGGATTTCCCTATCGGGAAATCGACATTTGTGATGTGGTGGTTCACTGCCTTTGTCAATCCCCAAACCCCGAACTCCGATGTGCACGTGCACTATCTTCTTTCCACGTCACCTCCTCTCTCCACTCTATCGGGAATCGCGGGATCGCGACTTCGCCATTCACAATTCCTTTGCAGTGGAAAGTCCCGAATGCCGAACCCCGATCTCTCGGGATCTCACGCCACCTGTCCCGTGGGAATCAACGGTTCCTATTAATTCGGGAAATCACTACTCGCGATTTCGACGAGTATGAACTCTCGCCTCATCAAACGCCGAAGACCGAACCCCGATACAACGCCACCTGTATTCCACTAGCTTCTGGAGTCCCACGCTGCCACGTCACCTTCGGGATTTCACAAATCGCGAATCCACGATGCAAGAATTCCTTGACGTCGAGAACCCCGATTCCCCGAACCACGACTCCAAGGGATCCTTTGACGCGTGTCCCACAAATCAACAATTGTGATTCTATCGAGAAATCGCAGGTCGCGATTTCACCGGTCACAATTCTTTTGCATCGCAAACCCCCGAACCCCGATCTTACGATGCCACCCGTCGACACCTCTTGGTGAGGCCTAACGCCTTGACACCTATCTCCCCCTTGTGCTATCGGAAAATCGCGATTCAGGAATTCGCGTCTCCTGATGCACAAGGTCACAGTCCTTGCAAAACCCCGAACTCCGACTCCTCAGGATCTTGCGCCACGTGTCCTCATTCGGATCGACGGCTCCCGTTGAATCGGGAGATTGCAACTCGCTATTTCATGAGGTGTAAAACTCTTACCTCGCCAACCCCCGAACGCCGAACCACCGAAGCCCGATGGACCTTTATCCTTCCTCGCCTGTGCTCACGGGTTATCTCCCGCGCAACTCCTCCACGATCTGATGGTCCTCGGGATTTCGCAAAACTTCACTGGAATTACAAGTCATCGATTCTCTTCCTCTTGAGAATCCTCCGGCTTCCAAGCTTTCCCTTGGTTCAAGTCTCTCCTAGGCCTGTTCCTACGATGCTTGCAAGGAACTATCCCTCCTGAGCTTTGCCTCTCTCTGACTCCTTCAGAGACTTCTCACGCACCTTCTGTGCCCGACTTCCAACAGCTCCCAAAGCGTTGAAGTCGTCTAGACCTGTGCAATCCTGCTAACAGCAGTCCAGTCCTCCTTCTCTCAGACTCGTCTTTGAGAATTCAATTCGACTTGCACTCACCTGCACTGTTCGAATAACCCAACACCATTCTGGTCGATGAGAATAAAAGTTTAACTGTAGAGCCTCCTCAATGCACTCTATGCGGAGGAATTCAACTGCACTCCATGCAGGAATCTCCCGGCTCAAATAGAGAAAACAATTGGAACTTATTTCCTCATTCCCTAAGGTTTCGAACCTGATATGCAATCACATATGCATCATATAGAAGATAAGCATATAAAGAAGCAAGTATGCAACATAATAATATCAACAACACACAGAGATCAAACACATCCATGGGATTGAAATTACAGTCTTCCTTCTATTAATTCAATCTGTACATAGGTTTTCTTCACAAGTTCTCTGTTCTGCTCCCTCTTGCTCCTCTCTCTAATGCTGAATAATAATCTCAATTATACAAGGAGGGTGCCTATATTTGTTTTCCCTCCTGGAAGTAAAAACTGTCTAATCTACAGCTAATTTCTATCTAACATCATTAAAACCATTAAATGCCTTCCTATCCATAATACAATACAAGTGCGCTCAGCTTTGAATGCCTTTAGTTAAACGACGGTGCAACAATACCAAGGTAGAATTCAAAATTTGAGGTTTGCTGGCTTGTCTAGCTGTCTCTTCTTTCTCCTCGCGCTGGTTCGTTTGATGAAGTGTGGATGCTCCTGCATCACTGTACCAAACAACTTATAATCATCCTGTACCATAAACAAGTGCATCAAACATGCACCAACCTGTATCAATAAACGAGTACATCAACCATGCACCAAATATGTACCAATTATGCATCAAATACACATAAACTATGACTCATCAAGATGTACCAACATCATCAACTATACACCTCATGTATGTGCCAACTCATCAACTACTTGTCTCAAACATGTACCTCAACCATATACCAATATAACCGTCAAAAGTTCTCTAGCAATACATCACACTATCCATAACCAAATACCAAAAACCATTACATCAAACCATGTGCCACAACCTCAGTGTTATACAACCTCTATCTGTAACATACCTCAACCAAAATCCCTCATCAATTTCATCATCCAAATCTGATTGGTAACTCTGTAATAGACCTGGTGTATATGATCACATACCTGCAAACCTTCCTAAACTTTAACAACAAGAGACTATCATTTTATCAAACTTTACTTTAGTATCACATGACTAATTTTGGATTAGTCAACAACCCTTACTTGAAATAATCATAATCGTGTATTTGTAATGAATAAAGATCTGAAAAATAATACACAATGTTCTTCAATGACTTTTATGAAATTTCTCCAGGTTTCACTACTTGGAACCTCTCAGAAAAGGAGTTATAGAAAAAATGGCATACCTTGTTGAATTTTGGCTTATTCTAGATAGCGAACTTGTAGAGAGGGCCCCACACATAATATTTGTTGTATGGATCTGAAAATGGTACACATAATACTAAATAATATACTATAACCAATACATTTGGAATTATTGAATTTGGATATGTTATGAAGAAGTTATGACGTTTTTACCCGAAACACCTGTTTTAGAGTAGTTTCAGGACTAGAAACAAACCCTATTGTCCACGGAGCGTAACTCCAAAAATAGAACGACCTACAAGATGAAATTTTTATCACAGGTACTTGGATATGTTTCCTCAATGAAATCCCAATTTTGCTGTCTGAATCATTCTAGAAAAATATTTATTGTGAAAATGGTGAGATGACCTATAAATAACATACCTTAGAAAACATCATCAAAAGAATTTATCCTCCCTTGAATTTCAGCCTTCTTTATTTCACCTTCCCTTTGAAATTAGGTTAAGATATCCTTTTGTTACCTCAGTCACTTGTAGATATTCAATATGCTCAATTGTGATCAAAATGAGAGACCTTTGCTTCTTATTTATACTTTTATGTAGCTTCCTCAAGGGGTTACCTTTTAATCATCCTAACCCACTTTCCTTATTTTAGGGCTAACCCACTTCTAACCACTTGTCCACTTAGTAATTTCTCCATTAAATTTATTATTTAAATAATTTATTTTGTATCCACTTTGAATTATAGTACACTCATCACCTCACTTGATTATTTAAATGATTTCTTTTTTGCAACCACTTTGACTACTTTGACCTTTTGGGGCTTCTAGATGACTCATGAGGGTTGTCCAACTTCACATGGCCATAACTCTCTAACCGTTAGGAGTTATGTGATGTTCCACATACCAACGGAAATAAAATGACATGTACTATCGATATAGAATAGTATTACCTTCAAATATATTAAAACTAATACCATTATACATCAAACAAACTTGGGTCCATTACCCAAACCTTTTTGCTACCGAAATTTTCTTCAAGGGTTGACATCAATGACAACCAACCCAATTAATAAACAAGGCCTAAGAAATGTTACAAGAGTTACATGAAGGCATATGTGGAGGACAATTTTCACCTACTGCTACAACACATAAGATAATAAGAGTTGTATATTATTGGCCATAAATTTTCAAGTATTCATATGCGATGGTGAGAAGATGCCTTCCCTATCAAAAATTCTCAGGAAAAATGAAGAAGTTTGCAATGCCTTTGCAACCTATATTAGTAGAGAAACCATTCACACAATGGGGGATGGATTTCATTGTGTCAATAAACCCAAAATCAAGTAAAGGGCACATGTATATTCTCACTAATATAGACTACTTTAGGAAATGGCAGGAAGCAACAACATTGAAAAAGGTCAATTCTGACGAATTGATTAAATTCCTCAAGGATAATATTTTGTTGAGATTTGGTGTTCCAGAGAAATTTATTACAGAAAATGGCTCAATTTTCATTGGATCAAAGTTCACAAATTTTTGTGGAGAATATGGCATTGTGATGGGACAATAATCGAATTATTATTCACAAGGAAATGGCCTTGTCGAATCTACAAATAAGAAATTGACTCAAATTTTGAAGAAGACTATTGATTGAAATTAGAAAAAATGGCACTTGAAGTTGAAAAATTCTTTATGGGCAAGCAAAATGATGCCAAAGGATAACACTGGGATGTCTCCTTACATGTTGGTTTATGGAAAGGAAGCGAAGATTCAAATTATCCTTGAATTGAATGCTTTGACTTATGCAGTGAACCTGGAGGACACTGAAGATACTCCCCCTTTGTAGAAGATATTGAATCAATTTTTGAGATTATAAGAAGAAAGAAGTGAGTATTTGAATAAAATATCACAGAGGCAACAAAATGTTAAAAAATATTTTGATCATAGTGCAAAAACCAAGAATTTTAAAAAGGGTGAATTAGTGTTTCTCTGAAACAAAGAAAAAGAGAATCCACCATTGCATACAAAGTTAGAATAAATTTGGATTGGGCCTTACCTCCTTGAGAAAATTATGGGTTTCAACTCATACATGATGAAAGATATGAAGGGAAAGATGTTGATGTTGCATGTCAACGCACAAAATTTGAAGAGTTTCTTCGCTTGAGATATTATCTTTTCTGTGTACATAGTTTGTGTTTTCATTTGTATATCCTCATTGTTTCGACTCCATTTATGAAAGAATAAAACACCTGTTCGTGAGATTCTGGATCTTGACAACCCACAGGGGGTTATCATCCCACAGTTAGAGCCAGTTGTTGAATCCTTTTTTTTCTTCTCCTTCCCTTATTTCTTCCCACTTATTTATCACCATTCTTCCCCCCTCTATCAATTTTATTCCCCATATATCCTATACATCCTTTCCGTTTCTTCGCTTTATCGAAGTTACCATACTTAGTCGCTTTTTCCATATTCGCAAGTTGGCGGATTCATGAATTCACAAATGTGTATTATGTTTCCTTTTCTTATAAGATTAGTCTACCCATACACTTAATTGGGTTTCTCTATCGTGGACTCCTAGACTTACATTTTGTGCCTTTTTCACTTCTCACAAGCCATCCGATAAACTTCATCACTTAACCATTTCACAACCACTTCATCTATCACAGACTCACATAGTTTCATTTTCGCTCCCAACGTTCACACTGACTCTTCACCATGACGTGTCCCATTCTTTCACATTTCTCGAGTCACATTTAATTTTACTCTTATGGAATCAGATGCTAAATTAATTTATGAAAAGGACATTAATTAATGAAAATAATAAATTATGGACATCAGGGATAACTCTTATCGGTTGCGTCCCAGAGGTTTTTGAATGAAAATATATTATCACCTGGTGCATCGATAAACTTGTCCAGAACATATGAACCATCCCATTGCAAATCGAATCCCATGTTTCCCTAACATTTTTAGTATTTAAGAATATGTTGAGATTGTCAGAATCGAACTTGGTCTACAAAGGGGAAGAAGCCAAGAATTTTATAAAATAAATAAATAATGGAATAGAATTTCTATAAGAATATCTACAAGATCCTGCCTCAATGTTGAAAAACCTATCCATGATTCAGGTTAGTTATTTAAAAGACCCATATAAATAAATTGCTTGGTTATTAACTTGAGTTGTTGGTCAAGATTATACAACAACTATTCCTTGATTGGCATTTTATATATTGCATTTCACTGTTCACGAGGACACAATCTTCGACTAGGTGACGATTATCTCAAATGAGGTTACTACACAGTTAATAAATTTCAAGACTGAGAAGAAATTTTATATGGCATCTTATTAGGTGTCCTCCATCACTTACTATCACGTTTTTAAGGGATTAAGCATTGCTAAAAGGGTAAACTCAAATGTTGACCCTGTAACTATGTGGTATCAACTTCCATGGAGGAAAAAGGTTAGCCACAATTTTTATGAAATATATAATGATTTCAAGGCTGAGTTTAAAAAGTTACTATTTTGAGAATATACATCTCGGCTCTCATTAGAAGCCTCAATGTTTCTGAAAGGAAAAAGAATTCTTGAAAAAATTGATGATTATAATATCATCGGGGTTTTTTGTTCTCATGAAAACCCATATTTCTTCCATATTATGTGTCTGACAAATTGCTTATTATAGAAGTGGAAAGACAATAAAATTTTTGGTTTCATACCCTTTACGAGAAAAGAAAAAATCAATTCATCTCTCTGCCCTGGAAAGTTGGAGAAATTTTCCGAAGAGGAATTGCTAAGATTGACAAATATTCTTCCTATTTCGACCATTTCAACATGAGGTTTGTAGAAGAGATCAAGGGGTTTGACCTTGATCACCATTTTCACAATCATATGGTTTCATTCAGGCTCAACCCCTCACTCATCAACACCCTTATATATGGAGAAGAAGAGGGTGATACTCATGAACCTATTGTTCAGGAAGTTGACAGAAACCCCAATGATATAGAGACTATCATAAGCACCACAAAACCCCACAAGGAGAGAGGCAAGCCCTCCAATGAAAAGAGTGCTCAATAGCCCATTGTTTCTCAAAGATGTGTTCTACCCAAGGTAAACCCTCAACCCAGAGCAACCCAACAAAGAAAAACACAGATCAATAATTCAGGGGATGATGAAGAGAAAAACTGTCCTTAGGGGAATTCAAAAAATCCCCACAAATTAAACGTCAAAAGGAAAACGACTAATTATCAGCAAGGGGGAGGAGAAATACATGCACCTAAACCTAATATGTTCTTGGATGACATGGACCTTGATGTTTATATCGAGAATATACGCTTCCTATATGAAGAAGAGCCTACTATAGAAAATGTACTGCATATTTCTACACTTGCTATTGAGGATGAGATTTTTTATGATGAAGAAACTTTCTCTCTTCAAAATGCCTCATTTTATAAAGATTCTAAGAAAATTATTTTTGAGAGGAACTCAAAGAGTAAGAGGGGAAAAACGTGGTCTACCATTGATACTCAAAACATGTTACCATCAAATTTTTCTTCCATTCACAAGGTCACATGGGATGCATTGGACTTTTCAATCACTAATATGGAGGAGGAAAATGCTCGACTAAAAGAAAGAGTCAAGGAATTGGAAGCAACTCTTATGCCTCCACCCATTTTGGCTATCCCAGTTGCCATGACTCATCCTAATAAGAGTTTTCAAGAGTTCTCTTATGCAAATGGACCATCTTCTTTTATTTTGGATGTGATCATAATCTTTATTTCTACTATGATGGATGTGAGGACATTTTTATTTTCTATAATGTGTGATGTTTGAGATTCTTGGTCCATTTCTCAGGAATTTTCTTTTATAAATATACTTTTACTTTTCAACACTTAAATTTTTCTTGAGGGTGAAATCACGGAGGCGGGTAACACTTTCGTGACAATCTGATCTCCAAATTCTGAAAAACATTTTTTCGGCTGAACTAATATTATTTTTCGGCCGAAAGATACTTTTTTTGGCTGAAAAGTGGAATGTCAAATCGAACGGTACAGTGACGACACCCTCGATTTGTGCGTAAAAATTTAGTCGGACGATTTTTTTTCCATCCGGCAATATGTTTTCGGCTGAAAGATAGTTCGACCGAAACATTATTTTGGATGAAAGATTGTTTGGCCGAACAATCTTTTGGCCGAAAGAATGTTTCAGCCGAAAAATATTTCGTTCGAAAGAATGTTTATATATCAACCACACATCGATATTGTAACATTTTTATAAGCTCTTTGCGTTTGTGATCGTTCCTGCGTTTGTGAGCGGTCCTACGTTTGTGAGCGTTTGTGAGTGTTCCTGAGTGTTGGCGCGGTTGTAGGGTTGGCGCAGAGGTCGTGTTGGTGGGCATTACCGCGGGCGGTCGGGCTGTTGTGTTGGCGGGCAGTCGATGGTCCGAGCTTCAGGTATTTCACTGTAACTTTTAGTTTTTAATTTTTAATTTTAATTTTAATTTTTAAATTTGTAACATGAAATTTAATTTTTAAATTTGTAACATGAAATTTAATTTTTATTTTTAAATTAAAATTTAGTTAATGTGGTGGCCCCTATGGCCAAGGCGTGGGCATGCCAACAACTTGGCCACAGGGCTATCCCCCCGCGACCAAGTCATAGTCCAGTGGACTGTGACTTGGCCGCGGGGGCCCAGCCCTGTGGCCAAGCCGTTGGCGGGAAGATCCACTACCACAGTCAATTAATTCCACTTTCTGTTTCAACCCTTTGTGCTTGACCATTCTGAATTCCTATCCATTCATTTCATTCCGGTGACCTCAGATTGAACCTCAAACAATAAGATTAAATGGAGCTTTTATCATGTACTTAATTTATTAGATTTCATTTATGTTTTATAAGATTTTATGTATTTTGGGTTGTTTTAATGATAGTGTGGTTCGTTTTTTTGTTCCCAAACGTACAATGTTACTTAGTATATGCAAATTCATGATATACATTTTTTATTAGGTAGTTAATTTTTAACATATACACATTCTGTTATTTAAATGTTACTTAATATATGCAAATTCATGATATAATTTTTTTATTAAGTAGTTAATTTTTAACATATACACATTCTGTTATTTAAATGTTACTTAGTATATGGAAATTCATGATGTAAAATTTTTATTAGGTAGTTAATTTTTAGCATATACATATTCTGTTATTTAAATTTAAAGGTAGTTTTTTTATTTAACAAATTGTAATTTTTTTTATGACTTTTTGTTGAAAAAAATTATATTATTTATTACACCATAGTCATAGTCATTATAAGTGGAAAAGAGAAGTTATAAAATGTTATATGAGTTTTTCTATATTTTATACAAATTAATTAGAATTATAAATCAATAGATTGTGTCTACATAAACCTTTAGGATATGTAAGATAATGAGATTTTACGCAAATTCAAACTCTAAAATAAGTTGTTCTACATAAAAAGAAATTCCAAATATAGAATTGAAGCCTTCATAGAATTCACAATTACAAGTGAGATAAAGGATGAGAATGATGAAGGAGATATGAGGAATGAACATCTCAAGAAAGGTGTCCCAAAGAAATCCATTACTTTAGAAAAAATATCTAAACAATTAAAGTAATTTAATAACTATGGCTATAAAGCAATTACATTTAAAATTAGTAATTTGTTCTTTTTTAAAATTTTAATGTTAATATTCAAATCCCATAAAATATTCCTTAGACGTCTTTATATTCAAATTCGAAATAAATACATAGGAATGTACAATTTGGAGAAATGAAGAGAATGCTAATAAAAATGGTTCCATTAATTCCTAATTATCACAAGTATGAATATGTACCACATCTATGACCTATGTTTGCATGGAAGACATATGTACCACATCTATTATGTGAACATGTAACATGAATCAATAGATCATGTTTACAAAAGTCTCTAGGATAACTACAAGAATAAAATTTCACACAAATTCAAATCCGAGAGTAAATTTTCCTACACAAACATGAAGCCCAAAAGTAGTGTGGAAGTCTTCATAACATGTGCAACTAGAAGAACCATAAAGGATGGGAATGAAGAATGTATATCCCAAATTTGTAATTTGTTCTTTCGAACTCTAAATATTAATATTCCATTTCTAAACAACATTCCCTTAAGTCCTTATAGTGGAAATTTTAAAAGGAGTGTATAAGGAAGCACAATAGATTATATGGAAAAAAATAAATCATTAATTGATTATTATTAAATGTGTAAGCATGTACACTCATTATTACTTTTAAATCCATGCTATATCCATTTACACAAACCTAGATAGTCTTGATCTAGAAAGAAGTTCATGTACATCAATAGTAGATATTTCACTTTACATATCAAAATTCCATATAGCTAACGAACTTGGATATCGATCCTATCCTCGTTTTCATATTTAAGAGGAAAATTTAGATCACTATAAAGTGTTCAAGAAAATACAAAAAAATAAATCAAAACACTAATCATATCCACAACCCTTTTTAACTACCCAATTTTTTTTTCTCATAAGTTTGTACCTTATAAACTTGTACGTTATACCTAGGATAAACCCATTGTAAATTGAATTGGCATGCCTAACTTTGATTTTCATTTACATGGTATTAATATGTAAAGATATTATTGAACTCAATATGGACCCCTTAAATTTGGTAAATTCAAATAACTTCAAAATTATTTAAAAAAGAAAGTCAAAACTATCAATGCACATATCTAATATTTAAAAAATAAACAAAAAGACTCAATTGAAAGAATGAAAATATAATAAAGGTGGACCAAGAGAATATATACGCTTTACACTTAGATTCAACTTATGTATATTTCCTTCTATATTGGGAAGTAGTTTCATTTGCATAAATGTGCAACCTAAAAGAACATAAACTAAATTTCAAAATTATACTCAATACCAAACTTAAGAATCGATTAAATAATTGATATTTATTAAGAAAAAATTATAGGATGACTTAATTCTCAAAATTATGCTCAGTAACAATATAAATACTTTATTTAATAATTGATATAGATAAGATAAACTTGTGGGGAAGTGGAGAAGCCCAATAACAATCATACTACAATGTTGTTACTACCTCTACTCATTTTGAACTCATAGAATTCAAAATGACAACCATTGTAACTTAGCATCCCAAAAAATTAAAATAATCTAAATTTTTGAAAAGATCAAAATTTCATTTTATCCAGGTGAAAATAAATTCATTTTTAATGAGGTGAAAAAATATGTTGCAATAGGTGATACACCAAGAGCCACATAGAAGGAATGCCCATACACATTTAAGTTTTTTAAATGAAAAGGAAAAGAGCTGAAAGCTATCTTGCAAAAAGGTAGAATTCATTTTGTTATCAAAGATAAACAACCATGAGTAAGATGGAATTGAATTGCAAAGAGTGAATATGGCATTGTATTTACAAAGAATAATCTAGTGTTATATTGTATGATTGTAGTTCAAGAACAATAATCTATATGGATCAATTATTTCTTGAGTGCATTGTATTTTTTAACACAATTTCATAGTGTACAAGAGTCTTAAAAAAATATTATTAAAAAACAGTAATCACAAGTGACAAAATCCTTAAGAATGAATTGATCAAATAAAACTAGGTTCAAAGTGTTTGCTAGCAAACATTTACACTAAGAATCAACACTAAGATTCAAGATATTTTCCATGAATAGAAAATCTATATTACTTTGTTAATGTTGGTATTTCTATAATGAGTCAACCTATTCATAGATTGATTAGGTTCAAAGTGTTTGCTAGGAAACATTAACACTAAGAATCAACACTAAGATTCAAGATATTTTCCATGAATAGAAAATCTATATTACTTTGTTAATGTTGGTATTTCTATAATGAGTCAACCTATTCATAGATTGATTCTGTTTTAGGTAATCTGTAATGTTCATTATCCAAGCTATCAATATTCCTTAGGTTAGTGAGTTGGGCCAAGCTATGATATATGATAAATAATGTGAGTCGAGCCCCATACAAATCCTCAAAAATTCATGAGCTCACTATTACCATTCGACAACACAGGTATTCCAACAGAGGATGAACACCTTCAGTAACCACTCACATAACCAGATCAAAGATCAACACATCGATGTTTTCACGTGGTAAAACCCCTACGGGGAAACATCCATGACCCCAGCCAACGTGCCCACTTGGAGCAGTTTATTAATGCAAAGAAAAAGATTACAGAGAGATTTTACAAGAGAGTTTATCACAATCAATCATCGACAAATGACCCTCCATGCGCTTTAAATAGAGATCATGGACCAATCAGGTGGTAAGCCACAGATCAATGGCCGTTAAGATCGAGGAGAGTATGAGCCATCAGATCACTTTATGTCGAGAACATATCATGACCGTCAGATTTCCTAACTACAAATGCATAATAATGCATACTAAAGAAAGACACTAGAAAACACACTTTTACCTAACGACACAATAGACCAAGTAGATCTTACTAACTCCTAAGTGTCTAAATATCCTAACATCCCCCCCTTAAGAACAACTTGGGATAGGATTGAAGGATTTACAATAGTGACACAATAGGAGAAGGAAGGAGGCATTAGAGCCTATCCCCCCTTAATGACAACTTCTTGAAATCCTAACATAGATCGAAGTTTGGAAAACTTCACTTCTGTAAGAGACTTTGTGAAAATTTCTGCAACTTGATCTTCTGTAGGGCAAAAGAGCACTTAAATTACTTGATAATGAATGATATTTATGATGAAGTGCATGTGTAGCTCGATGTGTTTTCTACGCTGATGTTGAACTGGGTCTTTGGTGAGCTTGATGGCACTCTGATTGTCACACCAAAGGCTGGTTGGATGCTGGTGCTGGAATCCAAACTTTGAAAGGATCTATCGAAGCCACAGGGCTTCCTGAAATGCATTTACCACTGCTCGGTACTCTGCTTCTGCTGAAGAAAGTGAAATAACTTGTTGTTTATTACAGGCCCAAGTGACAGGTATTGAAATAAGGCTGAAAACATAACCTGTAGTAGACTTCCGATCATCAGGGTCGCCGACCCAATCTGAATCAGTGAAGCCAACCAATAAAGGAGTCCCCCCTGAACTGTAATGTATCTCGAACTGAACTGTACCACGAACATAGCGAAGTATCCTTTTAGCTTCTTTCCAATGGCTTTCATGGGGTGTTTGCATATATCGGGCAACAAGACCAACATCAAAGGAAAGATCAAGATGGGTATGAGTCAAGTATAAGAGGCTACCAACTAACTGACGGTATAGGGTGGCATCAACTTCAGGAGAAGTACAGGTGGCATAAAGATTGACTCCAGACTGGAAGGGAGAAGGGATTGGTTTATAATCATCCATTTGAAAGCGATGAAGAAGGTCACAAGCATACTTAGACTGGGAAAGAAAAATTCCTTCATTGGTTTGCAAAACTTGGAGGCCAAGGAAATAGTGCAAAAAACCTAAGTCTTTCATTTCAAATTTCTTCTTAAGGCTAGTTTTCACATGGTTTAAAAGTTTTGAGTCATTACCAGTAAGGATAAGGTCATCAACATAAAGGACAAGGATTATGAGATGGCTTC
>ML788227.1:663422-675500 GCA_009831015.1 Picea engelmannii | reverse complement strand
TTAGATGGGTGGCTGATATTTTGTGTCTCTTCACTCACCCTCACTTTAATCATAAAGTTATCTTTTAATTTGCATCTCACAAATTAATTTGACTAAGACCCATATTCGGCAATTTCTCCCCCTTAGGGCCTAGGGAAGAGAAACACTTGCCTTGGTACAAAATTTAACAGTTTATTCAATATTGAGGATATTGAAAAAGTCCCACACATGAAATGATGTTCTTATTAGATGAGATTATCATATTATAAATAAAATCCATGGGATACCTTGATCTATAACACCTTGAATACCATTGCACCACTTCTCAACAAGTGAATGCATATGGTATGTTTGTTGTGTGTAAAAGGAAGAATTCCCTCAATCCCTTAGACACCTTTCATTTACGAATGTCAATTTTCCCAAGGAGACAATTCATTTGATTGTTGATGCAAGGAAAATGACATGGAATGTATTTCATCCAACCACACTACTTTGGGCATGGATGGCCCTATATTGGATTTGATTCCCAGATATACGCTCCCTTATTTATGGCCTCAAACAAAAATTTCATTCAAAAACTCAATGATTAACATGATTATGTAATTCACGCCAAGTTTTGCATGTTTCCGTGTTCTTCATTTCATAACAAGAGAAAGAAATATTCATTGCCAAGAGTCATTTATATTTGGACTAGATTGAAAAAAACACATCTTGAAACCATCTAGTGACACCTAATGATAATGGGTAAGTAAACCTCCCCCTATGCTTCACATGTCCTACATATTGTCATGAGTCTTGGTCACATCTCTGTGTAAGACATGAGTGACCTACTTGTGTAGATTTGGTTTTTTCTTGAAATTCATCTGATCAACATTCACTGATTGAATTTCACTTTTTTCAATCCCTTAGACACCTTGCATTTACGAATGTCAATTTTTCCAAGGAGACAATTCCTTTGATTGTTGATGCAAGGAAAATAACATGGAATGTATTTCATCCAACTAGACTACTTTGGGAATGGATGGCCATATATTGGATTTGGTTCCTAGATATATGCCCCCTTAGTTAAGGCCCCAAACAAAAAATTCATTCAAAAACTCAATGACTAACATGATTATGTAATTCACGCCAAGTTTTGCATTTTTTTGTGTTCTTCATTTCATAACAAGAGAAAGAAATATTCATTACCAAGAGTCATTTATATTTGGAATAGATTGAAAAAACACATCTTAAAACCATCTAGTGAGACCTAATGATAATGGGTAAGTAAATCTCCCCCTATGCTTCACATGTCCTACATATTGTCATGAGTCTTGGTCACATCTCCGTGTAAGACATTAGTGACCTACTTGTGTAGATTTGATTTTACCTTGAAATTCATCTGATCAACATTCACTGGTTAAAATTCACTTTTTTCAGTCTCTAGAACAACCAAATTCAATAGTCACTTTTGATATGGCTTCTCTTCCAAACCATAGAATCTTATCATAGTAAACTGCTAAAAAAGGAAACAGTCTCCCACTTTGGTGGTCTTTTTCGATTGTAGAGACCCTTTGAATAAAGGAATAATTATAACGAATACTTTATTTTGGATGATAAAGTCTAATTTATAGAAATAAAAGATTCTTAGATGGGAACTAATTATTATACTCATTTCTTACTTCACACATATTGACCAAAGTTATTGAATGCTTATCTTATTGATGATATTTATATTCATATAATATAACTTCAAATTGAAAACTTAATAATTAATTCATTAATAACCTATACATTAGTAACTAATGTGTTTATTGAACCATAATATTGGATTTGTGTTGGATATGTAGGCATAGCTAGCACATACATATCCCACACGTAGACGATAATAACAAGTGATGTTCCTTATATGCATATTTTTAAAATGTTCACAACTAATCATGCATACAAATAAATAAAGTAAATCAAACTTCAAATAATCCTCATTAAAGAAAGAATATAATTCAACATTCATCCATCTTTAAAATTGAATTATTATAATTTAAACAGGGTAGGAACTATGTGAGGAAACAAGGAATCATAATGTTATGAGGGCCATCTGACCTAACACTAGTGATATATCAACTCATAGTAGAAATGTTAGAAATAACATTTTATCCCTACCTACTAGTTAACAAAAACTCTTCACAAGTATTGATATTTCAGTGAATTTCAATTTAATAGTATTTTTAATGGTGTAACATCCTTCTCTTGCGCACTGAGCAAACTTATTCTTTGAGGACACTTGCTCGCAAGTGATCCAGATTATTATGCTATTAAAACATTTGATTTTGATTATGAGGCGTTATGGGTTGATGACATGTTGTTTTACTGCATTGACATAGACATGTGCTATTAACTCGGTTTACTGAGTGTGCAGGATTTTGGACCTCGAGGATGCAGAGGCATCGAAGGAACCCTTGGACTCCGGATCAAGTCAGGGAGTATACCATTGGGGTTGGATTGTTTTACTGTGATATTAGTGCATCTGATTAGATGATGTGATATGGATATATATTCTAACATGATTTGTTGATGATGCAGGCTGATGATAGCTTGCCGACCAGACTCACATGTGGAGTAAAGGGGTCATGTATGACTACCAGAGATGGTGAGGGAGAGGTGTGGACAACAGCCCTGCCACAGCCTACTAGAAATCATGCTGTGGCTCGAACTGTAGGTTAACGTTTGCCTAGTTCGAGAGGACTCACAATGCCGTGAGGGCATACTGCGACAGTTGCTCACAATGATTCTAAGGGGCACACAATAAGGCGAGGGCCTTATTCCTTAGAGGCCCTTAGTCTCCCACATGTTCACCTGGTGGAGTATTGAATCCATGGGTTTTTGATGTCTACCAAGTCAGTCAAGAGGCGAGTGGCACCCTTGGAGCACGTAGTGCGTCCTGAAGGGCATGTCGCGCAAGGAAAATAAATTAAGGCGAGTGGCACCCTTGGAGAACCTGGGCGTCCTGAAGGGCACATCATGTTGTTGATGATAAATGAATGAACCTAGATGGCCTTAGGATGAATAATGTGTTAAGAATTTTTAAAAAACAAATTCCCTAATAGAATGTCGCCCAGTACGAAAATTTAAGGTCTAAGTCTAAATTGCGCTAGTGGTAAAATTTTGTTTATCTAAAAAAAATAAATAATAATAATAATAATAATAATAATAATAATAAACATAAATAATAATTATACTCTTCATTAAATCTTGTAACATGAAGGGAGTAAGAAATTTAATTGTTTCATAAAAAAAATAAAAATAAAAATATGTTGGATTAAAATTTAAAAAGGGAATTAATCGTTTTATTATTTTATGATTATTTAAAATATATTAATTAAAAGAGAACAAGGAAAAAGGGTTTAATTCCACACCTGCCTTTTTGATTTCTAAATAAAAAGGGGAAAGAGGAAAAAAAAAATCTAAAATATTAGGAAACTAGGAAAAGAGGGAAACACAAAAAGAAAAAGGAAACAAAAGGGAAAAAGCAGAAAGTCAAACTTAGTAAAGTATCTACCATTTAAGAGCTTTCTAATTTAAACTGAACTAGCAAATTAATAGTGGGGAAAATCATTAAAACCTGTAAGAGAATTTGGGGACACCTAGGAGCGATTCTAGGAGTAACTCTAGGTGGGTGAGGGAAATAACGATAAATAATTAATTAAAGAAATTAATTTATGGAGGAATGAACGGGATGGGTGACACTTGTACGGGGAGGAATTTTTAGGAATTAAATTTTAGAAACTTAATTAAACGTGATTTTAGGAAAGTAAGGAACCAAGAAAATCTATATAATGAAGGAAGGAGATGGAGGTTGGGGGTCTTCTATTTACGTAACGTTACGCTGTAGAATTATCTACTTGACTGATTTAACTGGTGGGAGTTGGGATACCCAGCTCGGTGAGGAGTGGTAGCTTGGCCTTGTGAGGCGAGCTGGGAGCTAGTCAAAATCTTTGGATAGTGAGTGTGTGGCCCCTTTGCGGCTCGGGGGGCTAAGGGGGAATAAGAGTACCCCTAGCATTGGCTGGGAGGTACCGGTGAAGTCACGCCGGTCGACATGCAGGAGTTGCAAGGAGCACGCGGGACGTCCACTCAGAGCGGGCGATCAGGAAATGGTATGATTTCTTTGTTTTGCATGGTAAATTGTTTTAGAGCTTATGCTTGAATCTGCATTTTTACTTGGGTAAGTGAACAGATTGTCTAGATGGTTTTATGAAATTTTCTTAGCCTAGCTCAATGTTAGATTGACTCCCATGGCTTCATTCCCCGCACATATTGACCACCTTGCTGTGATGATTGTGACCTTCGTGGTTGTTTAACCTTCATCCCTAGCTCACCAGTCCTTGCCTAAGCAGTCGGCCAGGAGCCTGATCTACGGTCGTCGCCTTAGCGTTAAAAAACCTATGGATCTCAACGCCCTGCTTTTTTGTGCGAGGATGATGAGCGAAGGATGAACCTGTTAGCCGACTACCCTTGATGTTGTCCTTGGATGAAGGTTCGCCTTGCTCCTTGATGTGTTAAATAACCTTGATTGATTGATGGCGAAGTTTCTTAACTCTCCGTGTTATAATTGCCAGATAAGTTTACCTCTGTGTTTTTAAGTTGCTGGATGATTTGGCACTTCGTTGCATTACATACTTCGCAGCTTATATCTGTGTTTGTTTTAATGTTGGCCTATTACACTGCAATTTATCTCTGCACCTTAATATTTGATGAATTTTTAGTTGGAGCTTCTGTCCATCCGATTGACTACCTGCAAATTTTTTACTACGTTTCTAGGGTGTTGGGCTGGAGATATTACCTTGGACCCTCTGAATTGTTTTTGATTACTAACTTACCCCGTGGAATGCATTTCCGAGGCGCTTGTTCCCACTGTGGGTATGCGTTGTTGAGTTCCCACTATTGGGAATGCGTAATTGGTAAAAAAATCATCTTCAGAAGAGTGACTTCACCCTGTGTATTATCCCTTCTTGTTGGCGTTTTCTCCCTGCATGAACATCATTTTATAATGGAAATTTACTCTGCATTCCTGTGATTCATTGGCTTTACCCTCTGCGCTTGTTTTTCTTGTGCTTAACCTCTGCTCTTCTTGACCATTGACGACTCTAACCCCTGCGATTGAACCCACTCATATTCACTTTACCCCCGAATTTCTACCCATCACGATTTTAATGTTATAGAAGATTTATTATTTAGAACGGATGTAGGTATTCAGATACGATTGATTTTTGCTCCGGATTCACCCTTCTCTGCACAACGATTCCGTTTTCCTTATAACGAATTTCCCACATCGTTCACTACTTCGTGGATCGCTTTGGACGAGAAACTTGTTACTGTTTACATAATGTTTTCTCACAACGATAACACTTCTTACACAAGGTTTACATGTGATACTGATTTCACATTGTTTCCACACAACGATAATGTTGGTCGCACAATGTTTACACACAATATTTTAATAGCATTCATGGATAAAAATATTGGCTTATTGGGGTAGTGATGTATCTAGAGGCAACAATATAATTTAATAGCGTTACACAATGTTTACCCACAACATTAATATTGTTCCCACCATGTTTTACACCGTGAAGTTTTAAAGCCATCTACCCGACATATTTATTGCATTTATAACGGATTAGGCATGTTGTGTGACTATGGTTTTACTGTATAATAAAACACTAGTGATGTAGACCACGATTGGCATCCAAGTCTGATCATGAATAAATATTGTAGCGACTATTGTGGATAATGAATGCTTACTGTGTAGAGAATATTTATGGTAGAAAATGTTTGTGAGTGTACAACAAATCCTTTTTACTTTTGGGCGTTTTAATCAATTGGTTAACCTCAACAAATTTACGTATCCCTTCCTGTGCAAATTGAATTGATTTTATTATTTCCAAATAATGACCATGAATGGAAACCTCGGCCCTGCAATTTCCCTTTTATTTCATCCAGGGAGTTGTCATGTGTGACTACGTGAATCCCTTGCAACGATTTCCCCCCTTGTTTTCCGCAGTGAATTCCTATAGTGGATGGTCTGTGCGTTCGCCCTATGAACTGTGTTCTCAGTACTCCCTTGGATAGTCATTTGAATTAGCGTTGGTAAATTCTTGAACAACCTGCCTTGTAACTCCTTGGATAGCAAGACACCTACAACGATAGACAGTCAAATAATCACATGACAATAAATTTTAAACGATAGTAAATTAATGACAGTAAATCTAAATGATAGCGATGACAACAATTTATTAATGACTATAATTTATGTCAGGGACAAAAATTCCTAATTAAGACAACATAGATTTAGCCTTACTTTAATAGCATTTTTATCTTAGACATTGTAATTTGATATAGTGAATGTTGTTTATATATTGTCAATTGTTATAGTTAGATCGTACTAATGTTAGATTATATTTGTAGTTAATGTCTAAATCGTGATTTAGACTTGCTAATTTGGATGGCTTTTAAGGTCAATTTATAATTTCCAATTGTTGACTAGTTGTGATTGGACTTACTAGCTTGTTGCTTTTAAGGTTAAATTATAATTGCAAATCGTTGACTAGCTGTAAATTAGACTTGCTAAATTAGATACGTAATTGATGTTAGTTGGATTTATAGATATCGCCTAATTTGTAACTCAGACTCGCGAAATTTGAGTCGTAATTCATGTTAATTTTGGTTGGTAACTCGTTGACTAATGGAATTTAGACTGGTTAATTGATTTGTAATTAACGCCAATTTAAATCATAGATATTGACCATTTAGCCTTGATCAATGGTTGGGTTGTTGATGAAGTCGTTTTTAGCTTGCACTTCCCGTTGAGGGTGTTGTTGTTTATTATTAATTAATGTTTGTACTTGGTTTTGTAAACGTTCAATACGATTGGTTTTTCTCACTGTAAGGGTTCTAGTTACTTGTGTAATTAATTTTGGGTGCGTTGGGTTGTTAGGATGTTTGTCCTTAGCTTAGTAGGCTTGGTCTTCTTGTGTCGGGCGGGATGTAGACACCTCCTTGTTCCTTAGAACAGTCGCCAGCCTTGAGACCTTAAATGGTCAAAATCAATGGGAACTTGGGCTTTAGCATTGCTTATGTGTCCTAGAGGTCCTAACCATTGCAGGGTAAGATGGGCGGGTAGTCATTCTTATCCTTTGTCGGTTGAATGTCATAGATTGCTTCTAGGTGCTTGATGTTCTTTTATGTTAGGTCGTTATCTTGTTGTTGCATGAGTTGCATGCGTTGTGTTCGTCGTCGTGTTGCGATGTTGAGTATAATGTCATTATTACCTTCCTACACACACAAAAAAAATACAAATACATAAAAAAACAATTGTACTTGTTATGTGAGGCTTGTTGTCATAACGACGAGGTTCTTGACATATGGTATTAGAGTGGGTTAAACTTGCGACTTGGGATCGCTACGACTTTCGTTGATATGATTTGATTATAAGGTTACTAATTGAGTTGACTTGTATTCATGTAGGTAATCATGGTTAGAGGACGCCGCGGAGGCAGACGATGGGGTGCTAGGGGAGGAGGCACGACGCCTCCAGTGGAATCCACGCCTGAGGGGTCTAACCCCCAGGAAGACGAACAGGTTGTCGGACAGGAGTAGATAGAAGTTGGTGATGTGGTCAGAATGATGAGATATTTTCAATGCATGTCTGAGGCATTGATGAGCCATTTGGACAGAGATGAGGCCAAGGCGTCGACACCCGCTGAGATCCACCGCACGCACTGGTCAATATTGGTAGCATTCACCGTGAACTCGAGAAGGTCAAATTTCCTGAGTTCTTTGGTGCCCCGGATGGCACAGCCACCGAGTCATGGTTGGAGAACATGGCGATGTGCTTTACACTTCACAATTATACCTCCAACATGAAGGTCTGCATGGTGGTCTTTCAACTGAAGGGGAGCTCTCTTCTATGGTGGAAGACGCTCCTACCGCAGCTGAACGTGGCCGTCAAAGACGTTTCATGGGAACTAGTCGAGGAATGGTTTCGAGAGAGGTACCTTTCAGAGGAATTCATTGAGCGTCAGCTAAATGAGTTCAATGCCTTATGGCAGGGCAGTGGTACGGTGCCCGAGTACGAGGCCCATTTTATGGAGCTGCTCCGATATGCTCCACACCTTAACATTGAAAAACTTAAGGTCAACAGGTTCGTGTTCGGCCTTAACGACAACATACGTGCAAAGGTCAGGATTTTGATGCCCCAAACCTTGCATGATGCCATCCAGAAGGCCCTCATAGCAGAGGAGGAGCTTATCAGCGGGGGTCAGACCAGGACTCCAGCGAGACTGGCAGGACATGTGTCATCTGGAGCACGACAGCATCAGACACCAGCTAGACATACGTCGAGATATTGTGGCTTTAAGAGGGGATCCACTTTCACTACACCTTGACGACCGACGCCTCAACAACAAACACCTTATCGGGAACCACAAAATCATCAGCAACATCGACCGCAGCAACAACAGTTTAGGCCTGTTCAACAAAATAGACCAGGATTCCAGGCCGGTGGGCCATCATCGTCTACTTCAGGTACCAAGACTACTGGGCTGAAGAAGGGGTGTTGGACGTGTGGGGAGAAACACTACCAGCATGACTGCCCTGTGGAGAGGACTAGAGCATCTGGATCAACCGGAACCACTACTGTGGGAGATATGGGCAAGGCCCATCAGATTCATGTAGCGGTGAATAACCGCTAGGCAGAGCATCAATCGACTTTGCTCGAGATGACAAGTACAGTCGCTAACCAAACCCTTAGTATTTTTATAGACCCCGGTGCTACCGAGATTTTCATTTCTGGTGCAGCGCTAAAAAGGATTAAGGTAAAGGCAGTCGAACATGATGAGTTTAGCTTCGTAGAGATGGCCTCAGAAGCCAAACAAAAGGTTGGAGGAAAGGTTATGGTCTGTATCCTTAACCTGGGAGAGTTTGTCACAAGGGCCAACTTGTACGTCATGATCCTAGGATCTTATGATGTCGTGATTGGTATGGACTAGTTGGAATTGCATGAGGCGATACTCAACTGTAAGACGAAACGGTTGAGCTTGGTTGATGACGAGGGACAAAGATGTGTGATTGTAGGACAAAACCAGGGAGTTTCCCTGAGGTTCATCTCTTCCTTACAGCTACGGAAGAGCATGCACAAGGGGTGCAAGCTTTATGCGATCCTTGTGTTAAACGAGAAGGGAATAACGAAAGGTTTAGAACACCTTCTAGTGGTGAGAGAGTTTGCGGACGTATTTCCGAAGGAGTTACCTAGGATGCCGTCGGAGAGGGAATTGGAGTTTACTATAGACCTAAAACCGGGAACTGAACCGATAGCTAGAACACCTTATCGGATGTCAACCCCGGAGTTACAGGAGTTGAGAATGAAACTGAACGAATTGATGGACCTGGGATTGATACGTCCTAGTGTGTCACCATGGGGTGCACCTGTTATTTTCATACGAAAGAAGGATGGGTCATGGATGTTCTACATTGACTACCATCAATTAAATAAGGCCATGATAAAGAATCAATATCCATTGCCGAGGATTGATGATCTGTTCGATCAAATGAAGGGCACGATGGTGTTCTCAAAGATCGATTTGCGATCAGGGTATCACCAGTTACGGATCAAGGAGGATGATGTCCCTAAGACCGCCTTTAAGATGAGGTTTGGACATTACGAGTTTACTGTTTTACCATTTGGACTAACAAACGCCCTAGGGGTATTTATGAGGTTGATGAATGGGGTGTTCCGCGAGTACTTGGACAAGTTCGTCCAAGTATTCATTGACGATATTTTGATTTACTCTCGGATGGCAGAGGAGCATAGAAAGCACTTATGCTTGGTACTACAGTGTATGCGAGAGCACAAATTGTATGGGAAGTTGTCCAAATGCTCATTTTATCAACCGAAGATTCACTACTTAGGGCATGTCATCTCCGGTGAAGGTATCATCGTGGATCCAACAAAGGTCGAGGCTATCATGGAATGGACTGCCCCGACGAATGTCTTGGAAGTGCGTAGCTTCATGGTTTTAGCAGGATACTATCGACGGTTTTCCAAGGGTTTTTCGAAGATAGCAAATCCAATCACGAAATTACAGAAGAAAAACAAGAAGTTTGTTTGGACCGCGAAATGCGTGGAAGCATTTCGGAGTATCAAGGAGTTGTTGACAACAACACCGATACTAAAAGTCCCTGACTTGGATGCGAACTTCTTGGTATGCACTGACGCATCCAATGAAGGCTTAGGTGGAGTATTGATGAAAGACAGACAAGTGATCGCTTACATTTCGAGGAAACTGAGAAGGCATGAGGAGAACTACGCGACACATGATTTGGAGTTGTTATCCATCGTGTATGCCTTGAAGGTTTGGAGACACTACCTTGTTGGATGAAAATTTGAACTAAAGAATGACCACTATGGACTACAACACATATTTACACAAAGCGACCTGAATGTGTGACAATGATGTTGGTCGGAATTGCTTAGCGAGTGTGACTTCAATATTACTTACATAAAAGGAACAGTGAACCAAGTGGCGGATGCATTGAGTCAGAGACCATGCACCTTTTCGGTGCTGCCTCTTCAGACGAATCTATGTGAAAATATTCTAACTTTACAGCATGACGATGACTGGTACAAAGAGGTCGAGGGTTTTATCGGACAAAACACAATGATGGTACCATGATTTGAAGGATTTTCATTTGATAGCGATGGTTTATTGAGGTTTAAAAATCAGATCTACATACCGCCGAACGACGAGTTGAGGATGTTGATCCTAAGCGAGGCTCATAGATCAATTTACATGGCTCACCCGAGAGTCACGAAGATGGGGGCAGATGATCCAAATGGATATCGGTGGCCACCCACCTTTTCCAACTGGCTCAAAACAATTTTCTGACAATTTTGACAATTTACTATTTTTAACAGTTTTAACTTCCGGGGCCATTTTGAGGGCCTAAATGAAGGTTTTTCGGGATCGAGCTCCTCAATGTTGGTTGTGGAGCCTGATTATCTTATTTATTTATAGGTATTTTTACTTTCAGTCGTGTTTATACCCCATGAAGTATTTACACCCCAGAAGTATGTACACTCTTCCACACGGGGGAGTGCAGAGGGGGGTGTACCCCCTCTGCGGGGTCCGGGGGCGAAGCCCCCGAAGAAAAAATTGCCTTGTAAAAGTATATTGTAATTTCATTGTAAATCTGGACCGTTCATTATAAGGTCGCAGATCTAACGATAGAGATTATGTTAGGGTTTTTTCCCTAGAAGGCAACCCTCTTTTATGAGGGAAATGTATCGCGGCTATGGATGGTGGTTAATATTGTATTCTGAGAGAGGAGACTGTGAGAGAAAGAAGAGGAAGTTACAGCGGGTTTTGCTGTAGGTTGTATCCCTTCATTTGCTGGATAACAATAAATGAAGGACCTGGAAATTTCTCTGGTGGACGTAGCCCACACTGGATGAACCACGCAAATCTGTGTCTCTCTTGTATTGTGTTTCTTCTGTGTTTTGTTTCTGCATTTGTTTTATTTTATTGCTGCGCGGTCCTGTTTTTCTAACAACTGGTATCAGAGCATAAGGTAACTCGCAGGAAAAGAGGGTTCCTGGTTCGAGTGGGAGCAATGTCGGAAGATGGAAAGTTTAGGGTCGAGAAATTTAATGGCCAAAACTACCAGTTATGGAAGATGCAGATGGAAGATTATTTATATCAGAAGGATCTATTCCTACCATTGAGCAGAGTAGAAAAGAAGCTGGCGGCCATGAAGGACGAAGAATGGGAGATTCTTGACAGAAAGGCTCTAGGAATGATACGGCTGAGCCTGGCAGCGTCGGTGGCTTTCAATATCTCGAAAGAAAAGACAATGAAGGGTTTGATGGACGCGTTGGCCAAATTGTATGAAAAACCCTCGATGTCCAATAAGGTATTTCTAATGAAGAGATTATTTAATATGAAGATGTTAGAAGGTGGGTCTGTTGCAGATCATTTAAATGAATTTAATACAGTTACTAATCAACTAAGTTCTGTAAAAGTGGACTTTGATGATGAGGTTAGGGCTCTTCTAATCTTGTGCTCA
>ML788227.1:640012-660226 GCA_009831015.1 Picea engelmannii | reverse complement strand
CAACAATGGTGGAGTTGTTGAGATCAGTCTCCAAGTGGGAGATTGTTGGTTGTGGAGCCTGATTATCTTCCTGATTTATAGGTCTTTTTTACTTTTAGTCATGTTTATACCCCATGAAGTATTTACACCCCAGAAGTATGTACACTCTTCCACGCGGGGGAGTGCCCAAGGGGGGTACCCCCTCTATGGGGTCCGGGGGGGATATCCCCCTGGCTGGGGGCAAGCGGGAGTTCGGGGGCGAAGCCCCCGAAGCAAAAATTGCCTTGTAAAAGTATATTGTAATTTCATTGTAAATATGGACCGTTCATTATAAGGTCGCAGATCTAACGGTAGAGATTATATTAGGGTTTTTTCCCTAGAAGGAAACCCTCTTTTATGAGGGAAATGTATCGCGGCTATGGATGGTGCTGAATATTGTATTCTGAGAGAGGAGATTGTGAGAGAAAGAAGATGAAGTTACAACGGGTTTTGCTATAGGTTGTATCCCTTCATTTGTTGGATAACAATAAAGGAAGGACCTGGTAATTTCTCTGGTGGACATAGCCCACACTGGGTGAACCACGTAAATCTGTGTCTCTCTTGTATTGTGTTTCTTCTGGGTTTTGTTTCTGCATTTGTTTTATTTTATTGATCCGCGGTCCTATTTTTCTAACACTCAATGATATCCAAAGGCATAATTGAGCCCCCAAAATAAATCTCCTCGACGATACCTTTCCAACGGGCTATCACACACCTAAAACGAAGATTGTATGCAAAAGTTACGACCTCGGGAAGTTGATGTACTAACTTACCCAAACGGGGCCCACATGACTTTTGGCGCTTCATCTCCTAGGGTTAGGTTTTTGGTTGTCTAGGGTTTTTGGAATTCTTTCTTATTGTAAAAAGGCCTTTAGAGTTTCATTGTAATCTTCTTCTTGCGAATGCGTTCTGCCATCACATCTCTTCTCAGAGATAAGCCACCACCATTCCAGCAAGCTTGTTTCCGCTACATTTTACAGTTTCAGCTTATTTCATTATTGAATAGAAAATCAGTTTTATTGTATCTCTGTTATTTTGTATTAAGCACCTGTTAATAATTTGTATTCATTTCGTTCTGATCATAAAATCCGAATCAACAGACCTTAAACCCTTATTCTTCTAGAAGGGAATGAAGGCAGACATAGTCAACTATGTGACCACATGCCTAGAATGTCAGCATGTAGAGGTTGAACATAGACATCCAGCAGGATTGCTAAAACCACACGCTATTCCAGAATCGAAATCGGAGGTTATTTTGATGGATTTTATTGTTGGATTGCCACTGACGACAAGGAGACATGACTCGATTTTTGTAGTAGTAGACACTCTGACGAAGAGTTCTCACTTTATTCATGTGCGTACGACGTATCAGGCACCTGACATAGCTAGAGTTTTCATCAGTGAGATTGTGAGGCTGCATGGCGTGCCTAAGAGGATTATATCCGATCGAGGATTGGTGTTTACTGGACGATTTTGGATGAGTTTCCAAGAGGCCTTGGGAACCCAAATTAACTTTAGTACTGCGTATCACCTAGAGACTGACGGGTAGACCGAATGAACTAACCATACCTTGGAGGACATGTTGCGCATGTACGTGATGGACCAACAAAAGTGTTGGGAATAATTCTTGCCACTGGTGGAGTTCGCTTACAACAACAGTTACTAGAGCACCATTAAGATGGTTCCTTTCGAGTTTCTATACGAGCAACCGTGTCATACACCTTTGAGTTGAGATTGGCTTGAGGATAGGGTCCTGGTGGGACCAGAAGTGATCCAAGAAATGGAAGAGAAAATGAAAACAATAATACAAAGGATTAAATAAGTGCAGGATCGATAAAAGAGTTATGCCGATGCGCACCATGTCGACCGTAGTTACGAGGTTGGCGATCGAGTCTTCTTGCAGGTTAAACCACATAAGAGTTCGATCAAGTTTGGAAATGGATCTAAACTCTCTCCTAGGTTCGTGGGACCTTTCGAGATTGTGGAGAGAAAGGGGCCCGTGGCCTATCGACTAGCCTTGCCTGATTCTTTGAGGTGTATGCATGATATTTTTCATGTATCTGTTTTGAGACATTATATTAGTGATCCTATGCATGTTATTGACATGAGTTCTTTGCAGGTATTGGACGAGGGGGCGCTCACAGCTGAGTCGATCCGCATCTTGGATCATCGCATTTGACAGCTACGACGTCGAACGATTGAGCAGGTCAAGGTCCAGTGGGACAGCTATAGTTCTCACTCGATGACCTGGGAGGACGCATATGATATGCGCTAGCAGTTTCCATTTTTGTTTGATAGATAGACACATGATACTGTGATACACTTTATTTCAGCATTTATACTGTGAAACTTCGGGACGAAGTTTAGCCCAAGAGGGGGTGTATGTAACATCCCGCTCTTGCGCACTGAGAAAAATTATTCTTTGAGGACACTTGCTCGCAAGTGATCTGGATTATTATGCTATTAAAACATTTGATTTTGATTATGAGGCGTTATGGGTTGATGACATGTTGTTTTACTGCATTGACATAGACAGGTGCTATTAACTCGGTTTACTGAGTGTGCAGGATTTTGGACCTCGAGGATGCAGAGGCATCGAAGGAACCCTTGGACTTTGGATCGAGTCAGGGAGTATACCATTAGGGTTGGATTGTTTTACTGTGATATTAGTGCATCTGATTAAATGATATGATATGGATATATATTGTAACATGATTTGTTGATGATGCAGGCTGATGATATCTTACCGAACAGACTCACATGTGGAGTAAAGGGGTCACGCATGACTACTAGAGATGGTGAGGGAGAGGTGTGGACAACAACCCTACCATAGCCTACTAACACTCCCACCGTGGCTCGAACTGTAGGTTAACGTTTGCCTAGTTCGAGAGGACCCACGATGCCATGAGGGCAGACTGCGACAATCTCTCACGATGATTCTAAGGGGTGCACAATAAGGCAGGGGCATTATTCCTTAGAGGCCCTTAGTCTCCCACAAGTTCACCTGGCGGAGTATTGACTCCAGGGGTTTTTGATGTCTACCAAGTCAGTCAAGAGGCGAGTAGCACCCTTGGAGCACGTACTATTCCTTGAAGGGCACGTCGCGCAAGGAAAATAGATTAAGGCGAATGGCACCCTTGGAGCACCTTGGCATCCTGAAGGGTACATCGCGTTGTTGATGATAAATGAATGAACCTAGATGGCCTTAGGACGAATAACGTGTTAAGAATTTTTAAAAAACAAATTCCCTAATAGAATGTTGCCCAGTATGAAAATTTAAAGTCTAATTCTAAATTGCGCTAGTGGTAAAATTTTGTCTATCTATTAAAATAATAATAATAATAATAATAATAATAATAATAATAAAAACAACATAAATAATAATTATACTCTTCGTTAAATCTTGTAACATGAAGGGAGTAAGAAATGTATTTCTTTCATAAAAATAAATAAAAATCTGTTAGATTAAAATTTAAAAAGGGAATTAATTGTTTTATTATTTTATGATAATTTAAAATATATTAATTAAAAGAGAAAAGGGAAAAAGGATTAACTTCCACACTTGCCTTTTTGAGTTCTAAATAAAAAGGGGAAATATGAAAAAAAAATCTAAAATATTAGGAAACTAGGAAAAGAGGGAAACACAAAAAAAAAAAGGAAACAAAAGGGGAAAAGAGGAAAGTCAAACTTAGTAAAGTATCTACCATTTAAGAGCTTTCTAATTTAAACTGAACTAGCAAATTAGTAGTGGGGAAATCATTAAAACCTGTAAGAGAATTTGGGGACACCTAGGAGCGATGCTAGGAGTAATGGGTGAGGGAAATAACGATAAATAATTAATTAAAGAAATTAATTTATGGAGGAATGAAGGGGATGGGTGACACTTGTACAAGGAGGAATTTTTAGGAATTAAATTTTAAAAACTTAATTAAACGTGATTTTAGGAAAGTAAGGAACCATGAAACTCTATATAATGAAGGAAGGAGATGGAGGTTGGGGGTCTTCTGTTTGTGTAACGTTACGCTACAGAATTATCTACTTGACTGATTTAACTTGTGGGAGTTGGGATACCCATCTCGGTGAGGAGTGGTAGCTCGACCTTGTGAGGCGAGATGAGAGCTAGTTAAAATCTTTGGATAGTGAGTGTGTGGCCCCTTTGGGGCTCGGGGGGCTAAGGGGGAATAAGAGTACCCCTAGCATTGGCTGGGAGGTATCAGTGAAGTCACGTCGGTCGGCACGCGGGAGTTGCAAGGAGAACGCGGGACGTCCACTCAGAGCGGTCGATCAGGCAACGGTACGCTTTCTTCGTTTTTCATGGTAAATTGTTTTAGATCTTATGCTTGAATCTACATTTTTACTTGGGTAAGTGAACAGATTGCCTAGATGATTTTCTGAAATTTTATTAGCCTAGCTCGATGTTAGATTGACTCCCATGGCTTCATTCCCCACACATATTGACCACCTTGCTGTGATGATTGTGACCTTCATGGTTGTTTAGCCTTCATCCCTAGCTCACCAATCCTCGCTTGAGTAGTTGTCCAGAAGCCTGATCTACGGTCGTCACCTTAGCGTTAAAAGACCTATGGATCTCAACGCCCTGCTTTTCTGTGCGAGGATGATGAGTGAAGGACGGACCTGTTAGCCGACTACCCTTAATGTTGTCCTTGGCTGAAGGTTCGCCTTGCTCCTTGATGCGTTAAATAACCCTGATTGATTGATGGAAAAGTTTCTTAACTCTCCATGTTATAATTGCCAGATAAATTTACCTCTGTGTTTTTAAGTTGTTGGATGATTTGGCACTTCGTTGCATTACATTCTTCGCAAATTATATCTATGTTTGTTTTAATGTTGGCCTATTACGCTGCAATTTATCTCTGCACCTTAATATTTGATGAATTTTTAGCTGGAGCTTATGTCCATCCGATTGATTGCCTGCAAATTTTTTATTGTGTTTCTGGGGTGTTGAGCTAGAGATATTACGTTGGACCCTCTGAATTTTTTTTGCTTACTAACTTACCCTGTGGAATGCATTTGCGAGGTTACTGTGGGTATGTGTTGTTGAGTTCCCACTGTTGGGAATGCGTAATTGGTAAAAAATCAGCTTCGGAAGAGAGAATCCACCCTGCGTATTATCCCTTATTGTTGGTGATTTCTCCCTGCATGAACATCATTTTATAATGGCGATTTACTCCGCGTTCTTGTGATTCATTGGCATTTACCCTCTGCATTTGTTTTGCTTGTGCTTAAACTCTGCTCTTCTTGACTGTTGACGGCTCTAACCCCTGCAATTGAACCCACTCATATTCACTTTACCCCCGAATTTCTACCCATCATGATTTTAATGTTATAGAAGATTTATTATTTAGAATGGATGTAGGTATTCAGATACGATTGATTTTTTCTTCGGATTCACCCTTCTCTGCACAACGATTCCATTTTCCTTATAACGAATTTCCCACATCCTTCACTACTGCGTGGATCGCATTGGACGAGAAACTTGTTAATGTTTACATAATGTTTTCTCACAACAATAACACTGCTCGCACAAGGTTTACACGTGATACTAATTTCACACTGTTTCCACACAACGATAATGATGGTCGCACAACGTTTACACATAGTCTTTTAATAGCATTCATGGATAGCGATATTGGCTTATTGGGGTAGCGATGTATCTGGAGGAAGCGATATAATTTAATAGTGTTACACAATGTTTACATGCAACATTAATATTGTTCCCACCATGTTTTACACCGCGAAGTTTTAAAGCCATCCACGCGGCCAATTTATTGCATTTATAACATATTAGGCATGTTGTGTGACTGTGGTTTTTTTGTATAATAAAATGCTAGTGATGTAGACCGCGACTGGCATCTAAGTTTGATAGTGAATAAATATTGTAGCGACTGTTGTGGATAATGAATGCTTATATTTAGATTATATTTGTAGTTAATGTCTAAATTGTGATTTAGACTTGCTAATTTGGATGGCTTTTAAGGTCAATTTAGAATTGCCAATTGTTGACTAGTTGTGATTGGACTTACTAGCTTGTTGCTTTTAAGGTTAAATTAGAATTGCAAATCGTTGACTAGCTATAAATTAGACTTGCTAAATTAGATACGTAATTGATGTTAGTTGGATTTATAGATATCGCCTAATTTGTAACTCAGACTCGCTAAATTTGAGTCGTAATTCATGTTAAGTTCGGTTGGTAACTCGTTGACTAATGGAATTTAGACTAGTTAATTGATCTGTAATTAACGCCAATTTAAATCATATATATTGACCATTTAGCCTTGATCAACGGTTGGGTTGTTGACGAAGTCGTTTTTATCTTGCGCTTCCCATTGAGGGTGTTGTTGTTTATTATTAATTAATGTTTGTACTTGGTTTTGTAAACGTTCAATATGATTGGTTTTGCTCACTGTAAGGGTTCTAGTTACTTGTGTAATTAATTTTGGGTGCATTGGGTTGTTAGGATGTTTGTCCTTAGCTTAGTAGGTTTGGTCTACTTGTGTCGGGAGGGATGTAGAAACCTCCTTTTTTCTCAGAACAGTCGCCAGTCTTGAGACCTTAAATGGTCAAAATCGATGGGAACCTGGGCTTGAGTGTTGCTTATGTGTCCTGGAGGTCCTAACCATTGTAGGGTAGGACGGGCGGGTATTCATTCTTATCCTTCGTCGGTTGAATGTCGTACATTTCTTCCAAGTGCTTGATGTTCTTTTAGGTTAGGTCGTTATGTTGTTGTTGCATGAGTTGCATGCGTTGTGTTCGTCGTCGTGTTGCGATGTTGAGTATAATGTCATTATTACCTTCCTGCACACACACACACAAAATAAAAATACATAAAAAAAAATTGTACTTGTTATGTGAGGCTTGTTGTCGTAACGACAAGGTTCCTGACATACATAGCTAGCACATACATATCCCACACATAGACGATAATAACAAGTGATGTTCCTTATGCATATTTTTAAAATGTTCACAACTAATCACGCATACAAATAAATAAAGTAAATCAAACTTCAAATAATCCTCATTAAAGAAAGAATATAATTCAACATTCATCCATCTTTAAAATTGAATTATTATAATTTAAACATGGTAGGAACTATGTGAGGAAACAAGGAATCGTAATGTTATGATGGCCATGTGACCTAACACTAGTGATATATCCACTCATACTAGAAATGTTAGAAATAACATTTTATCCCTACCTACTAGTTAACAAAAACTCTTCATAAGTATTGATATTTCAGTGAATTTCGATTTAATAGTATTTTTAATGGTATATCAATGTTCTGTAGAGTGATCTCCTTCTCCATTCTCAAATTATTTAGCCAAGAATTGGCATCTTTATGCCAATCCCCATTAAGCTATAGGTGGCTTTGACTAGAGTTTGAAGAAATCATAGGTAGCATATTTTCTTTCATGTTAGTAGTCTCTTGTGCCTGTACATTAGGTACCTAGTTTTAGTCATTCTCTTAATGGTGAAATAACTAATTATATGAGGATAGGATAGGATGATTATGAAGCCGGAAGGTGATAAAAGTGGAAGAAAAGCAAGAGTGTGGGTTGGCTAATTGGGAGGAGAAATAATTCTTGAAAATTGAAGAGGACTTAAAACTACTTTATTTGTTATTCACATATTACTTTGTTGTGTCATGTCATTGTTGTTTATGAAACTTTGTACATGGAGGGATATGATGTTAGGTTTAATAATCAACAACAAATAAACTCAAAACTATATCAAGCAAGGGAGTTAGGGAGTTTATAGTTAAGAAATCCCTTAGTGGAAATATGGTTCCTTTATGTAACAATTAGGTATAAATCCCTTAGTGGAAATCCCTTAGTTTATAGTAAAATTAGGTCCCTTTATGTATCCCTTAGTGGAGATCCCTTAGTTTATAGTAAAATTAGGTCCCTTTATGTAACTTTAAGTGACCATAAAATATTTCACAGTTATGTATTTAGTTCAACTATATCCACAACTATCCAACAATTTGTCCTTAAGTCTCTCAAGTGATCCAAATATATAATATAACATTTGCACAATTCATATGTTATATAATATAACATTATCACAAATATTACATTTGCTCCACCTCATCTTAATTTATATTAGGGATACAAACAACCCTCAAACCCATCCCATGTAACATGACAATAAAGTAATTAGTATAAAAACTCAATGACATTTAAACAATGCTAATGGGAAGTTTAAAGCAATGGCATATAATCCATGTTCATGCAAGACCTTGACCTCGTTGTGATTAAAACATGGGTGTGTGAGTTTATGAAGATTAAACTCTTTGTTTTGCGGATTCTAATGCATTACATTATATGTGGTCTTTGTGGATCCAACCATAGGGAACTTTTAAGGAACATTAAAGAAATGTTCTAATACGTTTTTGCAGTGGATCCAACCATAGGTAACTTTTAATGAATCCACTTGCTTGTTGTTTTTCTGAATTGATTTCCCTTGGCGAACCCAACTTCTGATTTCAATGATTTCTTTGTGTGGGTTTTATTGATTATTATGAAAAGATTGTGGTTTTATTTTTTGGCCCTTATCCCTTTAGTCATCAGTCCTTGCCTGAGTAGTCGGCTAGGAGCCGAATCGACTGTCGTCACTTCGGTGTTTAAATACTTATAGATTCAAATTCCCTGCTTTTCTATGCATGGATGATGAGTGAAGGATAATAATTTTCCCTGCTGTCTATTCCTTATTTATATTTTAGTTGATTGATTCATGACTAAATGTTTAGTCTTTGCGTCTTCTTCTTTGATGTGCATTGTGAATGATAAACCTCTGAGTTGAATGGCAGTCCCTTGGTGAACCCAACTTCTGATTTCAATGACTTATATGTGTGGGTTTTATTGATGATTATTAAAATATTGTGGTTTTATCTTCTGTCACTTATCCCTTTAGTCATCGGTCTGTTCCTAAGAAGTCGGCTAGGAGCCGAATCGACGGTCGTCACTTTGGTGTTTAAAGACATATAGATTCAAATGCCCTGCTTTTATGTGCATGGATGATGAGTGAAGGATAATAATTTTCCATGTTATCTATGGACCCCTTACTTATCTTTGAGTTGATTGATTCATGGATGAATGTCTAGTCTTTGTGTCTTTTTCTTTGATGTGCATTGTGAATGATAAACCTCTGAGTTGAATGATAGTCCCTTGGCGAACCCAACTTCTGATTTCAATGACTTCTATGTGTGGGTTTTATTGATTATTATGAAAATATTATGGTTTTATCTTTTGTCACTTATCCATTTAGTCACCAGTCTGTGCCTGAGTAGTCGTCCAGGAGTCGAATCGACGATCGTCACTTTGGTGTTTAAAGACCTATAGATTCAAATGCCCTGCTTTTATGTGCATGGATGATGAGTGAAGGATAATAATTTTCCATGCTGTCTATGGACCCCTTACTTATCTTTGAGTTGATTGATTGATTCATGGCTTGATTGATTAAAACTTTGATTTATCTCTGCGTTTTTAATTGCTTGAACTTGGGTACATCTCTGCATTTTTATTGATAAACTCTGCATTGTGGATAGATATTGAGGAGAGATGTCAACACATGATTCTCCAAACATTCCTCGCAAATGCTCTTGGTTATCCCAAGAAGGAAGAACAAGAACTCCATCTTCAACTGAGACTTTGAGTAAGCAACAACAATCTTGTCAGAGGATATTTTCAAACGAGTCTGTGAATAGATCAACTGCAGAACCTGCTCAAGCAAGTGTTATGGATGCAACCTTCTTAGTTAGGTTGTGCATCGATATTCCTACACCTGAGAATGTAGAGAATACCTCTGGACAAGAGAATATTCTTGGTAATTTTCTTTGATTTTGTATATTTTTGTATTTAAATTTATGTGAGGTTAAATCTTGAAGTTACTTTCAAATGTGTGTGTAGACAATCAATTTAGAGTAAGGGACGATAATGAAAGAGAGAGTGGATGTCACAAAGATTCAAATGTCGGTGTAGAGGGTGAAGGTGGATTTAGGAGGTCACGTTATCAAGAAACAAAAGATTGCATGCCTACGTCCACCTATCCTTCAGATGTTGGTGATGAACTTCCCTGGTAAGGAAATACTGAAGTAATGATGCTTGAGCGATGCTCGGGTGTTAAAAAGAGGTTGAAAAATGATTTGGTGGTCTTGGAACTCTCTCATGAGAGCAAACAAAGCTTGCAAATTGTTTTGCATTCATTGAAAAACTTTATGGATGCATATTAGAAGATGGGGCCAACCACTGACAGTTTTTTTTATCTAATGAAGCGGTGAAAGTTAGAGGTGATGGGTCATGATAAATGGGAGACAATAAAAAATAAAATTTCAAAAGAAGACGCCATTTCCATGTTCAATTTCAAAGAGGGCCCAAAGTGGAAGATGTTGAAGGTGCAATATTTTAAGCACCCTGACTTTGCAGGACATCTATATAATAGATTTTTGGTGGCATATGAGAAATTGTCGTGGAACAATGAGGTTCTACACTATTTTGCAAGACACTTTTTTGTAGAGTTTTTCTTGCACATGCACCTTGATTATACTAGTCTACCGTCCAAATATTATGGGACTGGTAAATGACGTACATATGATCGCAAAGGGGCATATCGAAGTGCGACATTGTCAAGGCTTCCACAACCTTTGGTACCTCTCCCAACAGGGGCATTTGCTTCACTTTCAGAGTTGCAGGCTACATCAGAGGTTGGCAAAGAGGTCAAGAATGCAATCGGGGAAAATTTGGAAGCTATTTTTTATGGTGTTGATGTTGGTATGAACTGTCAGTGAGCGAAAGCCAATTCCTGAGCCACATTTATTGATAAAACAGATGCGAAGTTAGATACAATGTCAGCAGAAGATGTTTTGGAGTATGCAAAATTTTGCCGGGATGATTGGAAGAAGGTCATTCATAATGATGACCCGAATCACAGATTGGTATGTGTTCTATTTAGGAAATGTTTTACGCATTTTATGATACTTTACTTCTAGTTCTATATTTAGATATCATTGTCTCTATAGAAATAATTGAGTTCTTCTTGCCATTAATTGCAGTTTGGCGATATGTTAAATGAATCTCCAATAGGTAGGGGACTTGATTCGACAAGTTTAAATTTGGAATGGTTGAATCAGGTATGCATTTTCTAATAGTTGTTCAATCTCCACTCTTTTGAATAGAAGATCAACAACATTTATAATTTTGTATAATTGTGAACACATTGAATCCTAGATTTAGTTCTTAGTTGTGTTGTTCACAGATCCCTATTACATCTCCTACTACTTGGGCAGGTTTGTCTCAATTCTCATTGGGAGAGTTTAAAGAGGGTGAGAGTTCACAGGTATTATTTAATTTTTTAAAATCATTTAAATTTAATGTGTTATAATCATTTAAATATAATTTTTCAAATTTTCAAATTTGAAATGTGTTATATAAGCTAATGTGGAGAAGAGAGTACCTGAGAGTGTGCTTAGGAGGGAGATTGGGATTGAGGAAGCAGAGGAAGCAACGATATTAGGGAAGGATGTGTCCATTAAGGATGATTCATAAATGTATGTTCTTGACTTTTATCAAATTTTTGTTTTCTCAAATTTTTAGTTTAGCCTTTCCTATTCAACGCTTTCATCAATTATTTTGAAATATATAGAACCCCTAGATAAGTTTAACATTGTCTTAAATGGTGTACATTAAAACTTATTTAAGGTTAGATCATGATGAAGACCTAATTTTGAACTTGAACATTTGAATATTTGATAACAGACTCTATGTTACCCATGATTTTGGTCATCATGATGATGTATTGATGATGGTGTACTTAAGCTCTTCATAAGAACTTTCTCCTGAGAAAAGTTATTTTCTTCTTTTTCCAGAAATATCATTTTTGAAGGAGGTTCGCAGGCTGCTAATACATTTTCTTGCGAGAACGACCTATTCTCGCAGGCTGCCTTAAGCTAGGGTGTGAGAAGTTCGCACTGTGTTGAACTGCTAGGGTGCGAACTCTTTCTAAAACAAGGAAAAAGATGAATTTTCGATGCTTCTAGAAGGGAATCTTCTAGATGGATGAGATGGCATTCGAATGGTTATCCTAGTACTGGATTCCTTGATATTTTGGGATCATTCGTATCCAAGTAACTAATTCATTCTCTCTTATATATTGAGGGAATTCTCATGGAAAAGGTTAAGCAAGCAAGGTTAGTCAAGATTCATTGGAGAATTGGTGAAAAGAATTGTGTGAAGGACTGATGCTACAACTGCTTGGAGACTCCAACAAGTTCATCCAAAGGAGTTGATCTTTTTCATGCAAGTGAGAAAGTGTGTGTGTCGGAGCCAAGGGCCATCGAAAGGAAGTTTGCAATATCAAGGCTCAGGTTGTAATCTTTACTTTCTATTAATATGATACAGTAATATGTCCCTTTCCCATAAAGCTAATACCACTTTATTGTATAATTCCTTGATCATATACATAGATTGATTGTTGAATAGATTGTGCTTTCTTCACTTTGGTTGGTTTGTGTTGTCTTGGTCTTGGTTGCACGAGAGCACTGGAGTGAAGCGGGAGAAACAAAGACCATAGGAAGCGATAATAAGGTATGTTCTTTATTCTTGCCTTCTATTTAATTCAATGGTTAGAATCTAGGGAAAGAGTCATGTTCTGTCTTTCTTTGTTCTAGATCCAGGTGGATCTAGGGAGATCGGTTTTTGTCCGCACTTACGAATTTATCCAATAACACTCTATCCCACATCAGAAAAGAGAAAGTTTTTAAATTTTCCTCGATTGCATTCCTTGTTTTCTAGTCCAAGAATAACATAGTATGGACAAATTTGTGTTTTCTACATACAACGAAGTGAATTCCTTCTTGTCAAAGTATTGTCAAACTCTTAACTAAATTGATTACTAATCACAAAAACCAACATTCAATTAGATTTACAAATAAGCTCACACATATTGTATATGTGAGCTAGCTCACATAATTTCAAAGAGCATTTTATTATATCTAATATGAATACATCCCATTTAAATGGTTTTTGAAGAATGAATTAATATACATGTGCAAATTTGTGTTTTCTTCATGTACACACAAGATTATATGAGAACATTTATTCCACCGAAGAAAGATGAGATAAGTATTTTTTGGAAGAATGGTTTTTAAAATGGAGAATTGTGAACTTTTTTAGATAATAAGTAGTTTTTTGGAAGAATGGTTTAATATGAAGATTTATGAGTCCCTTAGTTTGAAAGGGCATCATGGAATTTGATTATATGACCACTACAAAAGAATAAGAGAGAAGTATTTAACTGTTGAGGAGATTAGTATTTTATTGTTGTGTAAATATGATCAAATAACATCAACTGGGATGAGAATTTCTGAAGGATTTGAGACTTTATCCACAAGGAGAATTTCACCTGAAGGATTTTCGACTTTATCCACAAGGAGATAAGTATTTATTTGGAAGAATGACTTAATATGGAGATTTGTGAATTTTCTTCATACACATTTCTATATTTATTTTCAGATTATTATCTAACTCTAACTCACAATTTGTTTTACCAAGAACACAATAACATCACCTGGGATGAGAATTTCACCTGAAGGATTTGAGACCTTATCCACAATGAGAATTTCACCTGAAGGAGTTTGGACCTTATCCACAAGGAGAATTTCACCTGAAGGATTTGAGACTTTATCCACAAGGAGATAAGTATTTCATTGGAAGAATGACTTAAAATGGAGATTTGTGAACTTTCTTCATACACAGTTCTATATTTATTTTTAGATTATTATCTAACTCTAATTCAATTTTTTTTTACCAAGAACATAATTTTTCTCTTTAATATTTTTTAAGATTTTAGATAAGATTTACAAATTGTTTAAATCATGTAATCTTAATTGGAGAGTAACTAGATCTTAAATCTGTTTAATTGTGGTTGGTTATATTATTATTTTTTATTGTTTATTTAATATTTAGTTACAATATGTATATGTTAATATGTGTTATTTGTTTTTTTATTATGTTTTTTATTTTTACAGATGTCTAAAATATATTTGGTGGAAAATATGCTTACAATATATTTTGTGGGAAAGAGTATGTTGGAGGATGACACTTAACTCTTTTGTTATGTATGTCAATTTTTTTTAATCACAATTTTTGAATTCTGTATTATTTCGCATGTTTGGATTATAAATTTTTAATTTTTGAATTCTGTTTTTTTTGCAGGTTTGAATTTCATGTATGAAGTGATCTATCTTAAAGCGATGGCTTAAAGTCCAGATTTTTGGAGTTAAATGTCTTAGTTTTTGTTATCATTCTAAAATGGATGTGGAACTTATGTATTTTACAGTGTAACTATTTAGACTTTGATTATATATATATATATATATATATATATATATATATCATAGTTTTGGAATTCAAAATAACAATTATTGTCTCATATTTTATTTCTCAAAGTTGATGGGAAAAAAGTGGCAAAGTTAACTAGTAATTAACTAATGTTTTGTATATTCTCTTTTTTACAATGCATTAAATTAAGTATCAAACTCTTAAATATTTTTTTTTCCATGTATTAATTTAAATGTTTCATTTGTGTTTACTGTGTACTGTCAAAAATATGATTCTATTATGAAAAAGTGACAAAGTTAACTAGTAATGAACTAAAGTTTTGTATATTCTCATTTTTATAATGCATTAAATTAAGCATCAAACTCTTAAATACTTTTATGCTATGTATTAATTTAAATGTTTCATTTTATGTTCACCGTGTACTGCCATCTATTGTCAAAAAGTGGCAAAGTTAACTAGTAATGAACTAATGTTTTGTGTATTCTCCTTTTTACAATGCATTAAATTAAGCATCAAACTCTTAAATAATTTTTTGCTATGTATTAATTTAAATGTTTCATTTTATATTCATTGTGTACTGTTAAAAAAATGATTCTATTGTCAAAAAGTGGCAAAGTTAACTAGTAATGAACTAATGTTGTGTATATATTCTCGTTTTCACAATGCATTAAATTAAGCATCAAACTCTTAAATACTTTTCTTAATTTAAATGTTTCATTTTATGTTCACTGTGGACTGTCAAAAATATGATTCTATTGACATATCATCAAATAATTTTAGCAGATTCTAGTTACTAATGAAAAAAAAATTATATTTTTTTTAGCAGATTAGTAGATTTTAGCAGATTCTATTTTATTTTTTCTAGTTACTAATGATTATGTTGATTACATAGATGCACTTAACCAATAAAAAAAATTAAAGAAAAAACTATTTAGGAAAGAAATGCACATGAGATCTACTAAATAAATTGGTTTACATAGATGCGGTTAACTAATAAAAAAAAGTAAAGGAAAAAGTAAAGGAAAGATAGGCATATGAGATCATAGATGCAAACTCATAGAATGTGTTGTTTAAATATATTTAAGAATACATGCAAACTCAATTGATGGACAAGAAAAAAGTGAACTGTCAAACATACAAGATTGTATCATTGCATATCTATTTAAGAATATATGATAGTAGACAACATGTTAAACCATACAAAACTTATTTGAGAATATATTATGGTAGTAGAAAACACTTTAAACCATGCAAAGTCTATGCTGGTATGAACTGCACTAAAAGAAAGAAATTTTCATGAACTACCAATTTGCTTTCAGAAAACTTGTGTTTGATTTTGGAAGAAGGTAACCAATGTGGAATTCAAGAGAGGAGGTATGCATTCAAGCATTGTGTTTTAGACATGCCAATGAACAACACATACCCCTTGAACAACTCAGATAACATGTATGAAAGAGAATTACATTAGGAAAATGATTTGCAGGCTATGGTTTAGTACTATTCACATAAACCCACATTTTTGTAAGGGTCTTCACTTGACTTTAGACAATGTTGTATTAATTTCTTTAACTTTGTTAGAGAAGAGATATATTAATTACAATTTAATTCACTTGACTTTAAACAAGGTTGTATTAATTTACTTAACTTTGTTAGAGAAAATATCTATTAATTACAATTTAATTCTAATGATAACACTTCTAAATAAGTTTACATGAAAATCAATTTAATTATTAAAATGAAGATTCTAAATAATTTCAAATTTTAAATGTATTTATCAACTTAATAATTAGAACGAAGATATTAGTATATATATGATATTATTAGTAAAGTGTTATTACAATGAGTGGAAGAGATGTTTAAATTGTTTTTAGTTGTTAGTTGATATTAATTAAAAAAATGAAAAAAAATTACCACTTAAAGAAGTCAATGCTCTCAAATCAAGGATAAAAGAGATGTTCAACTCTTTTTTGATTGGTGCAATAGTAATAAAAATAAAATTCTCAAGATAGAAGAGATATATCCAAATTAATTATAGGTAATGTTTATACAATAAAATCTTGAGATAGAGGAGATGTTCAACTCTTTTTTGGTTTGTGTGTTAACGATAAAATAAAATGCTCAAAATGATGTGACAATAAAATAAAACCTTAAAATGGAAGAGATAATCAACTATTCTTTAATTTTATCATGTAGTCATTAAAAAAATGCTAAAGCTATAAGAGATATTCACCTAAAGGTTCATATTCCTTTGAACCTAATGCAATATTATTAAAATAAAATGAAAAAAAATACTATTGAAAAAAGTAAGTGTCAATTGAAATGGTGTTTAGCAATTTTTTAGTTTAAAATAAAATGCTCATACAAGAGGTATACAACTCAATTTTGATTGGTGTATTTTATCTGTGTTTTTTAAGAATTATTTGGAGTTTTTTATACATACCCTTTTTATAAATATCCTATTTGGAAATATGTTTGAAGATAGTCGAAACAAGTCATCAAAATCTGGAATGTACTTTCAATGAAAAATAAAAAATTCTGGAATGTACATATGCCACTTGTTTAAAAACACCATAATGGTATTCCATCTTCAATTGTTCATTCATGATCGACTTTAGACATTTTCCATTTTCTATTTTTTTTTTTTTATTATTGAACTTCTATTAACTTTATGCGCACTGCACATACCAAATGACTATATTGACAACTTGTGACATCTGACTGGTAGTCTTGAAAGTGAACATGAGTATTGGTTTGATGGGTTTCTTGAAAAAAATGTCCTTTCAATACAATGGATCCTCTTTCATATATAAAACCGTTATCATCAAAATCTTCTAATAGCCTCATCTTTTGTTCCGTGCATCACATCAAATAATATTTCACGTTTTCAGTGTTGTCTATAGGTGAAGCCATGGAAAAAACACCTCCTACAAATAATTGGATATATTGGACAAAAAATAATTCATGTTAGATTATCACACAAGTACATCTACAAGTTATTTGAAAAAATTTAAACATAAAAATTACCTTCTCTAATAAGATAAAAAACTCTATCGCCATCAACTGACACTATAGTTTCATTTGATTCCATCTCATCTGAGCTTGCAAGTGGAATTTTTCCTTTTACATTAAGTTTAGTATGTCTCTAAGCTTTAACATATTTTGCATTTTCGTTCTCGCAAATATATATGGATTCTGTGTCCTCTATGCAAACTGAATAAAAACAAGAGTCATTTCTTCTATCAAATGCAAACCCATTTTGAAAACGTTTTGTTTTAACTAAATGTATTTTTCGTGTCCCATGTATTGTACTGGCGTCATATGGGATTGATCTATTTACATCTTCGATTCCAACATACCAAAAAAACCTGCAGAAGACAAGAACTTGTTAACTTGAAATCTCTCAAGAAAATGATTGAAGATTGAATATAAATTTGAACATGTTCAAATTTATATATCCTGTGTACATACATGTAACATTTATATATAGACACACCTGCACACATCCCTTGACGCATTATATTCATGGCTTAAAGCCATTTTGCACCATTCAACAACTTGTTCAGCATATTCAAATCGATCGGCATGAGGGTTCATTTGATACTTTCGAAGTGCTTGTTTTATACATGCCCATGCACCGTCGTGCTCTCCTTTTCCATGACCAGTCTCAAAAAAATTCCAACAATGTGTAATGTTTAATTTTTTATGAAGACGACATAACCAATAGAATGATCATGAAGATTTGAACTGACCCACACACCCATCTGACCATATCCAATGTTGATTGAATCTAATTTCACGTTCTTTCAATGAATCATAAAATTATCAAAACAATGTTGTACATAATGTGTGTCATGTGCTTGATCATCACTTATATAAAAGTGATATTCTTTAATAACATGTCGATTGTTGTTGATGTTTTATATGTTATCAAGACTCCATTGAGCATGTCTATATAAAACGTGGACAAATATCGTGACTTGATCAGAATGATAATATTTGCTCTGTATTTCTTTTTATGCAACGAATGTATAATTCTCTGCAAAATCAACTACAAACAAAATTGTCCCTAGTGGAAACACTTCACGGGATTGTTTGAATTGTAGATCTTTCCATAGAGCTCTATGTGAATGCTTGGTGTATTTATAGATTTCTTCCTCAAACTTCTTCAAAAAATCTATCACACATATTTTATCTACCTTTAAATCAATCCTTTTGGAAATAACATTTGAAGAATGTGGAGTCGTGATGCTCATATATTCATATTTCTTCCAATCGACTCTTATATTAGAAAATGATTGATCATTCATATCAATATGATACTTTGAATGAAACAAACTTAGATTTCCACAACGATCACATTTCTTTCCACCAACACATTATTTTTTGTAAAATAAATCATCATCTTCTCTTTCACATAGAATTTCAGATATAAAAACACGGAATGTGGAAAGAAGAGGTGAGCTTGGCCATAAAGTTTTACCAAAATCCAAAAAAGTGTCATAATACAACTCAAATTCCACATGATAACGACAACAACAAGTGTCATGAACAATGATGGGTCTAACAAACCATGGTTTTTGTTGCACAAATGTATTGATGGAAATTTTAACTTCTTTGTGCTCTTCTTTGAACTTATTGAACAACTCTATTTGTGTCATTGGAAATATATGTTTTGGATGTTCTTCATATTTTTTTCGTGCTATTCTTCGTCGAAACACATCCCTTGTATGTGGTGAAACATGGGATTCTTCCAACCAACAATTACGAGCCAATTCTTTAACATTTTCTACAAGTCTATCTTTGTAGGGTTGTCTAGAAATCACTGTCCAACAATGATGCAGGAGCATCGCTCACTCGATCAAGCGAGCCAGCGCGAGGAGGAAAGGGAACAGCTGGAGAGTGCCAGCATTTAAATTTTTGAACCATTGTAATATATGGCTGCGCCAAGCATTAATGTTTTGATGTGATGAAGCGCACTTATAGATTGTAACGGACCTTGAGCGGATAAGCTCTTGTCCTTGGGTAGATGAGGCATTTATTTAGTTTTAATGCAAGTAGCTAGGATAATTAACTGTAGATTAGACAGTCACTGTTTGAGAGGGAAAACGGAGTATAGACACCCTCCCGTGTATCTTTGTATCAATTCTGATTCATTCATACAGGAGCAAGAGAGAGCAGAGCAGAGAGCTTGTGAAGGAACCTCCATGTACAGATATTGAATTAATAGGAAGAGCCTTGATTCAATTCCATGGACGCGTTTGAGCTCTGTGTGTTGCTGATATTGTGCTTGTGTATGTTTGCTTCATTTTATGCTTATTTGTTATATGCTGCTTATGTGATTGCATATCAGGTTAGGAACCTGAGAGAATGAGATTCAATTGTTTCTCTCCTTAGGCCAGGAGATTCCTGCATCGAGTGCAGTTGAATACCTCCGCATAGAGTGCGTCGAGGAGGCTAAGCAGTTGAACTTTTGTTCTCCGTTGTCCAGAGTGGGTTTGAGGTATTCGAGCCGTGCGGGTGAGTGCAGGTCGAATTCGAGTCTCAGTAGCAAGTCTGAGAGGGGGAGAGTGGAAGCTGTTGCGAGCGGGGACGCACGGGACTCAGGAGACTTCAACACTTTCAGAAGTGATTGAAGACCGAGCAAAAGGAGCGTGTTCGAATAACCTCTTGAAAGAGCTCGATTCGAAGGAAGCTCTGGAGGGATAACGCCTTGGTTCAGTTGCACCGGAGGAAGGTGGCGGAGCAGAGATCTCTTCATAGAGGAAGAGAATCGACGACTTGAATTCGTCCTGGAGAATCGCGAAGTCCCGAGGATCGTTGGATCTGGGAGAAGAGGCGAGG
>ML788227.1:613800-631939 GCA_009831015.1 Picea engelmannii | reverse complement strand
TTAAAACCTTTCAAGAAAACATCCACCCATAAATTTATAAAGTTGATTCTTTATTATATGCCTTTAAACCTTTTTTCCAGAAAAGAAACGTCCACCCCTTTAAACAAATAATTTATTTTACCAAGACAATTGTCCCATTTAATTTTACAAAGACTATTTTCTTATAATGAAATAAAAAAATCAGTTTTTATACCTCGATATCCTTGCTTAAAAAATCCACTTTCATACTTCGATTTTCCACTTATGCCTTTAAAAAAAAATGTGATCAACGATTTAAAAAACCTGGATGTCGCTCCTCCCGAAGAGGTCAGGGAGAGATGATATCTGAAATCGATGAGATCCCAAGTACGCTACTAACTATCACACCCCTTCAATGGGATTAGGAGTGATAGTCCAAGAAATATATCCCTTTCTCTGATTCCGTCCTCCGTCCTCCATAGATTCAACAGAAAAAAAAAAAAACAAAAAAAACAAACAAACTTTTTTTTGCATCTTTCCTTCCTTCTAAGTTCTAATACCACTTGTTGCACAACAGAAGAAAAAAAAACACAAATTAATGGAAACATAACAAGACACAACAACAATCACACAATTGAACACAACGATTTACGTGGTAAAACTGTTTAGAAGGGAAACATCCGCAGGGTAATGATAATCAATATTCTTATTGTTCAAGGGAGAATTACAACAACCAAAACATGCTTACAACCATTTCCTCACACTAATCCCACACTCTGCATTTGCCTCTACATGCATACATAGATATATGGTATCTATCAAATAATTACAAAAACTAATCACAAACTGATCAAAGAGTTACACAAACTGATCAAACAATTATCCATGTCCATATTCTATTTTTAGTTGATTTGGTTCAACTAACCGCAGAATGGTAAGAGCCAAGAAATCTTCACATATCCCAATAATCAAGGGAAATTAGTTGGCACGTTTCAACAATCTTTCCTCCCGACAATCCACCGTGACAATGGCGTGTAACAATTAATTGGAAATTCCCACAATGTAGAAACTCATCTATATATAGGGAAGAAATATCATCTATAATATGTGATGACTTCTATCTCTCTTCAATCCCTATGTTCGCCTTCGACTATTTTGATATATTTTATTTGTTCTTATATTCTATCGCCATGGTTTCATCTATGACGAAGGATGTAAATCCCCAACACAGTGACACAAACATCACTGATTTTATCAAATTATCGTGTAATTTGACTCAATATTCGTAGCACTGTGTTTCATCACTTTCTCCATACGCCAAATCTCTCAATCCCAGGAAGAGCGACCTGGTGAAGGCGGTCATGAATGTGAGCCTAGTTAGTTCCCACAATTTTTCCTCTTGAGTAGTCGACCTAAAAAATAGAAGCGCCAAGATGGATGAAAGAGAAAGAGAGACACTTGAGGACTGTATTCAGTTTTTTGGGGACACCACTGATGGGATTAAGAAACCTCCGACGAAGATTAACCAGTTGAGGTGGAACACCTTCAACTCTCAAATGAGGGACTTGCAGGGTTAGATATAAGCTACACACTCTAAAACCTGGGTCTTGTGCTCAATTCTATTACAAGTCTCCAGAACCTGTATTATGCTTGGACTAGGTTATTTTCATTTCCTCCAACCAAACCCTAGACCCCCTTAGATCTTAGTTACCAGGTTTTTGGTTTTCTTTTTTGTTCATGGAGTTCCACCCTCCTTCAATCACAGGTGGATGAAATTATTGTTTTTATGGATGTGTGTCTTGTTTTATGGATAGGTTCTTTAGAAGACAGTGACCACATGGCATTGAAGAATTGTCTCTACGTTGAGAATATTTACTTTTCATTTTAGTTTTTTAAATGATTTTATTTTACTAAAAATTGCTTTTTTGACTGCACCAAATTTATAAACTCTCAATTTAACTCGTATGCACGACTTTCAAGTTACTTTTTATAGTCAAATCCACTAACTATGTAACTGTTGATGATGTTGGTGGGAGAGAAAATAGAATGAGTAACTGTAAAATGAAGTGGACTTGTAGAGTATTAACAATAAAATGAAAGTAAATGATCTGAAGATCAAGTTTGAAATAGAGCTAGTGTAGCAGGATGCTAACCAAGAAAAATTAAGACACCAATACCACTCATAGGCTATATATTGACTTGAATTTATCCATATCCTCTTCTTCCCAGAGGCTAACAAGTGCTTATCCACTATAGATAAGAAAAAAATATCTCATAATCGAAATATATACAAATTAAAATGGGATGCGATGTTCTTTTATCTATTATTATTATAAGATATTTTGAAGTGTCCATAGATCAAAGAAAATCGTCGCAAACCTATAATTTTCTTAAAATTAGATGTTAGGGTTGGATTTTCATTTTAAATTATTCAATTTGTAAATGAGAATGAAATTTGCGTGGGAGAAGCAAATTATTCTACTTCTAGAGCGGAGGAGAGAAGCAAGTTGCTTTAAAAATTAGTGGTCGAAGGAGATATTAGTGTGTAATATTGAAAAAGGGAAACAAAAACGAACAAGAGAGATGTCAACGAAGGTGTGAGAATTGGGGTTTTCGTGGAGTGATGTAGATCTAATTGCCAAAATGGTGCCAAATTTACTTGTAAAGCTTTTGGGAATTTTTTCAAATTAGTTTTCTCAAGAATTTTTTCTAGAGTATTATACAAAAATGGTATAGTTGAGAAGGAATAATTAAATCCTGCTTGAAAATTTAGCATATACGTATATTCAAAAAGTGAAAATCAAGTTTTTGGTATGGGGACAATTACAATTGATATATACATCAATAATCTAAGACTACTTTTGATTTCTTAAGCAGAGAATATGAATAGAACAACTTCAGAGTTGGTGCAGAGAACCAATCTTGCAGCACTGCTAGATGTCGAGGTTTGAAAACACAATGAAACCATTTAATTACACTCTCCAACAAAAAAATCCGTCAGAACCACATGTTCAGATATCAATATTAACCTTGGCCTTGAAGGCCTCTGCTAGTTTCCATCATAAATGTGCATGCACACATTCTCAAACTGTATATCCAACAAAAGCAAAGGAAACAAATCTTCAAAAACCAGTACTTCTGCATGCCGGACTATAAGCGATAGTGTGTGTTGATGAAGTTCTTGGAGACATGAACCAAGGACTACATATTTCATTTAACGATGGTATCAATGAATAAACATGTGTCCTCTTTCGTATTCCCATATGGCACATCGACCATGTAGGATTCAATCACAATGGTATTGGGTATCCCATTTATAAACATCTTGTGTAGATTAAATTAATCCATATCAATACTAATTGCATTGATTGATTATTTTTCATGCTTACAATTGTGCAAAATTATATTTATGCTTAAAATAGCCCTTGATTGCATCCCATGTTGCAGTTACATGGTCAATCGAGGTCATCAACATCCCCTTATTAGTGTAGCGCTGCGAGGTATTTCAACCATGATCTTAGTCAGGTCTAGTATATTGTTCATTCCTTGTGGTAAGATTCAACTGCAAAATTTATAAGTCTTGCATCATCTACATGTTGCATTCTAACTATTTCTTTTAGACATACAAAACGTCAGGAGGGATTTTCTTTTTACCCTAAATAAATTGAGATATGTTTCTGTTGTTTAAATATTTATGCTTGGTAATCCATTGTTTCTAATATATGTCGTGCAAACTCTTGTTGGAGTAGTTTTCTAATGCACTTTCTTGTTTTCAGATAAAGATAGATATTTAGATACAATGAAACTGATAAAGCATCCTAATATTGTACAAATTCTCGAGGTAATTTTACACGTCTCTAAAATATCTTTCTAATACAATAGTGCAATACATTTTGATAGATTTGCAGCTATCAATATTTCTTGCAATGTTTGTTTTTTATGAGAGAAAAGTCAATAGTTGTGGCATACAATCCTTAGCTAATTATTTATTCTTATATCGAGTTTTATTTTCCCATGGATGCATGCAGGTTATGGCTAGCAAGACAAAGATATATTTTTTTCTTGAGTACGTTATAGGAGGAGAGATTTTTAATCAAATTGTGATCATAATTATAAGCCTAAGTTAGTGTGTGTATATAGTTTAATGGATCAACGTAATTGTTGCAAAAAAATCATCTTTGTTTGTATTATTTTTTTTTTTTTCAATGCATCAAGCTTGTTTTAACATTACATACAGGGTTAGATCAACAAAATTTGTATTACTAATTAGAGAACCAAAAGATAAAACATTATGTCTTATGTTTACTCTGGATTGATGACGAACAAGAATTTAGATGAATTCAATTAACTAATCCTGAAGCTAATGATAACTCCAAACATTTATAAGTCCCTTGCAGTGACTTGAAGTATAAAACTCTTGATCTATGATTGCCCTTTCTTTGATACTTAGTCTCTCAATATTCTTAAGTTCCTATCATAGATTGCAAATTTAGTTGTACTCAATTGTTCAAATGGTGTATGGCGGCTAGTTTTAATATATGTTCAATGTTTATGTCATCTCCACATCTATGAGATTGCATGCATGTGTTTTCACTAGCGCTGGCATAACATAATTATTAGCATATATATCTAGGTATATTAGTTAGAAAAAGAAATGATGTAAACCTTATTCACTCGCCATATTCACAGAAACACTTGAAAAAAAGAAATAACAGACTTACAACGAATGGTGTTTATCATGCACCATTGGCTTCAATCGATCACTGCACAATCCTTAGATGTTTGGGAAAATTTGGTTATATATCAATCTCATCTTGGTTGATTGGTCAATTTTAAGAAGAAATGTAGATTAATCACCCATTCATATGTCTACATTGTTATTATATGCATGATTTGAACTCATTCCAACAAAAACTTACAGAAGTTCTCACCATCATACTTAAACTATTTTTCTACAAGTATACAAATGAGGTAGGGACTAGCTGCTTTACAACTATTTCCCTTGTGTTATAATATCAATGGTCCATGCAACACCATATCATATTTATACATGTAAAAATAAGATGAAACTTAGTTAAAGAACATTTCTATAACATAATGGTAAGTGAATATTTTGTGTGAATTGAATGGGTTTGTAATTAAAAATATTGAAAGGCTATGTGTTTTTATTATTAGTTGTCCACGTGAGAAAGTATTTTGCATGGAAGGAAGAAAAAATGGACATAGGAAGCAGGCATAAGGAGGTTAGGGTTTCCACGGGTGGGAAATAATGCATGCCATCTTTTGACATGATGAACGTTCCATTGTTAGGATAATGGATTGTTGATAGTGCTAAGGACCTAGAGTCTTATGCTTTGAAATGATATTTATGTAGTCCAAAACCACATCTCTCTATGCTTGTTCATTGGATTGGGTCTTCATGGGCATCTATTTCTAGAGGTAAGGTTTGCATAACTCCTTTATAAAGAGGTTTCTAATGTTTTTTGTTTGATAATTTGGTGGACAAGGACATCGTTCTTTCTAGAGGTTCTAGAGCTATCTTTATTTTAGTCTAGTATTAGTTTCGTAGTTCCAATCCTTTGATTGGAGATGGAATTTGAAGGATAAGTTACTATTGTGGGTATGCTTCCTTGGTTTTCCTTCCATTTATGGGACCAAATTTTTTTTCATCATTGTGGGAGATAACATTGGCTCCTTCTAGGGTTTGGCTCAAGAAACTCTTAACATGGAGAGTAGTTTGAGAATAAAGGTTTTGACCTCTCTTGAAACTAGTAATCTTAAAGAAATACTCTTTGAATGCAATGAATAGTATTGGTGTCTCACTTATGTCTCACTCATGGGCATCAATTATGATATTACCTTAGGAAAGCTTCGACCAAGAGGAAGAAGAAAAAATATTCTTTGGACATTGGGAGCCCAACATGTTAGAATATTTAGACACTTAGGAGTTAGTTAAGATCATGTTGGTCTAATGTGTCTTTAGGTGAAGTGTGTTTCCTTAGTATGCATTAGTATGTATTTGTAGTGATGTAATGTGATGGTCATGCTATATTCTAAACATAAAGTGATTTGATATTTCATATTATCCTTGATACTTACAACTATATTGATCCATGGCTTAACACCCAATTAATCTGTGATCTTTATTTAAAGAGCATGGAGGGTCATTTGCTAATGATTGATTATGAGAAAATATGTTAAGCCCCCAGAAAAATCTCCATGTAAAGCCCTATATATTGAGTTGTTGTATTTCTATTGTTATATTAGTATTGTTGGCTAGACATTTTAATTGTAATTGTATCCTTGGTCTCCTATATATATACCAAAGAGACCTAGTTTTACGATCATCTCATATTGTCATTTGCATTGCATATATTGTAAAAGGAGGTTTCCTCCTCGAAGTGGATTATTAATTGACTATTTTTGGAGTTTAGTTCATACTAAGTTGGATCTCCACTATGGATATTATCAAATTAGAATGAGGCAAGAAGAAATTCCTAAAACAACCTTTTGAACACATGAAGGTCATTATGAGTTTTTGGTGATGCCATTTGTCCTTACTAATGCACCTTCAACATTTCAAAGTTTGATGACTTCTATTTTCAAACCCTTACTTAGAAAATTTGTGTTAGTATTTTTTCATGATATACTAATATACAAAGAATTGTGGGAAGAAAATGCACAACATGTTGACATGGTGTTAAAACTATTGGAATATAAACAACTATATGAAAAGTTTTCCAAGTGTTCCTTTGGGGTTGAACTAGTGGAATATCTGGGTCATATTGTATCTCATAAAGGTGTCAAAGTGGACCCTAACAAAATTAAAGCTATTATGGAATGGTCAGTTCCAAAAACCTTGAAGAATATTAGAGGATTCTTTGGATGATGGGATATTACCACAATATTTTAGTTCTAAGACTTTTGTGATCATTAATATTTTGGCGATGTTCTTTCAGATTCATCACAATAGTTTATAAATCGATGTTTCAGACCAGATGAATGTCATCCATCATCAGGAATAAATGTGAAGAAAATCTAATTAATATGATTAAATTAATATGAATGAAGTTAATGTTTTTTAGACTATGTTTAGAGCCGACACATGAGAATAAACTAGCAATGGAAAGACTAATATATATATATATATATATATATATAAGTTCTATAGAATTTTTGTTTTTTATTTGGATTAAATTTAATGTTAGGTAAATTAAAATATATTGTATTAAAATAAATTGTAGGATTTAATATAAAATATTAAAATATTAAAAATAAACAAGACAAAGAAATAAAAGAAGAGAAAAGAGAACATTACCTATAAGGTCAAACTTGGAAGATAGAGTTGGGATCCAATTTCGAGTGATCCTCCAACCATCATCTCTATTGAGGTTGTTCGATTACTTTTCAATTTCGACGGATTCCCTAAATTTCTGATTGTGATAGTGATCGACCTTTGCTAGGATTTTGGCATCCTCAATACGAATATGATGTTTTGTTTTGTCTGAGTGTTGCACCAAAGCAAAGGGACGAGTTCGATTATGCTTAACATTAGTGACATGTTCCTAGATTTTGATCCTAAAGGAACAACCAATTTCTTCTATGTATTGTTTTCCATAGGAGCAAGGGATCATGTAGACACATTTATTATCAATGGGATTTGTGGGACATTTAACGGATTTAAGGGAGTTTCTAATAGCGTTGAGAGGTTTGAAAGTTTCCCCAATATTTTTCTTTCTCAAAATTCTAGCAATCATGTATGTTGTATGTTGTTCCTTGTACATAGGGTAGGAAAACCTTGGAAATATCATTATTAGTGTGTTCCTTATTTATGGGCCCTTCACTAGCATTCTGGAAGGCCTTGGTCCATTGATGTTTCTTATAACTATTTTCCTTGAAGACCTTGAGGAGATGGGTTTTTTCTTCCTCGAAGTGATCTTTATCTGAGATTCTTAGAGCTCTGGTGGCTAGAGTGTTGAGAACTCCTAGTTTCTGTGTAGGGTGATGGTGGGACTCAACATGTAGGTATTGCTCGGTGTGGGTCTTATTCCTATAAACTTGATTGGCCATGTATCCATATGGTTTTTTCATGACACATATGTCCAAAAAAGGTAGGCTATCTTCAGATTCAATATCCATGATGAATTTTATGTTCTTAGATTGTCTATTAAGGTGGTTGTAAAACTCATCTAATCTATCACGACCATGGGGCCAGATAACAAAAGTGTCATCCACAAACATTTTCCATGGTTTGGGTTGAAAGGGAGAAGAAATGTGTTCTTTACTTTCAATATCCTCGATGAACAAATTGGCTACAATTGGAGAGAGGGGGGATCTCATGGCTACCCCAAAAAAAAATTCATATATATTTCCTTGGAAGCTAAAAAATGTGGATATCAAGTAGATCTCAATTAGCTTAGAAATATATTGGTCAATGATCTTATTGATAACCTCCATAGCTCCATGAATAGGAGTTTTAGTGAAGAGGTAAACAATGTCAAAACTAACGAGAATGTCACCGATGTCAAGTTTGATATCTTTGATCTTATTGACAAAGAAAGTGGAGTCCTTAATAAAGGAGTTTGTATTACCAACTAAGGGCTTGATTTTTTTACCAAGGTACTTAGCGAATTGATAGGTTGGAATAACTATTGTGTTGACGATAGGTCTAAGTGGAGCCCCTTATTTATAAATTTTGGGAACCATAAATCATTGTGGTGCAAGGAAAACTAACAAAAAAAAAAATAATATCACTTGCATCACTTGATTTAATGACATTAGAGACTTATTTTGAGATCTTCACCTTCTCATCATTTATAAATCTATGTATCTTCACCTTCTAATCCTTTATAAACCTTTGTATCTTAACCTTCTCATCCTTTATAAACTTATGTATCTTCACCTTCTAATACTTTATAAACCTTTGTATCTTCACCTTCTCATCCTTTATAAAACCTACATACGTCAACAATCCCAAGAACTTCTTTTCATATTCTGCCATGGTCGTATTTTGTAACCTGAGTTCAAAGACATATTGCATTTCCTTGTCATAGAAATGATCTGAAAGATACTTCTTCTGAAAATACCTCTTGAACTACTTTCAAGTGATCATGCTCTCATTAATGTGTTCAACTTGTTTTAGCTGATCCTACCACATAGACACTTTTCCATGCAAATGGTATGTGGAAATTATAGATTCTAGGTTAGATGAGTAGTTGTGCAATTGAAAATACTTCATGATTCCAAGAAACCATGCTTCAACATCATATTCCCTTTCTCTTTCACCATCAAAGGATGGTGGCTTGAACTTCCTCAAATCTCCCTACAAACTATCCAATTCATGCCTTAATCTTTGGTGCCTAGAAGGAGACACTTCTAGACTGCTTATGGAGTCTTCAGATGCATAAAATTTCCTTGTAGAATAAGGAGGTGAGTGATGTCTATGAACTCTCATAGCACTTCTTGAATGACCAGCTCTTCTATAGTTATCTCTTCTTTCATGTTTCCTACCTTTTTCCTCCTTTCTTGAGTTTGATATATTATTTTCCTACCTGTGCAACTGATTTAGGCTTTGCATCACTTGGGAGTTTATTTTGTTTTGTTCTCTCATCAACTTCTCATTGTCTGCTTTGTAAATTTGCACTTATATTCTCAAGCTTCTCACGGTCTCTAATAATGTTTCTTGTTCCCCTCCGATCCTATGCCCATTTGATTCTACTTCTGCATTACCAACACTGATATTTTGACCTTTGGCTTCTTTCTCATGACTGAAGGCTCCCTCTTCTTCCTCCATGTCCCAAATATGCATTATTATCTTGAACTCATATGTTTATATCCCTTAATTATGCAAAATGTGCAAGAAACCATTTTTGTTTGAAATTTTCATATTATTATAAGGTCAAAAGAAAAGGTATAAAGTATGAAACCTTTTGGAAAAATATGGACTCATCAATGCAAGAGTGTGGGCTATCTCTTCTCTGATCTTTATGAATTATTCCTTCTCCTTATACCCTTTTTATAATTTTCATTATTCTTTATCATGTCCTGTAGAGGCTTCACAGTCTCAACAAAACTTGGGACAAACCTTCTTACAACATTTATTTTCCCAAGAATTGTATCATAGTTCTCCCAATTCTAATAATTCCAAGTTTTTCTTCTCTAAACTAGTTTTTAAACGACTATTCTCTTCTCAATTTTGAGTTTTGAGTAGAAAGTTATTGATGGAAAAGGCAACGAAGGATATATCCATTATCACATGCAACATAGCTTCAACACTCAACAACCGCCCGATCATTCCTCTGTATTTAATCATGATCATTGGTCTAGTTTTCCTTGGATTTAAATCACTATTGTCAATCTACTCACTGGCCATCTAAAGATGTCATGCAACCACAATGCAAACTAGCTTTCCAATCTTCCCTTAATTATATCTAAGGCATCAATTTATTCTTATTTAGGATATTGGGACCACTGGGTCTTTAGCTTACAGTGACCATCCGATCATATCTTGGATTTATTCCTGACCATCGATCTATCTTGATGGATTCCCCGTGGGTCTAAGGCATATATCTTCTTCATTTCAAACTTTCGCGACCTCCAAATTACACCCTCAAGTTCTGTCACATTCACTTTACCCCCATACTTAGAATTTTTTCTAAGTATTTCATCGTTAGTCTATGAGACATCTCGAGTCATCGAATCTTTCTCTCTCTGATCCGTCTAATTTGTGACACATGGTGATCTCTTGGGATTTCTAATTTGCAACAAGTGGCGACCTTCTGGGCATCCGATCAGCCATTACCCTGAGGATAATAATTAGATGAATATTTAATTTTAATGTTCTTTTCAAGTGCATATTCAGTCAATTTTAATGAAGATAAATATTTGGCATTGTCAAATACTAAGGAATTTGGGACACCAAATCTAGTTGCAATGTAAGAATCAAGGAAATATATCACTTGATTTTCATTTACTACTTTGAGAGGAATTTCTTCAATCCATATGGTGAAATAGTCTCTTGTAGTCAGTATGTATTTGTGCAGCTGAGAAGAGTTTGGGTTGATTTCCCCTATCATATCCAAACTCCATTGTTGAAATAGGTGTTCAATTAAAATTGGTTGTAGAGGAAAAGCATACTTATTTTCCCTTCCAATTGACTTTTGGCATTCTTGACATCTTCTTGCATATGCATGTGAATCATTGAATGGAGTATGCCAATAGTAACCTGCCTTGGGGATTTTGTGTGTAGTGGTTTCTCCCTCGAAGTCTCCTCTAGTTGGACCATCACGTCATTCAGAAAGGACATTTTTTGCATTTTCCTTTTCCAAACATCTTAGGAAAACACCATTAAAATTATTTTTGAATAATATCCCCTGAGCAAGGTGCTATTTAGCTTATTTGAGCGTAAGAAATCTCGTTTTCTTGGGTTCCATGTAGTGTGGAGCTGAACCATGGGTCAAATAATACTTCATTTCATAATACCATGGGTCATTATTTATAGGAATGTAACAAACTTCTTTCTCCAATAGACTTTAATCTTCATAAAGTTGTTCTTCATCAACTTTATCTTTTGTTGATTCAGCTTCCATCTTGCAAAGTCCTTGTCCTTTCACAATTTTTATAGGCCTCATGTCCATATCATGTTCTTGTAATGTTGTTATTCAAATAGCTCTTTTGTCTCCTAAATCTCTCTATACCAAGATATTTCTCACATTAGGGTAGGGTATTATCACTTTGGCCTTGGATTTGAGTAGGTATGGTATGAAATGTTTAACCGCCTTAAAATTTTCATAGGCTTGTTTTTCTACTTATGGATAATCAAGTTCTTCTCCTTGTAGACCAGAACTCGTAAAGGAAATTGGGAATTCATCCCCTTCATCATTTTTTGCGTGAGGACAGTTGCAAATGTGATGTCAAAAGAAAAGGTATAAAGTATGAAACTTTTTGGAAAAATATGGACTCATCAATGCAAGAGTGTGGCCTATCTCTTCTCTGATCTTTATGAATTATTCCTTCTCCTTATACCCTTTTTATAATTTTCATTATTCTTTATCATGTCCTGTAGAGGCTTCACAGTCTCAACAAAACTTGGGACAAACCTTCTTACAACATTTATTTTCCCAAGAAATGATTGCATGGACTTCTTGTTATGAGGAAAATAAATCTTTGAGATAGCTTCAGTTCTTTCAGTTTATATAATCATACCATATTTAGATACAACAAATCCTAATAATTTTCCTTCATTGACTGTAAAAACAGATTTGTTTGGATTTAGTGAAATGCCATACTTTTTGTATCTATTAAAAAACTTTTTTAAATGGGCTATATGATCCTTTTTGTCTTTGGAGAAGATAGTAACATCATCAAGATATACCACCACATGGTCACCAATTATTCCTCTGAATGCGATGTTCATGACTCTTTGAAAGGTTTCCATTGCATTTCTTAGTCCAAACGACATCTTCTTATAGGCATAGGTTCCCCATTTCGTTTGGAAATATTTTTCAACTGGTCATCATGGGAAACTAGAACTTGATTGTAGCAAGAAAAACCATCTAATAATGAGAACATCTCCAAACTAGAGACACATTGTAGGATTTGTTCCATGGGTGGCACATGATAATTGTCCTTTTTTGGGGCCTTGTTCAAGTTTCAAAAATCAACACACAATCTTGTGTTCTCATTCATTTTCCTTATAGGCACAATATTAGAAATCCATTGGGTGTGTCTAATAGGGAAAATTATCCTTGCTACTAGTAGCTTATTTAGTTCAACCTTCACTTGAGGTTTTAAGTTAGAATACATCTTTCTCAATTTCTGTTGAAAATGTTGTGTTTGAGGCTTCATGGGGATGATATGTTGGATGATATTTGTATCATATGTATTGAGGTCATCATATGTCCAGGAAAATATGTCTTTTTTTTCTTTAAATAAATTGATGAAGGCTTGTTTTCAGTTGGTGAACAATTCTTTCCAAGGTTGATATTTTGTGGTATATTACTTGTTCCCAAATTTATTACCTCAAACTGCATAGCTAAACTGTTGGTTTTGCAGTTTGTCGCTTTCTTAAACTTGTCTTGAATATCATAGAGCTTCTTGAGGCTCACCACATTTTTGGGGATGTTATTAGTTGGATTGACTTTACTCCCCAATGTTTGACTTGTTGAGTCAAGGGACTCATAATTCACATCCTGGTCATGTTGGCCTTCAACTATGACAGAGTGTTTGAAGTTATCTTCTAGATGTAGGGAATTTATGATCTGTTGATCATCATCAAAGACTCTCCAGTTGGTTATGTTGTCAAGAGTTGCAGGCCTATACAATAATTCCACAGAAAAAGTAACATGCATTATTCCTTCTGATGGAATTAACTTAGATGCAACATTAGCTAGTAAATCAACATCATATTTAATGAATGAGGAATAGGGAAATATTAAATGCATCAAAGCGTTTGATAAAATCCCATACCTCTTGTTGGTAATGTTGGAGGTGACTTGAAAGAAAATGTATGGTGTTTCTTACCTGTTTTATTACAATTTCGGAGTTACCAAATACCTTTATATTCCTTGCTTTCATGTCTACTTCCTTTTTCAATACTTGTAGAAGAGCTTCATATTCAACAGTATTGTTTGTGCATTGGAACTCAGGTTTACATGCAATCAATGTTTTCTTTCAATTAGGGTCTTTAAATATGCAACCAACACCTGCACCTTCAAGAGACTTGGATCCATCAAAGGATAAATTCCACATGTTAGGATCACCTTTAGGTTTAGTTATGGACTCATATTTTGTTTTATTTTATAAATTAATTAGGTTAGTAAAATTAGCATACACTTCTAACTTGTCCCTAGATACCATGTTAGGTTGTACATCAGGGTTAGTGTCATTCCTATCTACTATATTACAGTGAGGTTCAACAATCTGAGTGCAATGAAGGATTTCAGATTGTGTGTTTGATACTGCATAAGAAGAAATCTCAGCAGTGTGATTCCCCAAGAAGGAATCATAAGAGTAGTTCCCTAAGATTTAATGGTTGAACATTATGGGCTCATTAGAGTCATTAAAATATGTGACCATATGCTTCATGTATATTTCTTTTTCTTCTTTGATTTGATTGGGTTTTCCATTGTATGGTAACCATAGGTGTGACCAATCGGTAGCAAAATGTCCATTGAGCATAGTAGACCAATATCTGCTCAAAATCATTCCATAAGTATCTAAGATATCAACTATGATGATGTCAATTGTTTGGTGCACTTTGTGATTAGATGATAATCTGATCAAGGCATTCTTTAACTCCCCAATAAATTTGACCCTTGACCTATCTAACAAGATGATTTGGATATCAAATTCTTCAGGTTTGACATTGAGATTTTCACAAACTTTAATGGGCATGACATTTGAATAAGCTCTTGAATCTACCATGCAGTTGTGAACATTCATGTTGAAGATTTCATAGGTCAATAAGAAAGGGGGAGTATTGGATTTTGATCGGTGTCCAGTCAGAGATGCATTGACAATAGCTTATTTATTTGGTGTTGTCTCATCAGTGGTTTGACCTACTTTAGCTTTCCCTTTACTTAACCCCATGTTGAATTGTTTAGTGTTCTTAGAAGAATTACCCTATAGTGTTTTGATATAATTGTCCTAGATTTGGGGTTACTTCATGAGTTCAAACATAGATATATTCACTTTATTTCTTTTCAAATATTCCAAAAAATCATAATCCAATTTAGATGGGGGAGTAAAATAGGTAACCTGATTATCACTAGAGAGTGTCTTCTAGGTGTTGGATGTTGTCTTAGGCTTTAGCAGTTTTAGAAGAGGAAGAAGTGTTGGAATATGATTCCTTACTTTCACTCCTTGTGGTTACTTCATTTTGGGACATATGAATTTCTTCCACACCGTCCCCTTCTTCTTCTCCCAATCTAAAAGAAATGTCCCAAAAAGAATTGACTTCCTTCTCTTCTATTTTACCAATCTCTCGATATTGATCGTGTTGTTCTTCTTCCCCCTCCTCTTCTTCCTAAGATTTTATTTGGGTATCCTTTTTCCAATATTTGAGGGCTTTTACAAAATATTTCATGTTTATACCTTCCGAAGGAGGATTTGTCTTGGTGGAAGGATGAGTACTCTTTTATTTTTTAGGTTGAAATATGAAAAACTTATTGGGGTTTGAAGATCCTTCTCCACAATTCTTTTTCATATCAATAATTTCATTGGAAATTTTCTTCACAATTCTCTGGAGGGCTTCCATATCTATGGAATCTTGATATTTCTTATCCTCAGGAGGTTTGGTCACAATAGTCTTGGTTTTGACACCAATTTTATCCTTTGAAGATTCAATTCTAGGATTTCCTTTAAGACTAAGCATGTCCTTCTCAACTTTAATGGATTTTTTAAAGGTGGGTTCTAAAGTATTTTTCTCAACCCTTTTTACAAACATTACCATGGAAATAGGGAGAGTTGAAGTATAAAATTCAATAGAGACATCATCAACATGTTTGTAAGCTCGAGGAGTTTTATTTATTAGAGTGAGAAACCTTTGATTGAAATCCTTTACCTTTTCTTGTGCATCCATTTTAATCCTAGAAAGATCTAGAACTAAATTTTCTAGGTTTTTGTCTTCATTGAATTTTTCAATAAAAGTGGTTTTAAAAGAATTCCATCTAGTGAGTGAAGATTGAGATAAAGAAAAGTACCAGGTTGAAGCTTTGTTTTCAAATGTATAAGGAAAGAGCCTGGAGGATACATCTTCATGTTGCACATTCATCAACCTAATAACAAGCATAAACATTTTTACATGGTCTTCAATAGAATATTTCTTATCAGAATTAAACTTGGAAAAAAAAAATTCAGGATGTTTATGCTGGATTACTGAGAGGGGGGGTGAATCAGTAATAGAGAAATTTAATCCTTTTTAACCATATAATCTAATTGTTATATCAATGAAGCATTATCATCCAATAACTGCATAGTAAATAAGCAATGAACAAATGAACAAACATACACATACACAGTACACCAGTGTTTTACGTCGAAACCCAAATCGAGAGAAAACCACATAATGCTTTTTCTTATATGTCTTGAAGAATTACATTCATTGGAAGCACCAACTTCCTTTGTTTTCCAGCTGCAACTGGAAGGAGGCTCCAACCCCCTCGTTTCTCAGGCTACAACCTGAGGGAAGCTTCAACTCCCCAATTCTCTGGCTACAACCAGAAGGAGGCTACAACCCCCTATGCTCTCTAGCTACAACAGGAAGGTGGATACAACCACCTGTCCTTGCCCCGTCCTGCCACCCTGAAGTAAAAGTAGAATGATGGAACCACTGCCAACCTATCAATGTGAGATATACCATTGTAAAAATGTACCAATAAATCTGAACCATGCATCAACCTATACCTCAACCTGTAATCAACCTGTACCATAAACAAGTGCATCAACCATGCACCAACCTGTACCAAGTAACCTGTAATCAACCTGTACCATAAACAAGTGCATTCAACCATGTACCAAGTATGTACCAATCATGTTTCAAATACTCATCAACTATGACTCGTCAATATGTACCAACATCATCAACTATACACCTCGTGTATGTGCAAACTCATCAACTACTTGTCTCAACCATGTACTCAACATGTACCTTAACCAAAAGCCCTCATCAATTTCATCATGCAAATCTGATTTGTAGCTCTGTAATAAACCTGGTCTATAATATCACATTCTTTCCAACCTTCCTTAACTTCAACAACAAGAGACTAGCATTTTCATCAAACTTTTCTTTAGTCTCATATGCCTAGTTTTGGATTAGTCAACAACCCTAACTTGAAGTAATCATAACTTTGTACCTGTAATGTATAAATATATAAAACTGATATACAATGTTCTTCAGTCTATTTTATGCAATTCCCCTAGGTGTCACTACTTGGAACCTCTCAAAAAAGGAGTTATAGAAAAAAATGGCATACCTTGCTGAATTCTAGCTTATTCTAGAGAGCGACCTTATAGAGCGTGCCCTGCACATAATATTTGTTGAATTGATCTAAAACTGTTACAAAGAATACTAAATATTGTACCCTAACCAACACATTTGGTTTAACTCAATTTGGATCTGTTATGAATACGTTATGATGTTTTTACCCGAAACACCTGTTTTTGACTAGTTTCAGGACTAGCCACAAACCCTATTTTCCACGGAGTGTAACTCCAAAAAGACAATGACCCACAAGATGATTTTTTTACCACAGATACTTGGATATGTTTTCTCAATGGAATAGAAATTTCATGGTCTGAATCATTATAAAAAAAAAAATTATAGCGAAAATGGTGAGATGGCCTGTAAATAACATACCTTAGAAAGCACCATCAAAAGAATTTATCCTTCCTTGCATTTCGACTTTCTTTTCTTCACCTTCCCTCAGAAATTTGGATTAGATATCATTGGTTACCTCAGACACCTATATATATTAAATATCCTCAAGTGTGATTAAAATGAGAGAGCCTTGGTTTTTATCTATACTCTCCAAGTAGCTTCCTTAAAAACATCTTCTAGGTCACTTGGCCCCACTTTCCTTATTTTAGGGTTAACCCACTTCTAATTTCTCCATTAAATTTATTATTGAAATAATTTATTTTTTATTCACTTTGAATTATAATACACTCATTACTTCACTTTATTATTTACATTTTAAAATATCTTAAACCACTTTGACTACTTTGACCTTTTGGGGCTTCTAGATGACATATGAGGGTCCTCCAACTTCGTAAGACCATAACTCTCAAACCGTGAGGACTTATGTGATGTTCCACATACCACCAGAAATGGAATGACATGTGCTATCCATATAGAATAGTAGTATCTAAAAATATATCATAAATCATAGCATTATCCATCAAACAAACTTGGGTCCATTACCCAAACCTGGGGTCTCCAACTTCTCATGGCCATAACTCTCTAACCGTGAGGAGTTATGTGACGTTCCACATACCACCAGAAATGGAATGACAAGAAATATCCATCTAAGATATTTTACCTGACAAATTCATTGTCCTTCATCTCATTATTCCATAATTAAGCATGAGTTCTCTTACTCCGCAAATCATCTTCCCGTGAGGGCTTTCACCATAAGGGGACCACTTTGGATTTCATCCATCTTTACTTCTTATCAACCATGAA
>ML788227.1:583456-613795 GCA_009831015.1 Picea engelmannii | reverse complement strand
TATAATAATGAGTCATCTTTACATCAAACAATATTGGGTCCATTACCCAAACCTTTATGTTGTGGGGCTTTCTTCAAGGGTTGACATCAATGACAACCAACCTTAATCAACAATCTCCCCCTTTGGCATTGATGGCAACACTCTGATGCAATACTGAAATCATATCACTCATGCTCCCCCTGGAACGATGCCTCTGTCCTCTGTATTTGATAAATTTTTCTCTGTCCTCTGCATCTGATAAATCTTCTCCCCCTGGAACCATGCATCCATCCTATGCATCTGATACATCTCTCCCCCTTTGTCATCAATGGCAAAGGTATATTTCCATCCAGGGCTTCTCCCCCTGACTGAGTTGTCCTCTTATGGTGCTTCCTCCTGTACATCTAAGACATATAAGATAAACATTCAAAAAACATTCATTTTGGAGTAGAAAGAACTCCAAGTCTTTGGCGAAGATATTCAAAGGCTTCCCATGGAAGTGGTTTTGTAGAGATGTCTACCACTTGTTCTTTTGTGCCCACATATTCAACTTTGATGTTCTTTTCTGCAACCTGTTCCCGTAGAAAGTGATACTTGATTGGAATGTTCTTCATCTTGGAGTGCATCACTGGATTTTTTGAGATACTGATGGCACTTGTATTATCACAATATATTGGAATGGGCTCATCATACTCAATCTATATATCTGTCGAAGTTTGTTTCATCCAAAGGGCCTGTGTACAACATGTTGCTGCTACAATATACTCTGCCTCGGCTATAGATAGAGATACTGATGATTGTTTCTTGCTTAGCCATGATACCAAACACTCACCTAAGTAGAATGTTGCTCCACTGGTGCTTCGTCAATACAACCTGCCCAATCTGCATATGTGTAGGCAATAAGTGATAGATCATTTCCTTTTGGATACCATAATCCAAACTCTTTTGTTCTTTTGAGATATCTGAAAATCCTCTTTACTGTTAATACATGTGATTCCTTTGGTGTTGCTTGAAATCGTGCCACCTGTCCAACTGCTTACATTACATCTGGTCTGGATGCTGTCACATATAGTAGGTTTCCAATCATTGACCTGTATTGCCTCTGATCTATAGACTTCGAATCATCATCTTTGCTCAACTTACAACTGGTTTGCATGGGAGTGATAACTAGTTTGCAATCTTCCATTCCGAACCTGTTTATCATTTCTCTAATATACTTGATTTGAGAAATAAAAATTTCTTGGTTGCTTTGACGTATCTGAAGTCCCCAAAAGAAGGATAGTTCTCCAAGTAACGACATTTCAAATTCATTATGCATGTCTTTTGCAAATTTCTGGCTTAACCTGTCATCATCACTACCAAAAATAATATCATCAACATAAACTTCAATTAATAAAATATTACCTTGACTTACCTTAATGTAGAGGTTCTTGTCTGCACTTCCTTTTCTGAACCCTGCCTACTGCAGATACTTATCCAGTCTGGAGTACCATGCTCTAGGAGCCTGTTTTAGACCATACAAGGCCTTCTTTAATTTGCATACATAATCTGTGTTATTTGACAACTGAAATCCTTTTAGTTGTTCAATGTAGACTTCTTCTTCAAGTTCCCCATTCAGAAAAGATGATTTTACGTCCATCTGATATACTTTAACATTTTTGGAGCATGGATAAGCTAAAAGTAAATGAATTGATTCCATTTGGGAAACTGGGGAAAATGTCTCTTCAAAGTCGATTCCTTCAATTTGTGCATATCGTTTACATACCAATCTAGCTTTGCTCTTTGTAACCTGTCCATCTTCATTCAATTTATTCCTGAAAACCCATTTTGTGTCATTTACATTCTTATTATTTGGTCTTGGAACCAATTCCCAAGTGTCATTTTTCTCTATTTGATCCAATTCTTCATCCATGGAATTATTCCAAAATTTATCCTTGCTGGCTTCTTCAAAACAGTTTGGTTCAATTGTAGATAATAGTGCTAGGTGTGTTTGTTCCGGTGAATGGATTTTTCTTCTAGTCTCAACTCTTGCATCTTTGTTTCCAATAATTTGATTTGAAGGATGATTCTTCCATACTTGTTTGCTAGGTGTCTTTGGAGATACTTTCTGAACTTGCTCTTCTACTTCTATCAGATTCTCCTCAGCTTCATCTTCCTCTTCTACTTCTTTTTCATCTTCTTCTTCAAAAAAAAAATCCATTGATTTGTTTTCTTCTTCCTTTGATTCTTGTCTGTTTGTTTCATCAATTGTTACATTGATGCTTTCCACAACTTTGTTAAATATTAGATTGTAACACTTGTATGCTTTCATTGTACTTGAGTAACCAACAAGTATTCCTTTGTCCACACAAGAGTCAAACTTTCCCATTCTTCCATCTTCTCTTTTGAGGTAGCATTTGCTTCCAAAAACTCTGAAGTGTTTCACATTTGTTGGTCTTCCTTTCCATAGCTCGTAGGGATTTCTATTAGTGTTTTTTCTAAACATTACTCTGTTTTGAATGTGAACTGTATATGCACTGCCTGTGTCCAAAATATATCTGTCAATTTGGAATCCATTAGCATTGTTCGAGCCATTTCTTGTACTATCTTGTTCTTTCTTTCAACAACTCCATTCTATTGAGGTGTCCTAGCAATGGAGAATTTCCTTTTTATTCCATGACTGCTACCGTAGTCCATAAATTCCTTTGAAGTGAACTCTCTGCCATTATCAGATCACAAACATTTGATTCTTGAATCCATCTCATTTTCAACCATTTCCTTGTATATATTGAAGTTTTCAAAAGATTTTGACTTGTTCTTGAGAAAGAAAACTGCAATCATTCTTGTATAATCATCAACTAATAACATAAATTATTTTTCACCTTTTAATCCCTTTGTTGTAGTTGGTCCAACTAGATCAGTGTGCATAATTTCTAGTGGTCTTGTTGTTGAATATTCCTTTGATTTGAACCTAGTCTTTGTTTTCTTTCCTTGTTGACAATGCTCGCATAAAGTGTTGGTTGGTTTCGTGATCTGGAGCATTTCTCCGACTGCTTCTCTTTTGTTGACTTTGACAAGGTTATCAAAATGCATGTGACCCATTCTTCTATGCCATAGCCAACTTTCATCTTCCTTTCCTAGACAACACTTTTCATTTCCAATTTCACTTAACATATATATGTTGTTTGAAGTTCTTGCAACTGTACCGACCAATTTCCCTAAACCTTCTTTTCTTATCTCACACTTTTCTGAATCGAAAGTAAGTTTATGACCTTGGTCACACATTTGACTCACACTTAGAAGATTATGTTTCATATCTTCTACCAATAGAACATTTTGTGCCTTTTCATTCTTGTTCCCAATTCAGACTGTGCCTTCTCCAATGATTTTGGATGAATTATCATTTTCGAAGGAGACTAGTCCATTTTTTTCTTTTCGTAATGTAAGAAATTTATCTTTATCACCTGTCATGTGTTTTGAACATCCACTGTCAACATACCAATCATGTTTCTTCTGCTTAGCTTGTAGAGCGATTGTGCATTCTTCATTGTTATACTGATCTTGCTTTATTATCCATGTCGTTTTCTGAGGTTCTTGTCTGTGACTGTTGTTATTCTGTTGAGGTTATTTAGGAGGGACTGTCATTCTGCAATCCTTGTCCATGTATCCAAAATTGTTACATTTGTAACATTCCACTTCAGTGTTCAAAGATTCAAACCTATTGTAACTTGTTCTTTGTGTGTCACTAGGTTTCCTTGAATAATCCCTTTGTGTATAACTCTCAAAGTTGTTACTGTTCCTGTTGTTAGCTCTGCAATTCACAACTTTATGTCCAAAATTATTACATGCATAGCATAAACCAAAAAATATAGTTTGATACCTGGGAGTTGAAGATCTTCTGAAAGGAGGTGCTCTTATGAATCCTTCTTCTTCTTGAGGCCTATCTGTCTGTTGTTGATTCTTAAATCTAAATCTTCTTGGTGGAGGAGTGTCCCTGTAATCTTCCTTGTATATCTTCCTATCCTCTTTGATTGTTTCTGCATAGCTCTTTGGATTTGTTTCTTGCTCTGTTGTTTTGGAGCTTGATCCCTTTTTTGTCTGATTGTATCCAAGTCTGGACTTGTCAAGATGAGATTTTTTACTATTGATAATGTCATCCAGAACTTTTGAGCTATTATGCATATTTTTCTTTTGAATATACTTTCTTAGTGTGCCAACCTCTGCTTCCAAGTTTCCAATGATCTTGTCCTTTTCTTCTAGTTGTTCTTTGAGTGCTTCTTCAATTCTTTTATCTTCTTCTATTTGAACCTTCAATTTTGTGATCATTTGTTCGAGTTCTCGAGTGTCCTTTTTCTTGTCTAGTTCTTCTTGTAGTTTCTTGTTTTTCTTATTTTCCCTTCTGATAACTTCTATGGCACACATTAATTCTTCTCGATAGTCAACTTCCGCCTCTTCAATTTCTTCTTCGAATTCTTCACATTCTTCTTTGGCTTCTTCATATTCTTCTTCGGAGTCTTCTTTGTCAGAGTCTTTTACTACCATGAATAGAACTCTTCCTGTCTCATTGTCACTGACTTCATCTTCATCTGATGATGAGATGTCTTCTTTGGTGTATAAGATTTTCTTGAAAACTTTCTTTGTAGTTCTTTTGCCTTTATATGTGTGTTTTCCTTTTGAGTAACCTTCATCATTTATCTTTTTGTTATGAGGACATTTGTTAGCAAAATGACCAATACCATCAAAATTAAAACAAATTAAAGGGACCTTACCTCTATACCTACCGTTGGTTCCCTTTTTTAGTCTTTTGACGAAGTTGGCCACTTATTCATCATCTTCTGAGGCGTCACTGCTGCTGTTATATTCTTCTTGTTCCTTTTTCTTTTTCTTTGATCTTTTGGATACCTTGAAGGTTTCTTCTTTTACATCTGGATTTTCCTTCTTAGTTATTATTTCATATGCTATTAAGATTCCATGTAGTTCGTCCATGCTTATTGAGTCCATATCCGATCTTTCTTCTAGTGCTGATATCTTAGGGTTGAATCTCATAGGAAGACATCTTAGTATATTTTGAACAATTACAGATTCTTCAATTTCTTCTCCCAATCCTTTGATTGCATTCATTGTTTCATCGACTTGTAAGAAGTAGGATGTGATACCTTCATCTTCCTTCATTTTTAGTTGTTTGAACTGACCTCTGTAAGTCTGAAGCTTTGTTTCTTTGACTTTTGTATCTCCTTCATAAATATTTTGAAGCTTGTCCCAAATCTCTTTAGTGGATTTACAATGTGAAACTTTGGTGAATACCATATCACTGAGACCATTCAAAAGTGCATTTGAGGCTTTGGAATTATTCTCACCGAGTTTTACTACTTTGTCATTTGTTGGTGGAACTGTTGGTGTTGTGTATCCATCTACAATTGATTGCCAAACTTGAAATCCCTGTGCCTATATATATTTCCTCATACTTATGCTCCAAAAAGCATACTTCTGTCCATCAAACTGTGGTATTCCATTTTTATATGAGTTGGTACTCTCCATGATCTACCTTTCAGTGGTTAAACTGATTTTTGAAGGAACCTGCTCTGATACCAATTGTTGGATTACTGAGAGGGGGGGTGAATCAATAATAGAGCAATTTAATCCCTTTTAACCATATAATCCAAGTGTTATATCAATGAAGCATTATCATCCAATAAATGCAGATTAAATAAGATATGAACAAATGAAAAAACATACACATACACAGTACACCAGTGTTTTACATGGAAACCCAAATCGAGAGAAAACCACATAATTCTTTTTCTTATATGTCTTGAAGAATTACATTCATTGGAAGTACCAACTTCCTTTGTTTTCCAACTGCAACTGGAAGGAGGCTCCAACCCCCTCATTTTTCTGGCTACAACCTGAGGGAAGCTCCAACTCCCCAATTCTCTGGCTACAACTAGAAGGAGGCTACAACCCCCCATGTTCTCCAGCTACAACCGGAATGTGGCTACAACTACCTGTCCTTGCCCCGTCCTGCCACCCTGAAGTAGAAGTAGAATGATGGAACCACTGTCAACCTATCACTGTGAGATATACCGTTGTAAACCTTTATAAATAAATCTAAACCATGCATCAACCATGCATCAACCTGTACCTCAACTTGTAATCAACCTGTACCATAAACAAGTGCATCAACCATGCACCAACCTATACCAAATAACCTGTAATCAACCTGTACCATAAACACGATCATCCAACCATGTACCAAGTATGTACCAATCATGTGTCAACTACTCATCAACTGACTCATCAATATGTACCAACATCATCAATTATACACCTCATGTATGTGCCAACTCATCAACTACTTGTCTCAACCATGTACTCAACATGTACCTTAACCAAAATACCTCATCAATTTCATCATCCAAATCTGATTTTTAGCTATGTAATAGACCTGGTGTATATGATCACATTCCTGCAAACCTTCCTTAACTTCAACAATAAGAGACTAGAATTTTCATCAAACTTTTCTTTAGTCTCACATGCCTAGTTTTGGATTAGTCAACAACCCTAACTTGAAGTAATCATAACTGATACACAATATTATTCAGTGTGTTTTATTCAATCACTCCAGGTTTCACTACTTGGAACCTCTCAAAAAAGGAGTTATAGAAAAAATGGCATCCCTTGTTGAATTCTGGCTTATTCTAGAGAGCGACCTTGTAGAACGTGCCCCACACTGAATATTTGTTGAATTGATCTGAAAATATTACACATAATACTATAGAATGTAACCTAACCAACACATTTGGTTTCACTAAATTTGGATCTGTTATGAATACGTTATGACGTTTTTACCCGAAACACCTGTTTTTGACTAGTTTCAGGACTAGCCACAAACCCTATTTTCCACGGAGTGTAACTCCAAAAATACAATGACCCACAATATGAATTTTTAACCACAGATACTTGGATATGTTTTCTCAATGGAATAGAAATTTCACGATCTGAATCATTATAAAAAAAAATTATAGCGAAAATGGTGAGATGACCTGTAAATAACATACCTTAAAAAGCACCATCAAAATAATTTATCCTTCCTTGCATTTCAGCCTTCTTTTCTTCACCTTCCCTCAGAATTTTGGCTTAGATATCCTTGGTTACCTCAAACACCTATTGATATTCAATATTCTCAAGTGTGATTAAAATGAGAGAGCCTTGCCTCTTATTTATACTCTCCAAGTAGCTTCCTTAAAAACATCTTCTAGGTCACTTGGCCCCACTTTTCTTATTTTAGGTTTAACCCACTTCTAATTTCTCCATTAAATTTATTATTGAAATAATTTATTTTTTATTCACTTTGAATTATAATACACTCATTACTTCACTTTATTATTTACCTTTTAAAATCTTTTAAACCACTTTGACTACTTTGACCTTTTGGGGCTTCTAGATGACATATGAGGGTCCTCCAACTTCGTAAGGCCATAACTCTCAAATCGTGAGGAGTTATGTGATGTTACACATACCACCAAAAATGGAATGACATGTACTATCCATATAGAATAGTATTATCTGAAAATATATCATAACTCATACCATTATCCATCAAACAAACTTGGGTCCATTACCCAAACCCGGGGTCTCCAACTTCTCATGGCCATAACTCTCTAGCTGTGAGGAGTTATGTGACATTCCACATACCACCAGAAATGGAATGACAAGAACTATCCATCTAGGATAGTTTACCTAAAAAATTCATTATCCTTCATCTCATTATTCCACAATTAAGAATGGGTTCTCTTACTCCGCAAAGCGTCTTCCCGTGAGGGCTTTCACCATAAGGGGACCACTTTGGAGTTCATCCATCTTTAATTCTTATCAACCATGACAAGACAATAATGAGTCATATTTACATCAAACAATATTGGGTCCATTACCCAAACCTTTGTGCTGCGGGGCTTTCTTCAAGGGTTGACATCAATGACAACCAACCTTAATCAACAATTTAGGCATATCATGGATTGCCCCAGGGATTGCAACAACATTGGGAACCAACCAAGGTTGGTTATTCTGTGGCTTTAAATTAACTCCGCCCATTGGTTGAGGATTGGTAGGAATTCCTTCTCCTCCTTATCCATCTCCTTTAGGCTCGTCTTCAAGATTACCTCTTAGTGTTGTGGGTGGGGATTCAGGAGGAATGGGAGGTTGACCTCCCCCGTCAAGTAGTTAATTTTTGAAGTTGCAATCTGAGGGTTTTGAGACTCCTTATAAGATTTGCGATAGGTGGTAATCAGGTGTCCCGACGGTTGTATTTCCTTCATGGGTGAGGGGACTTTCAAGAGTCGGTTCTTCCCATGTAGGACTTCTTTGGACCTCGGATATTGAAAAGTCAATAGGGACTTTTCCATTTTGTCTACTCTAATGACGATTTAATACACGTTCTCGAGTTGCTTGGACTATTCAATCAAGTTTGAAGTCAAAGAATGTTTGAGACGTTGGCGATATAGGTTTGGACAGAGGAAAACCTCATTGAGTGGAGAGTTGAGAAGGAGTATTTAGAGAATATGGAAGAGGATGTAAAACTTGTTTGAGGTCAATGTGGTGAGAATCACTTGGCTGAGTAGTGTTTATCAAATAAATACAATAGGTAGGATTTTTTAATTTATTAGAAACCATTAAGTTCAATGCCCCTCCTTCTAGTGACATTTCTATTGACGTGGCCAAATGACCTATCAAGAAAGTAAGGGAGAATGCCTGATGGCAGGTCCCAATTAGACCCACTCTCGTTTGGAATAGTGTTTCCGACCAACATGTTGGCTTGGTTTCCAATATAAATATTATCTAATATGAATCTAAGAACAAAATGTTCTTAAATGAATTAAAATATGAAATTAAATCTAACTAATATTGTCTAAATATATTCTAAATGCAATTCTATAATATTCTAACCTATCCTGATTAGGATCAGTCTAAAAAGTATGGGCACAATTAAAGAGATGTTGTTACTAACACAATAAATAATTCATTTATGCAAGTAACAAGTTAATATGAAAATGAAAAAAGATATAATATTAAATAATTGCAAATTATACCATTAAGATTATTTCTATGCTAATAAGGAAATCTATGATGATATAAATATTAAGAATAGAGTGAATAATAATTTCATACCGCTAAGTACAAATAACATTCATATCATAGACACATGCACCAGAAAAATCTTGAATACACATATCAGAATCATAAACCTCCAAAATTGTCTCTTACTCTATTCATTCATACAGTAATAATATCGTTCCAATGCACAATAGATCAAAAGTCCCTTCTCATTTGTAGTCTCCTCTTTTATAAAACAAGAGGGATTGTTTACATTCTGAAACTGTCTGTTACCAGAGGACAGTTCGAACTTGTCCCTTCATACTCCATTTTCGGATTACAACAAGTGGGAATGGACAAAAATAAAAAGGATCAGTTACAAAATCAAAACAATCATGAGACCCTTTTTTCTTCCATTTGATCTCCGTATTCCTTCCATAGTGCATAGTCTTCCATGATCTTCTCCAGCTTGGTCAACTGTATTTTCTCCAACTCTAGTTCTCCATCACAAATTTTGGTCGTAACTTCTAGATTTAATTCCTATTGTGTCTTGTTGACAAATTTCTTGGCCAGTGTGATTAACTTCATTGGTTTCATCAGGTATTCATTCAATACCTCCTTATTAGCTTCTGTGAGTTGCTCAATACTCGCCTAACTAGCTTAAATCTATTATTATACTTCAATTATTCTCAACTCCCCTAGGGCTGCATCATCAATGTCTGGCATGATCTTCATTCTGAAATCTTCAAGGAGCTCATCATAAGCATTCCACAATATTTTGTATGCCTTTCTCACTGATTTCTGAATATTTCAGATGTCTTTTAGCAGTGGCTTTCATGTATCAAATAAGACCTAATATTTCATCCTCTCTCTAGTGGTGTATAGTGGGAGGGTATCTGGTGGATTATTTTACACACCCTACCAATCTACAATTCTATTAAAGGCATCATTAGCCTTGTGATATATATCCCTTATTTATTCAATTTGATCTTGTAGCCTTATCTAGTCATATTTATTCCTCTATATGTCATTCAGGATGCAGAAACACTTCTATTTCTCTAAATTTAGTTCCTCATTAATAATTGTGGCTTCTTCCCTCAAGAATTCTAGGATGAGATTTCTTGCTTCGTTTTCTTCAAGAGATTTCTCAATCATTTCTTTATCTTGCTCTAAACCCTGAATTTTGTGTTCCAAATATTTAATAAACTTGTTGGTTTCTACTTGTTCTTCATGTAGATTGGTCAATTCTTGTGTGTAATTGTTCTTCAATTGTTCCACTTCTCTAGAGTGCCCCTTCTTAAGGGAATCCAATTATTCCCTATGTAAATTTTCATTTGTGTGTCATCTCTTCTTGAATTATGTCTCCATTTTATCCTTTTGTGCTAGTAGAGCCTCTTCCATTTATTCTTTGTGTAGATTCTATGCAATTCTCTCTGCCTTATCAAATTCAACAGTGATGTCATCCCTCTGTACATTTATTATTCTCTCCAGTTTATAAATCTTGGTTTGTGTTGTGTATAATGCAAAAATTATCTCATATATGGACATGGCATTTTCCCCTGCAAATGAATTAAGTGTAGAGGAATTTACTATGACATTCTCTTTGGGGACAGGTCCTGTTGTTCACTCAATAATTATTTTGTTTTCCCCTGACTAGGAGTAGTTTCTCCCCTCTTTATTTTATTGCACCTTTTCTCTATGCATTTTTTGTTGTTGTCATAATAGTATTCCCCTACTGCTACTACAACTTCATATAATTCTAATACTTATGATATGGAAAAGTTACCTGGTTTGGCCATACGAGGGGTACAATCCTGAGGGGGAATGTCAACTATGCCCACACTTGGAGCTATTGGATTTTTCTGGGCCTCACCCAATTTCTTATGTTTTTCTTTATTTGCTTCCACTTCAACTTTCCTTTTGGCTTCAACTTCAACAACCTTCTATTGTTCTTCCTCTTCTTTCTTTATCTTTGCCTCTCCCTCTTCTTCTAGTCCCTCTCTCTCGTCTTCAGTCTTTTTCTTTTATAATGCATCATGTTGGGATTTTTCTTCCTTCTCTGTCCTTTTCTTCTTCTCATCAACCAACTTATTTAATTCTTCTTCTCATCTATCTTAGAACCCTCTTTCGGTTTATCCTTCACCTTTCTTTTGATTTGATCTTGGCTCTTTTTCTTCTCTACCTCTTCTCTTTGATATCCTCTTCTGCTATCATTATCTTCTGGTTTCTCTCATCTAATTTTATTTTCTCCTATTGTTCCCTTGCCTCTAAATTTTCTTGGTCCTTCTCCAAAAGTAATTGGAACTATTCCTGAGCTACTTTTTTCTTTTAGTCTTCTTCCATTAGCATATTTTCTCTAGCCACCTCATCAGACGACCTTTATAACACTTCATCAAAGAATAAGACTCCTTTGAAAACCTCTTCTGCAAATTTCACTACATGGATTATTGGGTGAGTGAGGGTAATATATTTGATATGACTTAATGCTAGGTATTTTGCATCATTCCCTTTAGTTTCTCCCGTGCATAAGCATATCTCCTTTAGGGATTCTTCTTATTTCCTAGCATGAGGACCATGTAGTAAGGTGTAATTCCCTATGTTTATAGGGAAAGTGGGTCAAAGCTTCTTACTGTTACTTGAAAGAAAAGAGGTTATGCCAGTATCTATGGTTTGGTTAGTAATTTACCTCATTAGAAACCTATCAAGAACCTATGCAGGTAGGAGATGTGGGGCTTTGGAGTTCCCATAGACTCTCATGTATGTGCAATATTTTCCCAGATACCAGTCTGCAATATCATTCATGGTGGCCATGGCTTCCTTTGATATTCTAAATGGTGGATATCCAAAGATGATGGTATGTAGGGGAGCAAGGAAATGATCACATATTTCATAAGTGTGTTTTTCATAGTTTACATCCCATAACTATGAACAATATACATGCACAAGTGGTTGATTTTGGTCCCAACTCTATCCAAAGGAGGGAAATTGTATACAAGAGCATACATGATCAACGAGGTATGCAAAAATATAGAAACTGGGTTTTTTCATTCTTGGGGAATTCATGACGTTCGGGAAAATGTTGAAGGTGAATATTTCTTCCCAATTGAAAATTTGTCCTGTCTTTACCACTGTGTAGGCCATTGGAATCCATTCCATTTGAAAAATGAGTGTTTTTCTCTTCTCTATCAAGTCTGCATATCATCGTATTTAACATTTTGTATGGCCGCTTGAATTCCTAGGAGGGGATTAACTGTTTCCCTTGTCTGAATTTTATTTCCTCGTCGCACCATCAATCCTCCATCACCTCTTTGAAATATTTATTCTCTTTCCCAAATTTTCTTTAAAATCGTTCATTCAAGGATATTGCAAGCTTTGGTAGTTGGTATTGGAGTTTGATATCTTGTAGTCTCAGGGATGCCATCTGTATTCCTTCTTTTCTCACAATTGTAGTCGTACCTCGGTAAAGATGTTTGAGGCACCATGTTGTTGTGTCATTTTATGGAAACAACATCGATCGAGAAATCGGGAGGTGAATGCAACTTTTCTGAATATTTCGATAAAATTATGGATTCTCTTCCTCAGGGGGGAAATCATCGGTGTTAAAAACTATATAGATTTTATCGTATCTCAGACAATGATATACCCCATTGTGATAATTAATATCAGTATCCAGAATGTCACCTAGATTTACAATAGGTGTGGGTGCAGGTGCAAGCGCATTCACTATGGGGATTTTCCCTTTTCTGGTTTGTGGGTGCGACATGGTGTTGTTGTAAATTCCTACAATGAATGAAAAATATCGTAAGTTTACTGAGTGGACACAACAATATAGAAAATCAAAATTTAAACTAATTGCATACCTATTGTTCTAGACTTTGGTCGAGGTTCAAAGCTAACTTGCATTCGCAGTATGCAGAGCAGAGTTTTCACAAGTTTACAGAAGCGTGTAATGAGTTAGTTAGAGTTTACAAGGTGTTATGTATATGTAAAATTACCCTAACTCTTCATAATCAATGTTGAGTTGAGGATAGTTCATTTGTAGGTGTAAAACCACTTTGCCATTAATGAATTTAGAAGTACATATTTGCTCATGCTCTTATATTGGGTTCTTAACAATTGGAAGATCAGTGATGAAAAACTTTACCGAAACTGCTATCACAATGAGTGGCCATTAGAAAGGATAATATATGTGGTTGAACTTCCTTCTGTTGAGAAGTATCAAGGAATATTTTTTCCTATATTGGGATGTGTGCCAGATAGGATACATTACAAATCATGCCAATCTTGTTATTTTCCGTACTATCGGAAGGGTTCTCATCGGAGAGGAGGTTAATGCTAAAAATCAGACTCAGACAATAGGTCTTCTAGTGGTGTTATCAGAATGTGTTTCCATCGGAGAAGAAGGGTTATGCTATTTTGTTGGTCCGACAAGAAAGGTATCGAGGGAATATTCCCGCATAAAAAATCATGCCTATAAGAATGTGTTATCTGTGGAGAAGCTAAAGCATATGGATAAGAAGGGATTAATAAACCAATCTCTCTTTTCCTAATCATGTTAGTGGTCCATAAGAGAGCCACTCCTATGCATTTAAGGTTTACCACGTAGACTATTTTTAGAGACCAATAATCACTTGACACGTAGGCACAGAGAAAGCGCTCCATGGAATAGTGGAAATATATTGTCAGAGTAAGTCTTATCGAAAGGGCCTCATCTGATTCAATATTATAAGGTGGGAATGCCTTTTGACTATAATGATTTCAATAGAACAATTTTTGATAGTGCTATCCGAAAGGTTATGTTAGAAGAGAAATCAAAGTTGTTCATCTAATTGTTTCGATGAGTAATTTCTTGGTGGGAAATATCTTGATATCTCTCAAGCATGATTATATAAATGAATATTTTCCTTATGGTTTAGCATGAATAAGAATTTTATCTTTTCGGGAAAGGGCCAAATAACAAAAAAGTGAAAGAGAATAAGACCCTTAATTCTCATAGATGATTGTTGGGTTAGGAATGAGACTGCATTAGCCAAATTAGTAGTTTCCTATGTCAGTAGCAAATCAAGTAAGTAGTGATAAAGTACCTTTCCAAGATTTTGATAGGGGGTATCCACTAAAATTCCATAATTTATAGAATTTTAGTGGGTATTTGTGGGGGAAAAACACCTCCCTAACGAATCCCTAACACTAGCTTGTTGTCCTTTGTTAATATCTTGGGTATATAAATTTTCAAAGCGTTGCTTGGCTACTTCCTTGACCGGATGAAAATCCTCGAATACTTGATCATCTTCTAATTGTATTTTAAGGACTGTATTGTTTTACCTCTAAGCCTTGGTTTTCTTGTGGAAAAGGGAATTATTCTTGTCACTGTATTGAAGCTAAAGATTCCTAGACTTCAACCTCCACTCATGTTCCTCTTTTTTGAATGTAGCTTGAATATTTTGGTCGATAGTTCTTTCTACATACAAGACTTGTTCATCGATTTCTCCTTTCTCCATTATCTGTTGGATCTCTCCTAGCGCTTGAAACCCCTTAATCCTTTCCTATCCAGGACAGATGTAAGAAGTCTTTGCCCATTTTTTTTAAAATCATGCTTAATTGATCTCAACTTGCATTATGAAACAAAGTTTGGCGAACCCATGACTTGTATTTTCCAAGTGTTTGAAACCAAATTGAGAACTCAATTGTTGTAGAGCTAGAGAGGGTTGAATTGAAAGGGTATCAGTCCAAAATTTTGAGGGGGATCCATTTAGAATGATAGGATTGTTATTGGAATTTGTTGAAAGTATTATCCTGGAGGAGATTAAGAGGTTGGATAAGAAGAAATCGTTGTGAACCAAAAGGTGATCAAGGCAAGCAACAATATGGTTGCAACCCATTATTTTATTGCTCCAAGTGTATTTAACCTTGATGGGATTTACATCCATTAGATCCTAGTCTATGATTAGATCTTCCATTCTTTTGTGCATAGGGTCTCGTACTATGCTTCCCCTCCTTTTCTCAGAATTTTGTAGAGTGGTGTTGAAATCTTTAGCTACTATGCAAGTAGGGAGAACTAGATTTTCTTTGATGGCATGCAAAGATTCCCAAAAACCAACTCTTTCATGATGAAGCATGGGCATGTAAACATTTATGAATGAAAAAACCTTTCCTAAATTGATGCATTTGAGTCTAGACAAAATCCAGTTATCAGAGCATAAATTTGCCTCACTTTCTAGGCTCGTAGAATCCCACGTTGTTAGGAATCCTTCTGAGGTTGCTCTAGATCTTATGGCTTCTCCTTTTCTATTCTTCCATAACCTTTCCACATACTTGATCCAGGTGGATATTGGTGGCCACCCACCTATTCCAACTGGATCCTCTTGACAATTTTTAGTTCAACACGTTATTATGTACTTCTTTGTAATTGTGGGTTCTACACTTCCAGAGATGTGTGAATCCCTACACATATTCCAGGTGGAGACTGTTGGCCGCCCACCTAATCCAACTGGATTATTTTGGAAGATTTCATGTCAACACATCTTTTTGTACTTCTAGGGTTGTTTTGGGGCCCTAAACAATGTGTTTTTGGCTTTCAACAATCAAAATATAGATGAAGTCAAAGTTTGACAACATAATGTGTATTTATCAAGAAGACATTTCCAACATGCCATCACGCGCCTAAAACGGAGGTCGTATGCAAAATTTACGACCCTAGGAAGTTGAGGTACCAACTTACCCATCAGGACCCACATAACTTTTGGCATTTCGTCTCCTAGGGTTAGGTCTTTGAATGTATAGGGTTTTGGCATTCATGAGTAATATTAAAAGGGCCTTTGGAGCATCATTATAATCATTATTATGAGACGTATGTGTGTAGCAGCCACATCTCTTCTCAAAGATAGCTACCACCATTTGAGCAAGTTGTTTTCAGTTCTATAGTTTTATAGTTTGAGCCTATTTTATTTATTCAATAAAATTTATTGTTCACTAGATATATGTTGTTGTTCTCTGCATCTCTGTGTTATTGTATTCAGTTTGTTATTCCTTTTGTTCCGCTCATAAATCCAGATCAATGGTATCAGAGCGATCTATTTTTCATTTATTTTTCTCCGTGCATGTCCCCGACAAGATCTGGGTACAAGAAGTTGGGAGTCGAACCAGTCAATCCTTTGCAATATCGGCCACTTTGAGCCTGAAAACAACCCATGGGGGACGAAAAGAAAGATGATGGAGTAGGAGATCCTTTTAAAATGTTTCTTGAGGAATCCCTTGAGCGACAAAGGAACGAAATGATGGACAACTTTTCATAGATCCTTCGGCGACTGCCCACATGAGACACATCTTCATCAAGCAGCCATGCAACCCCCTTCAAGGTACAAGTAAATTTTGATATTTCATTATTTGAAGGACTGATAGATTGTGGATGTTGTAGATAAATGGTTGAATTTGCTCGAAGGGTATTTTCGGTCCACAATTTTTTCGATAGGGAAAATATTACTTTTTCACTCCTCAAGGTCGTCCCCCATGTTAAGGAGTGGTGGGATAATTACTCTGAGCAAAGAGCCATAGAGGAATATACAATATTTATGGTTTCCCCCACATGGGATTCCTTCAGGGATGCCATTAAAGAACAACATTTCCCTGTTGGAAGCTACGAGGACTAGTACACAAGATGGACCACGCTGTGTCAGGAAAGGGACCAGACAGTACCAGATTTCACCAATATTTTCCATACCCTGCGCACCAAATTGGGCATCAAAGACTCTGAATGACATCTAGTGCTCAAATACTGTGTCTATCTACATAGATACATTCAAACAAAAATGGATTTTTTGGACATCACATAGTTAGGTGTAGCTTATAGATATGTTGTCAAGATCGAGCATAAATTTAAGTAGAAGAGGCGAGAGTTTGGATCTGTAAACTCCTCACAGCCAAAGAAGAGAAAAGGCAGCCCCAACCCAAAAAACAAGGGACAGGGTAGAGATGACCACTCTCAAGACAACCAGTCCAAGCCACAATCCAAGAAGGGTAATGAGAAGTCGAAGAAGGACATAGAAAATGGTGTGAATACCATAAAATCCCTTGGCACAACACCGAATAATGTCTCTCTAAGCAGTCACTGGTGGCTGAGCTGAAAGATTTCGAGTTAGAGGAAGATTATGACTCCAAATAAAACCCAGAAAGTGGGAAGTGGTTCATCGATGTTGAACCCAGTGCCATTGTTGCTACCACCAAAGTCCAACCAAGTGAACCAAAAGAACCAAAGGAAGGGGAACACCTCTTTCAATCATAGATGTGGGTAAAGGGGACTCCGTTGCATTTCATTTTCGATAACGACAGTCAGAAGAACATGATTTTAGAAGAGGTCATCAAGCAGTTGGACCTTCCGATAACACCGCACCCACAACCTTACACCATCGACTAGCTTTACCAAGGACGAGATCTCCACGTCAAACAATAGTGTCGTCTTCCATACAACATCAAGCCCTTCAAAAATGAGGTATTGTGTGATATTTCTCTCCTTGAAGTTTTTGATGTTCTTTTAGGCTAGCCATATTTTTGGAAGCGACATGTTGTGTATGAGTCTAGACCCCACAGTGTTATTATTACTTTGGGTAGACAATTGTACAGGATATCAGAGTTAGCGCCACCTACCTCTATTTCTTTAATCTCTACTAAGCAATGCAGTGAGGTCATTTCATAGACTGAGAAGTTTGTTTTCTTTGTGATCCATGCTCGCAGTAAGTAGAAGGTCATCGCCACATCTGTGACCTCTACATAAAACCTCTCTTTGTAGCAGAAGAAAGTGGACGAGATCATGGAAGAGTACAAAGACATCTTCTCCTAACCCACCGGGGTACCGACGCACTGCCAAGTCAAGCATCCAATTGATCTAACCCCTAGTGCACCGCTACCTAATGTACCAGTCTATCATTGCTCACTGATGGAAAATGATGAAATCAAGTGCTATATCCAAGAGCTTCTTCAAAAGGGGCACATCCGATCCAGCTACTCCCCTTGCGGAAGCCCGATTGTGTTGGTGTAGAAGAAAGACGAGACCTGGTGGCTCTACATTGATTACAGAGAATTAAACAAAATCACAGTCAAGAACTGGTACTAAATTCCCCAGATTGATGACCTTTTTAACCAACTCAAGGGGGAAATGTTCTTCAACAAGATTGAACTAAAGTTTGTCTACCACCAGGTTCCCATTGAACCAAATGATGTATGGAAGATAGATTTCAAATCTAAATAAGGTCTCTTCGAATGGTTGGTCATGCCCTTTGGATTAAAAAATGCATGAGAACATTTCATGAGATTGATGGATGTTGTATTGAGATCCTTCACCAAATATTTTGCGGTGGTATATATGGATGACATCGTCATATTCAGCAGAACTTGGGAGGATCACATGCAACATATTCAACAGGTTTTAGGCACTTTGCGGAAACACAAGCTATATGCCAACTTGGAAAAATGCTCCTTTGGCATGAACATGGTCCAATACTTGGGCTACATTGTTGATGAGAATGGGGTACATGTGGATCTGGCTAAGATCCAAGTCATTCGTAAATGGAAATCCCCAACCACACTAGCCGATATTTGGAGCTTCTTGGGACTTGCCAATTTCTACTGAAGGTTTGTGTTTGGATTCTCTCATATTGCATGGGCCCTCGACCAAGTAACCAAGGGCAGTGGCAAGGAAAAGTTTGTATGGGGGTAGGCACAACAACAAGCATTTGATGATTCGAAGCATCGCTTGTGCTCAACTCCAGTACTCTCCTTACCTGATCTGCAACAACCGTTCGAGATTGAGCCTGATGCCTCCAACTATGTTGTAGGTGAAATCCTCACTTAGCATGGTAATTTAGTAGAATACCATAGTGAGACACTCTCAGATACTATCCACAAATACCCCACCTATGAAAAAGAAATGTATTCCATTGTGAAAGCTTGTCATCAATGGAAGCATTACATTATAGGAAAGGAGACAATCATCCACATTGATCACAAGCCTTTGCAGTTCATACAAACATAGGGGAAGTTGCAGAAAGAACACCATCAAAATTGGTCCACATACCAACATCAGTTCCATCTCAACATCAAGTATAAGACAGGGATAAAAAATCATGTCGCTGACTGCCTAAGTTTCCCTCTCGTTGTTTCCCTCACCATAGTGCTCCATTCCTATGAGCATGAGGCATCTAAGTGGCCCCAAATTTGTCAGCGTGACCCTGACTTCACCACCACCTATCAGATCTTGGGTACAGGAGTGAATGTCACTGATTTTCACATCCAGGATGGACTATTATGCCATATGGGCCACCTCTATGTTCCCACAAGTGAACGTGCAAAGATGATTTGGGAGGATCACTACAATCATATGGTGGGACATTTTGGCATGGAGAAAACTATGGCCATTCTGTATAAACATTTTATTGGCCAAAACTTCGACAAGACGTTAGCAAGTATATCAGATCTTGCATTGCATGTGTCATTTCCAAGCCAACCATCAAGAATCAAGGCTTATACACCCCTCTTCCTACTCCCAAGAGGCCTTGGGAATCCATATCGATGGATTACATGTATGTCCTTTCGTCCACCAAGCATGGAAATGATTGTGTATTTGTGGTTGTTGATCAATTTTCAAATATGGCCATTATCACAGCCTGCAAGAAGAGCATCACAACGACAAATACTGCCAAGCTCTTCTTCAAATGAATGTGGGTCCATTTTGGGATACCATAGACCATCACCTCATATCGAGACAATAGGTTCCTTAGCACATTTTGTTCAAGTCTTTGGTCACTGTTGGACACCAATCTCACTAAATCCACTGCTTTCCACCCCCAAATCGACGTCTAGACAGAGGTCGTCAATCATATGATTATGCAAATACTACGCATGTGAAACTCTAAGAATCTTTGTATATGAGATGAGAGTCTTCCCTATGTTCAACACAACTACAATAGGGCTCTCCATAGCTACACCGACCATATCCCATTTTAGGTGGGGTTGGGCTTCCAAACCTTGGGTCCCATTAATGTTGCAATACCTCTTGCAACCACACAGTAAGAATCTTCCCATGTTCATTTGGAGGTCGACAAAACCACCATATTCATTGAGAGGATTAAGCACATTCACCAACAAGTCCATGAGATTTTGTAGAAAGCCAATGCTAAGTACAAGCAACATCATGATCAACACCAGGTATCACACCAATTTTAGGTGGGAGACAAGGTCTGGTTACATTTGCAGAAAGAGTTCCTTACCTGACCCCATCGGAAGCTCCTCCCACTTCGGTGTGGGAATTAAACTATCACGAAGGCTGTGGGTAGCAATGATTTTGATATCAACACTCCACCCTTCCTTGGCTTGCACTCAGTGTTCAATGTGGACCTCCTTCGGTCATATTTTCCACCATTATTGGACACCTTAGAGATCACAGAACAACTGACACCAACATAGCTCAACCCTTACTACATGGAACATGCATCCATTGATCAGATAGTGGACACACAAGTCAAGGGAACTCACCAACAGAGGATCCATCTTTATAGGGTTGTTAAGGCATGGCATCTCCTACACCAAGGCAAGTGGCTCACCCGGGGCCAAATTTAGCAGAAGTTTCCTCACCTAATGGGGGAACTCAATTCAATGGAGACCATTGATTCCTAAGGGGGGAGTATTGATACAGGTGGATATTGGTGGCCACCCACCTATTCCAACTAGCTCCTCTTGATGGTTTTTAGTTCAACACGTTCTTTTATACTTATTTGTAAATATGGGTTCTACACTTCTGGGGTTGTCTGAAGCCCTACACATCTTCTAGATGGAGACCGGTGGCCGCCCACCTAATCGAACTGGATTATTTTGGAAGTTTTCATGTCAACACATATTTTTGTACTTCCAGGGCCGTTTTGGGGCCCTAAACAATGTTTTTTTGGCTTTCCACAACCAAACTATAGACACAGCCAAATTTTAATAACATAATGTGTATTTCTCTAGAATAAATTTCCAACAAGCTATCATGTACCTAAAACAAAGGTCGTATGCAAAATTTACGACCCCGAGAAGTTGAGGTACCAACTTACACATCAGGGCCCACATAACTTTTGGCGTTTCATCTCCTAGGGTTAGGTTTTTGGATGTCTACGGTTTTGGAATTCATGAGTAATGTTAAAAGGGCCTTTGGAGCCTCATTGTAATCATTATGCTCAAATGGATGCATGCAGTAGCCACATCTCTTCTCAGAGATAGCTACCACCATTCGAGCAAGTTGTTTTCAGTTTTGCAGTTTTACAGTTTCAACCTATTTTATTTATTCAATAAAAGTTATTGTTCACTGGATATTTGTTGTTGTTCTTCACATATCTATGTTATTGTATTCATTCTATTATTCCTTTTTTTCCACTCATAAATCCGGATCAATACTGTAGTATTTCCTTGTCTTCCATCTTAGTTTCTTGAATTAGAATTACATAAGTTTTTTCATATCTAATTAAATTTGGAAGAGCATATTCTTTAGCTTTGCTCCCAAAACCCTTGCAATTCCAAGAGAGAGATTTCATTAATGATTGAGGGGAACCATTCCCCCTCCTTGTGGGACTGAAGACATGAATTGATTTGATCCCTTATTCTCCCCCCCCCATGTTCCAAAAATACACCTCAAAGTGTTGCCACCTCATCACCATGTCTCAAGTTTCCTTTTCTTCCCCGGTTTCCTTATTTTTTTTTTGTCTCGACTTCTTAGCAAGCCTTTCATTTGGAATTTCTCCCTCTTCCATGGTTTTCTTAACCTTCCCTCTGGAATTGGGAGGATTTTTTTGTGATGAGTAGGATTGACTGCAATCCTCAACAAGAAAACCCTCTTCACTGGAGTCTTATTCCTCGTCATCAAGATTGTGACATGTAGATTCTAAATTATAATAGTTTTGTGACAACGGATTTGGACCAAGGGGATCTTTGGGAATATTCTTCATTTCCAAGACTTGTTCCTCTAATACTCTTGCTAAACTTTCATATATATTTTAATTGTCATTCCTATTTATAATCCTTCATTCACTCCCAACTGAATTATGGGGCTCTAAAGGGGTAGTTGATGGTTTATTCCTTGGATATGGAATTGTCAATCGGTTTGGGTTTGAAGGTCCAAAACGTGGGCCTACTCCCTTGTTATTATTATCTCTTTTCCAGGAAAGTTGTCATTCATCTATGAGATCCACAATTGTTGTGTTACTTCCCTATACATTATTTGGACAATTCTAGCTTGCAAAGTACCCATATTCGTGGCTGACCCTACACTTGAAAGGGAGTTTCTTGTAGTCTGATTGTTGAAGGCGATTCCATCCATCTAGAGATAATCCAGAGCTAATCAAATAGCCCCGAGTAATCCTTTCTCTATATTTACTTCTACACAAATTATTGCACATACATGCATAGATGATTTCGGCTCTGATTTATCTATATACTGACCTAGAGAATCACCAATGCATTTGAGGACATCATATCCGCAGCAATGAAACATCAAATGTGGAATATGAACTAGACATGTACAACTGAGGGAGCATCAACCTTTGGATCAAAGTATGGATTCCAACGATTCAAGTACATTCCTCTATCGCTAAGAAAGTAGGGGCCACTTCGGAAAATCAAGTCTTTGTCTTCTTTGAATTCAAAGAAAAGGGTATAAAAACCTATGTTGTAGAAGAAATGGTTGAGCCTTCCCTTGATCAACAAGATCTAATTTCTTGAGAGTTAGAATTCCATTTCCCAAGGGGATGACCAGATACCTATGAACTGACCAATCAGTCTTTTTTTTCGAATATGCCAAAGCTTTGCATCTAGCTAAAACCCTAGGAAGGTGCACCTCAAGGATTTGGTCTAACTTATTGACAAAACAAGTGTGGGTCAGCCTAGGAGTGGACTTACCTAGAGAATCAACCAACTGCTTAAAGGCAAAATTTTCATAATCGAAGACAAGAGGAGGATTGGGGCCTCCCCTTGACATGATTGCAAAGAAGAGGAGGTTGAAAAGGAGGCAGTGCTGCAGAAGGTTTTTCCTCAGAATCGCGCTAAAAAAGTGATAATTAGGTTTAATTAATGTATAGTAATATTATTAATTTAGTAATAATATTAATTTATTTTTAGTTAACATACATCGTATATGATTAGTTAGTTAGTTAGTTAGTTTATATATATATATATATATATATATATATATATATATATATATATATATATATATATATATATATATATAGAGAGAGAGAGAGAGAGAGAGAGAGAGAGAGAGCATTAATGTATAGTATTAGTAATAATACTTCTACTATTAACTAACGTATATTGATACATACTATCGAATTTATAAATTACTTTTGTATAATATTATATTAACCCTAATATCCATTTTTATTTTGTTATAATATTAAGTAATATATAACAACAACAATAACAAATACTAATGTATATGATTATCGTATTAATATTCTAGTGTAATTTAACAACTAATTTGAGTTATAGTAAGAATTTAATTCTTTATTTCTGATTTAATCCTTCATTTTACCCTAGCCTTTTGGTATCCTCTTTATCATGGAGCCATCTCCTTTATTCCTTATGATCCAACTTTGTGGGTCTTTGTTGTTGTATCGTAGGTTGTATATTAATATTTCCACTGCTCCTCTTCTCTATGCGAATTTTGTCTTGACAATGAATCATGCTATGGATTTGAAATGTAGACCAAAATCATACACCGTGGATATTCATGATGAGTATTATAGAGCTCAAACCATTAACAAAAATTTGCATTCATAAGGTCAAGTGGGTGAACTGGACAATGTTGAATTCCAAGAAGGATCCCAACGGAGATAAGTCTATGTAGATATGGATGAAATGGATAATTAATCCTCTTCCATCAATCACTTATAAAGTGGAGCCTGATACCATGTGGGAATTGGACTTCCAAATTCTTGCGAGAGGAATAATTTACCTCCTCCCTACTTTCTACATTATGTCAATATTTGAGGAATCAAAAGATGTGGGATGTGAGAGATTTGCTTAAATTTTTGTGGGAGGTCTTACCTCCACCTAATATAAAGTTTTGAGGGCCATTTGAGGGAAGATGGGGCCCATACTTGATGTGGATCTATAATGCAGAGCATGAAAAGATCCAAGACTGTTGATGAGGAGGTCCTCCCTCCACCCTTCACATAGCAGCCCATACTCAATGCAGGGTGGAGTAAGAGGCAAAGAAGATAAAATATATGCAACCTTCACACTCCACCCTCACATTAAAGGGAAAAAATGAAGAAAGTGGCCTACCATTGGAAAAGACTTTAGACATGTGAGTAGGTGATACATATCATAATAAGTGATTAAAGAACAATTTAGCCCAAAATAGAGACCCATGTAGGCCAACCGATAGGTGACACATGACATGTGGTTCCCACCAACTTTTAAATGCATACATTATCCTTTTGTGAAAAAACAATCCATATTATTCTCGCCCTTTCATTATATTAAAGTCTATATAGTGAAAGTATTCATAACATTAGCCTTAAATTCTTAGGTTCCTCCCATTCCTTTCTTTCATTTTCCTAAAATCTTTCTCCATTAGTATTTTATTTTCCTTTCTATTATTTTTGTGCTCTTGGGCTTAATCCCTTTAAAGTCGTCTTGGTACTGGGTAGTTTATACATTTTTATGGGCTTAGGTTGAGGCATAGTGATCCCATCCTTCACACACACACTATTAGGACTCAACCTGGGGGTGGAGATTCTATCTTTAGCCCCTAATTTTGAGCTCTAGTTACCTGTAGATGGTGGGCATATGGTTTGTTTGTCTCATCAACACATATGCTTATTGTGGAAATAAATTGTTATGCCTCTGCAATTTTTTCTCAATTGAGTTCAAGCTTCAATTTGATTTCAATGACTTGGTTGCTCTCTTTGTATTACAAGGACCAATTAAATAAAAAATATGTTTATTATATATGCAAACCCAACACTCGAATTACCCAAAGTTTTTCCTATTCTTGACATCCTCAAGAAGAAAACAATATGAAACACACTCCGTAGAATGTAGATGTTCACACTTAGCTCTCAACCAATATAGTATTGAGGGAAAGTTGCTTGACTATTGAATTATTATATAGTGTTAGAACTGAACAAAAGGATGTTTATAGGTGCAAGGAATTCCTTGACTTCTATAGATTCAAAACTAACATTATATTAGTATCCCATCAACCCAAATATTACATTTCTTCAAGTGATGCATAACACTCTATTCTTGCCTTTGCTTTCACAACAACAACAAAAAATTTAACAATATATATCCAATTGTTTGTATGAGGATCATTGTGTGGATAAATTCAAATACTCACGGGATATAGAATGATAGGCTATGGGTTTGTTGTGAAGTAACTTGCTTTCACAAATCGATGGGTTTTTGAACTAGCAATCAATTGAATTAAAAGAGGATAAACCAATCTGATCGTGCAACCAATGAATCAATTGTAAGGAAAGTGAGTTGTACACATGATATATGGAGTATAAAAATGCCATGGATTGAGTTTGTTTGGTTTTTTTTGCCTTAATGGGTTGTTTGAACAAAGCACAAACAAATGGCTCTGTATATGTATGATATGGGAAGGAGCACACAAAATAAGCAATGCCAATGGCTTAAGCTAGGGAAGAAGCATTGTGGGGAAATGAATTGATGACTAAGTGTGATAAGTTGAGTTGTAGTTGTCCATTAATACAATGTACAAGCCATATTTTGACCTTGCGATGAAACAAATTGTTGATGGAAATTAATTGACAATAGAGTTGAGAATCAATGGCATTCATGGGTTTTGCTTGTGGTTTACAAGAACTTTAAACCCAAAGTAGAATCAAGCATACATAAAATAAATCACAAAACAATAAATCACACCATAACAACAAAGATTTTACTATGGAAACCCAAATGGGAAAACAAGATTCAAATGGCTTTGCTCAGCCTTGGTTTCTCAATGATTTGTAGAATTACATTGTTGTTTGGATTTCTTGAGCATTAGGGTTATAAATTGATAAAATTTCTAATGGAACTCCTCCCTTAGTTGTCAAATAACCCTTTATCCAATGTTGTGAAGGAGTTTATAGGCTAGATTAACTTGTTGGTAGCTGGAAGATCAAGCATCCCCAACTTCAATGCTCTTCCTCTCCTTTTTCTTTTGTTGGAAATGTTTTGTTTCATTATTCCTTTTGTCATTTATTTGTCTTCTTCTCCTTTAATTCTTTAATGCTTTAATTATTTTTTTCTTTCCTTGGTTATGCAAAACTTTGGAGGCAAGTAGTAGTGGATTGAACAAGTGTGGGGCCCTTCACATTGTCAACCACATCCTCCAGCCTTGTCATCAACCTTGTAACCTTGAGCTTCGATTATGTAGCCAACTTCTAATCTTATTGAGTTTTATTCATTGTTTTTTTTAAACAGAATTTGGTGGATTTTATTTATTAAAAAGGGCGTGGTCAAAACCACTTCATACAAAAAGAGAGCCAGATAGCATAACAAAATTCTAGCTCTTTCAAATCATCTATCATCCATAATTTGGTCTCTCTACTATATCAAAGATAATGCCTAATACTACTACTATGTTGAACTGTATAAATTCGGTAATAGATACCATTAATACAAACTGTAAAAAAAAAAACCATACTCAGGGATTTGGAGCTAGATCCTACCCACTGTCATTTCCAGGCTTGACAATATATTTAGAAGACTCCACGAGGTCATTTAAGTATGTAATATGCACCATATTTGAAGAATTTGTGCCACCATTAATCCCACCAGGGGGTGAATTCCTAGGATCTGCTTCCCTCTGAGCCAGCTGGAGATGAAGTGATTCAATTTGACTTCTCAAATAGTCAAATTCATCCTGAAGTTGTCCCACCATAATCTTATGTTGAACCAGGGTGTACACAACAAAAAAAATAGTTGAGCTAAGAGAATTGAACAGAATAACCAAACATTGTCTTTCCTTAATTTCGTTCTCCACCATTTCCTCATCCTGATGCAATTCATTATTCATGGCATCCATAGTGCTCAAATTGCCTAGGAAATCCAGCTATTGAGCATGTAGAGAATTGAGGGAAAAAATTATAGACCACTGTATACCATGAACATAGAAATCCCCAGAGAAACCACTATCTACTAGCAAGAGTGCACTCGAATAATTGTGAGCCAAACAATTAACCACCAAATTTACAGACCACACTATACCACAAACAAAGAAATCCCCAAAGAAACCACTATCCACTAGCAAGAGTGCACCAGAAGAATTGCAAACCAAACAATTAGCCACCAGAGAGGGGACGTAAATAATGTAGAAAGTTGTAGTTACCTTCAATACCATGGAGTGCATGAAGGAGGTAGCATAAAATCCTCTATCAAGAAAAAATGATCGAGAAGCATAGCACACCTTGCAATCTTCCAATATATCCACCTTGAGGCCAATAAACAATACACATATTGAGACTTCTTCTCTTCCATTAATAACAAGAGTATCATTCCCTGTATGGTTAATACGTTCACTGTGTACCTTTAAATCCTTGGACAGATAGTTTCCAAATGGGAGCACCATGTGAATTCTTAATATTGCTAACGACACCAGCCAAATTTACCATCCTATGTTGTACTTTCCCCTCTACACCTTGTACTACCATAATGACCATGCTCCCTTCCTAAATTAGATACATCAAATTGGGAATGAATACGTACCAATATTGTACCATCATCGTTATGCATCACTTCTTCCCACGAGATAGAAATATTATCCCACTATGCTTACTAATAGCCCGTCCATTCTTTAAATGCATGACAAGATGAAGCCTTGCCATATGCATGTTCCCAAAGACCAGGGGATATTCCTATGACTTTGTTTTCCATTGCATCCTCTTTTGTGTTATTTTGACGATTAACATGGTAGAATTGAACATTGAGATTTAGCAAGGAGATCCTTATGCACTCAATAAAAAAATTTAAACTAGCATCTATTAGAGAAGAGTCTGTTACAAAATATCTAATGGTATTTTTGGAATCCCCATGTTCAAATTGGAAATTTGTCATTTCTTTTCCAATTGTACCCATTGATATAATGCATAGGCTCCGACTTTGTTATTTGAGGTGATACCGATATTCCAATAGAAGTCAAATTCTCGATTTCCTCTGGGGTCATAAATCACCCCTCTTGCACCTTCCTCCCCTAGAGTTTTATTTATTGTTAAGACATTGAAACCATTCAATTTTTATTCAAATCCAATTTCAAACCATGCCTCCCCATTGAGATGATTTTGGCCTCCAAAATATTATATGTGGAGGAGATGGAGGCACATGGCCTCCACTCATCTATTCAAACCTACTACTCCATTAGTGATGAAGGATACTTGCTTCTTGTTTGTTCCTTTCAAGCTACTAGTTTTCCCTTGTTCCATTGCTATTGAAACCGTTCTTCCTCTCCTTGTGTTTTCTTTAATGAGGTGGCCCTTATCACATTTAACCAAGTGATATTTGTTCTTTTTTATAGAAAATCACGTCACGATCCCATAGGTATGGGTTTCCAAACACCACTTCACAAGCATCTATTGGTGCAACTTCGAATTCTACTTCATCAACATATCCTTAAAGGAAAACCTGATTTTACATCTCCTATTGATTCTCACAATAGATTTATATTGGATCTAACCCAATGACCATGGTCACACTGGATCATGAGTTTCTATACCATCCTCACCTAAGGATTTAGAAATCGGATTGCATTGAGAACCATTGTCAAACAAAGCATTTACCTTTTGATCCTTCACTTGAAATTTGATTTGGAATATTCATTTCTATATCCACTTATCCTTGGTTTTTGCAATGTGGTGTAGGTCATGGCTTCATCCACATTGGAGGTGTTTTCTACCATTGTTTCTTTTGTCTTGGTGGTTTCACTCACTCCTTTCTTGGACTTCTTCCATTTTGGATGCAATTTTGAATAAAGTTTCCAACACTTCTCATCCATATGCCCATCCACATCATAATGTTTGCAATACCTATTAGGATCCTTCATTTTTTGGACCATGGATAGAACTTATATTTTTCCTTCTTGGAGTCCAATTCAATATAGAAATCTTTAATGCTTGCCTTATCTATGTTTTTTCACACTAAGAAGTTGCAATTTCATTTAGATATGGCTAAATAGGCCTCCAAGGTACTTCACCACCACCCTAGGCTCTTCCAAAGAGATACCCATCCTAATGGCTTACTTCTGAAATTTTGATGTGTATTTTTGTACACATTGTCCCTATTCTTTCCAAAGGTACTACCATTCATGAGATACTCCTATTTATAGCTTATTGGATAAAATTATGATTTCAACATTGTATTGAAGTCCTCCCATTTCATACCATGGGATTCTTTCCTATCCTCAATGTATCTACATAGCTCTCCCTGTTGGATTACTGAGAGGGGGGGTGAATCAGTAATAAATAATTTTAATCATTTTTAACCACATAATCCAAGTGTTATATCAATGTAGCATTATCATCCAATAACTGTAGAGTAAATAAGCAATGAACAAATGAACAATCATACACATACACAGTACACCATTGTTTTATGTGGAAACCCAAATCGAAAGAAAACCACATAATGATTTTTCTTATATGTCTTGAAGAATTACATTCATTGGAAGCACCAACTTCCTTTGTTTTCCATCTACAACTGGAAGGAGGCTCCAACCCCCTAGTTTCTCAAGCTACAACCTGAGGGAAGCTCCAACTCCCCATTTCTCTGGCTACAACCAGAAGGAGGCTACAACCCCTTATGTTCTCCAGCTACAACTAGAAGGTGGCTACAACCACCTATCCTTGCCCTATCCTGCCACCCTGAAGTAGAAGTAGAATGATGGAACTACTGTCAACATGTCACTGTGAGATATACCACTGTAAACCTGTACCAATAAATTTGAACCATGCATCAACCATGCATCAACCTGTACCTCAACCCGTAATCAACCTGTACCATAAAAAAGTGCACAACCATGCACTAACCTGTACCAAACAACCTGTAATCAACCTATACCATAAACAAGTGCATCAAACATGCACCAACCTATACCAAACAACCTGTAATCAACCTGTAACATAAACAAGTGCATCCAACCATGTACCAAGTATGTACCAATCATGTGTCAACTACTCATCAACTATGACTCATCAATATGTACCAACATCATCAACTATACACCTCATGTATGTGCCAACTCATCAACTACTTGTCTCAACC
>ML788227.1:560466-573298 GCA_009831015.1 Picea engelmannii | reverse complement strand
GCAATGGAATCAATCATTTACTGCAGATATAACCATCAAAACTATCAAGTAATTATTGGATAATGAAGCATTGAAACAATAGATAACTTTCCAATACTTTAGCACAAGTTTTGATGGAGAATCGGGGCTGCAAAGAGGTGTTTTAAGAGATTTTCCAGAGCATCAAAATCACTGCTACAACAACAATGTTTACCCCAAGAAACTAGCCAACAACTTGCCCAACAATAGCCAATATCAAGTAGATAAACAATAGCAACCTGTCAACTATTTTCAGCGGTAACAGAGTGAGAATTTAATCTTGAAAAAGAGAGTTTACATGAACCCTAATGGTTGTAGCATAAGTTTGTAACAACAATGAGATATCCTTGACCAATCAAAACACCCTAGTGGCTCAAGCAAGCTTAAAGCATAAGGAAAAGTTTCCAACTTAGACAATTATAATATCTCGTGTTTTCACGTATCCCAATGCAATGATTTTGTTTCTCAAATGAAAGGAGATTAGTGCCATTAACTATTGGGTTATGGAGTCTTTAAAAAATTAAAGAGCTAGTTGTGCTACCTCCTTGGGAGTGTAATCCCTTTTACTCCCCAAGTTAAGCAAAACTAGCTAAGGAAAACCCTAGGAGGGTGTAAACCCTTTTACTCCTTCTAATATTCCTTTGTGCAACAAAATATTCCAAGACAATTATGATGGGATTAGTGGGGTTGTATTCCCTTATACTCCCCAAAAGATTAGAAAATTAACCTTGTGACCAACAAAAGAAGCAATAACATGAAATATTCCTTACCTAGTCCAAGCATTAACAAGATAAACTCCTTTTAACCAATAAAATCCACCATAAAAGCAAGAAATAGCCTCCAGAAAATACAACGCCTTACTTCTTCATCCAATAGCCAAAGAAAACCATAGCAAGATATAGTAGCAAGAGATATAGATAAATTTTCCTAAGTAGGGCACACATTTCAGCCAAGTATCCTCTCCAAGATGGGAGAGTTATGATAAAATGAGATAGAAATGAGCTCTATTTATACAAAAACCTCTAATAAGAGTTTGTCCACAAAACTTAGGGTAAACCACAAAGTAAGGGGAAAACAACCCTTAATTTTCCCCTTTAGAATTTAAAATTTGATTTTATATAATAGAAACCCTAGAAAAAGCATGTCATCACTCCTTTAGGGAAACATTTTGGCATCTTTGGCAAGTCGTTGAGGTTGGGGATGAAATGTTGGGCCTCCAAAGGCTTTCTTCCAAGGTGCTAGGGCCCTCTCCACCAAGTCAAGGCGTTCTTCTTCATCAAGTGATACCATGTGTCCTCATCACCACCAAACCCTAACCCATGCATGGCGTCAAGCACTCAAAGTGTGACGTTTTGGCATCCAAAGGAAAAATGTTGGGTTAGTAGGGGCATGGGTGAGGTCCTTCGAGGCATCTCTCAAGCCTCCAAAGGCTATCATCATCATTCATAGTGTCGTCCATGGTATCCAACCGATGGGATTCAAGCCCCAAGGAAAGCCAAGCTAGGTTTGTTCTTCCAAATATGTCAAATGCATATTGTTCGGATCCTCAGTCTACGTGCCAACAAGGTCATATGACTACAATAAATGTATGTATCGTTCTTGAAAACCACACCTATACTTTCCCTTCCCATCGGCTAACAAAAAACATGGTTCAAATATATTTTGATTGGTAGATAAACCAACATAGCGTCGTTGGCGCATTGGTTAGCGGAGCTGCTAATTTTGGGGGAGGTCTAGGGGTCAAACCCCGTGGCCTCCCCACATGGAAACAATTATAACATATTTATTTTTAATATAGTTTGAAAAATATATCGATTGTTACTAGTGAAAACTTGACGCACACGGTGAAACCTCCGCTATAATAGCATAACCGCTAACAAAAAGGCTAGTCTGACTCATGTTTTTTTTTTAAACAAACCGTTTGGATTTGATCCATTATTGGGAAAAGGTTAGGCTGCCACATGGCACCTCCGGATTGGTTTCCTTGTGCCTAGTCATCCACTAACATCAGCTCCACATAGACTGTCATGTGTCTGCCTCTTATGGTGCCATGTGCCATGTTGCAAGTGGGTCACATGGTGGCCTATGGGTGGTGCCACGTGTCGCCTCCTGGGGGTGTCACATGGCATTTTTCTATTGGCCCAAGTGGCAGTAAAAAAGGCCATTTTTGGGTGACATGTGGCAGCCTATGGTGCTGCCACATCGACATTCGTACAGATATGTCAACACCTAGTCAACATGCCACATCATCTATTGTGTCAGTGCCACGTCACATCCATACTTCCATGTCATTCGTACGATGACATGTGGCACTTTCCTACTCATCCAAATGTACCTCAAAAATGCCAAAACTGCATGACACATGGAAGCCTGTGGTGTTTCCATGTCAGCATGTTGACATCAACATTGTATGGACCTCACAATATTTGCTTCTTTGCCGAAAATTTTAGATGGCCATAACTTTTGCATCCAGACTCCATTTGAGGTGTCATTTGTGTCATTGGAAATCTCTCATCAAGTTGTTCGACTTTGTGTTGTTTTCTTCGAATTATGGGAACTTTCATTTTTGGCCATTTTTTTTTCAACTGAGGAGGATCCATCCTCCAATTGCACAGACTCGGGTACGAGCTTCTTTCTTGGTGTGCCATGAAGCTCAGAGTGAAGCTTCCAACATTTCATGTTCCAATGACCACTCATTTTGCAATGAGTATAATAGTTATGTGACTTCATGTTTGTCTCACTTTCACTGTAAAGAGCTTTTCTATTCCATCACTTTGCAACATTCTTATCGTCCCAAGCTTTTCAAGGAGACGTTTATTTTCTCTAGAATATTGTGCTAGATATATAACTTTCAGAAAGTGATGTGCCATCATTTTTCTTATATGGTGTTGGTGATGATATCAACTATTTGCTTGAATAATCCTCTGCCTTTGTTGTTTGAGCATTCTCCTTCAACATACCCCAATCCTACAAACTTAGGTCTTCCTTCAACCTCTAGTGGTTGAATGATGCCTTGTCCATCAATACGAAGACCTCTTGCTTTATACCCCAACTTCCTCAACAATTTCAAGACAATGCCCTTGGTGTGCCTTTCAAAAACTCCAAAAGAGGCATCATCATTAATAAAAGAAGGAATTGAACATGGAGAATCCTTTACCTCCATTCCTATTTGTGACACTTGGTCATCTTTCTGAAGTTTGGCCAATTTCTCCCCCTGGTTGGATGAATATGTAGATGAGGCTTCTAGGAAACCACCTTGGTTCCCTGGAGTCTGAAAATCATCCTCTATTATCTGAAAATATGTGCAGCTTCAACATTTTCATGACAAGAACCATAACTAGTATACCTGCCATGGACACAAATTGGCCTAATATTGGAGGGACTTTCTGCTTCTCCTGTAGCGGATCATTCCCTAACTTTCTCCTCCATAACTTGTAACTGCAGTCGTAGTTTTCTCTTTTCTTCTTCTGGTTCTTGAAGAAACCGCCTCAATTCAACGTTCTTTACTTGAATGGTTTGGTTGATTTCTTCAAGCTCACGAAGCCATGCTTACTTCTTTGATTTTCCCATGACTATATTCACAATCTGTAAAACTGGTCAGACCTGCTCTGATACCACTTGATCCAAGAATTTCTGTGAGATTTTTATCTACAAAAATCCTATGATGAGGACCTTTTACTGACGATTAATTGCATGTGAACATGATCAAATAATCATTAAGCATTGCATATGAATGTGAGAAAAATTGTCATAATTATGTGCATACGTGTAATTAAGTCTCTACTTAATCAAGTGAGAATGCAAACAAAACTCACACATATAATTTGACATCCATGTTTTAATGGAGTTCACCAGAACCTTCTGGCTATGTCTTCAGATCCTCTTGGAATACAAATTGCTTTATTGTCCTTTCTTTAACATGGATGAAACCTTCTCACAAAATGTGGTACATGCTCCTTATAGGGCTGAAACCCAGAGCATCCTTCTCTTACACAAAGAACTTAAGGCTCTCACATAAGTGACATTTCTTTAGACACCAAAAGGACTACATTCCTCTCAATGCAAAGATCTTTCAAAGGGGCCTAAAAGGGCCTCTAGTGGCCTCCTCACAATGCTTACATAAGGAATTTATATAGTTTCCCTTTCTCCATAATTCAATGAGACAAGATCCACAATTTTAGAATCTAATAACAACTCAAGGAAAAAAATGAGAAAGCATCTCAACCAACCTTAACTTCCCCTTGAGACTAAGAAACTACTTGTGATAAAATGAGGAAGAATCCCAAACCAACTCATGAGACTCCCAACTTCCCCTTAAAATTAGGAAACTAATTTGTGAGGTAAGATTCTCACATAAAACTAATTTCCCCTTAAAAATAGGAAACTGATTTGTGAGTTGGGGTTTCTCACTTAATTTTAATTTCCTTTTTACAAATTAAATGAAAAATACATGAGCACATTATGCTAAATAATAATAATCATTTTTACAATATGAAGCATTAAACATTCCTTCTAAACTTTGTCACCTATCATCAATCATCATTTTAATGATCTTCTCAATGGTGTGCAATGCTGATTTCTTTTTGTTTTTCCAACAATTAAAGTATTGTATTCTTTTATAATTATTTAATATGCAAAAGGATCAAAACTGAAAGATAGATATACATAGAAAAATAAGATATATCCTCAGGGAAACCCTCAAGGGGGAGAAAACCTTGCAAACTTTCCTCAGTATATATTCCTCCAACATGTACAATGTCATACAATGCTCTTTCATGAAATCAAGACCAAAGAGACCCAGACACGAACCAAGAATAGCCTCCTAGATAAGTGTGTACTACTCTCTTGTACTTATATTCAATGAATGATCAAAATGAGTTGATATAACCTCTATTTATACTCTAAAAGACATGAATTATCAATAAACCCTTTCACAATTACACTTAGGAATAACCAATACAATTACACCTAGGAATAACTTCTGAAATTACATAAAATATCAACACTCCCTCTTAATAAGGAAGGTATTCTATCGGGCACATAATCTAACACTATCGCCATCCACACAAGCTCATGACCATTGACTGTCGGACACACGAATCTATACATCACAGGAAATCCATAGTGAATTCACATCATGTATCCAGGGTCGATGGGTAGCTCTCCAATAGCTACAACATGTCATCATGAGACTATCTAGTTTCCTGCAGAAAACTCAGATATATTATGCATGACATCCAGTACCCCCCGATAAAATCTGTACCTCATCTCTTCAGCATGCATCCAGGGCCGGTGGGTAGCTCTCCAATAGCTACAACATATCATCATGAAATCCACTACCCTACGATAACATCTAAAGCCATCACTCCCTCTGAAGAGGGACTATGTCGAGCTTGTCCCTGAAGTACTCGAACTTCGTCTTTGACAATGGCTTTGTCATCACATCTGCAACCTGCTCATCGATAGCCACATATTGGAGCCTCACTGCTCCCTTGTGCACCATATCCCTGATATAGTGATACCTGATTTCGATATGCTTCAACCTATCATGAAACACTAGGTTCTCTGACAACTTTATACAACTCTGGTTGTCACACAAGATACATGTCGCCTCCATCGCAATATTGAATAATCCATTCAACAATTTATGAATCCACACTGCTTCATGACTTGTTGCACATGCTGCCACATACTCTACCTCGATCGTACTGAGTGCTACACATGACTGCTTCTTAATGATCCACGAAATCATACCGGATCCCAAAGTGAAGCAACATCCTAATATACTTTTCCGGTTTGCAACACTACTAGCCCAATTTGAATCTAAATATCCAAGTAGACTGATCTCACTGTTTGCAACATACTTGAGCCCATAATCCACTGTACCTTTAAGGTACCTCATCACATGTTTTACTACAATTAGGTGAACACGTTTGGGGTCCACCATGTATTGACTCGGGGTGTTCACAACAAAACATATATATGGTCGTGTATTTGTCAAATACATTAATGATCCAATCATTTGCCTGTATAATGTAGCATCCACAACTTCTGAAGTTGTATTATCCAACAACTTAATATTTGATGCCATTGGTGTGGCCATTAGTTTACAGTGCAACATCCCGAACCTCTTCAGAATCTCCACAACATATTTTCCTTGATTTAGGAAGATCTCATTCTTCCTCTACCATACCTCTAGGCCCAAAAAGTAGTGCATCGAGCCTAGATCTTTCATTTTGAACTTTGCAGCAAGTTTTCTCTTACACTCAATGATGAGCTTCTCCACTTCTGTCAAGAACAGATCATCCACATATAGTAGTAATATCATTGGTCCATCATCTACAACCTTGAAGTAAAGGTTAGGATCTACACTACTCTTGTTAAATCCCAAGCTCATCAAAAAACCATCAATCCAACCATACCATGCTTTTAGTGCCTACTTCAATCCATATAATGTCTTCTTTAACCCGCACACATGTGTCTCAAATCCTTGTGGTTGTTCCATGTAAACCTCTTCCTCTATTACCCCATTCAAAAATTTCGTCTTCACATCCATTTAATGAACCTTCCATTTCATCATAGTAGCTATTGAAAGAACAACCCTTATTTAAGTATATCTTGCCACAGAAGAAAAAGTGTCCTCATAGTCAATTCCTTCCTTCTGAGAAAATCCTCGTGCTACAAATCTAGCCTTGTATTTCTCAATGCTTCCATCTACAACATGCTTCGTCTTGAATATCCACTTGGAGCTCACAACTGATTTTTCCTTGGGTCTGGGAACCACATCCCAAACATCATTCTTCACTATTCACTGGTATTCCTCGACCATGGCATCCTTCCATTCTTTCTTTCTTGTATCTTCTTCATAGCTGGTAGGCTCTACATCAATGATATCACACAATAATGCCACATAGCTGGGATACAACTTTGGTTTCTTGACTTTCCTAGATGATCCATCCTGGGAACTATATCTCTCTGCATCTTTAATGGCATCTTGTGCCCAAGATGGTCTTATCTTTTGTTTAGGCTTATCCACAGGCGTATGTGGTTTGGCCATATCATAATCCTCAGGAATGGATTCCTATGCTTCCACTTCTCTTGTCTTCCCGGCTCTAGGAAATCCATTCTCTTCGTCATGATATTCCTTTGCACAACCCTGCTTTGAATTGTGAAAATCTACATCTTCATCGAAGGTGACATCCCTACTAATATCGATCTTCCAGTGATTTGGAATGTATACTTTGTAGGCCTTCAATGTGTCATTGTACCCAAGAAATGTACCTTTCTTTCCAGGTGGGTCCAACTTTGTTCTCTTGTCCTTGGGGATATGCACATATACACGACAACCAAATATCCTCAGATGGATGACCTCTGGCTTATCTCTTGAAAACATTTCCTCCAATGTCTAGTTTTCAAGAACTTGATGGGGACTTATGTTCTGTACGTACACATCTGTCATCGCAACTTCTGCCCATAGATACATAGGTAAATATTGATCATGGATCATGGTCTTCACTTCTTCCATAATCGTCCGATTATTTTTCTCTGCCACTCCATTTTGTTGCGGATTATAGGGAGTAGAGAGCTCCCTCTTAATACCAACTTCTTTGCAGAAATCTAAGAATTCATCTGAGGTGAATTCTCCTCCATTGTATGATCTCAATATCTTTATCTTCCTTTTTGTTAGGTTTTCTACTGGTGCCTTGAATTCCTTGAACTTACCAAATACTTCACCTTTTGACTTCACGAAGTAAATCCAAGTTTTGCGTTAGTAATCATCAATAAAAGATACATAATATATGTAACCGTTGAGCAATGGTGTTGACATCGGTCCACATACGTCCATGTGTACAATGTCAAAGACTCCTTTGGATATGCTATCACTTCTTGGAAAGGGGTTATTCACATTCTTTCCTTGTGCACAACCTTTGCACATGCCATCTGGATTCACCTGAATCTATGGTAGTCATGTTTACATCTTTCTCACGATTGGTAAAATTCTTTAGTGTAGGTGGGAAAATCTCCTATTCCATAGCTCACTTGAATTCACAGTGTCATGAATCAATGTTGAATTTGAGCGTCCCTTTAATTTATACAGTCCTCCCTCTTGGACACCAATAACAACTGAATCATCAAATGTCTTTCCTTTTGGCCACATGATAACTTCTCCATCTACAAATGCAACCATGGAACCCTTCTCATCCAAAGCTGAAATCGAGAGAAGGTTCTTCTTCAAACCTGGTACATAAAGCATGTCCTTCATCCTCATTTCCTTCCCAGAATCTAGTTTGTAGGAGGCCTCTCCTACTCCTTTGATCGGATATTGATAATCATCACCCAACTTCAAATTATGAGGTGGGTATTTATGAATTAAGTTTGACATAGAGCCTTTATAATCTGTCATGTGCTTAGAAGCACCGCTATCCACCAACCAAGTGTCATTTCTAGGGGTGACTATTCCTGTGAGCGTTGATATTAGGACGTAGTCATCATCACTTGAATCATATTCTCTTGCAATTTTCTTCGATGGTTCATCATCTTCAGCGGCATGAGCATGATGCCTCTTTCCCTTTTCCTTTTATTTTAGTTTAAGAATAAGGGGACAAAATTTTACAATGTGTCCCAATTTTTCGCAACAGAAACACATCACATTTGAATAGTCTCTTCAATTCTTCAACTTTTGATGTTTCTTTGGGGATGAGGGTTTTTTATTACTCTTTCCTTTCCTTGTATGAGCAACTAAAGCTTGATCATCATCCCTCAATTTCTCTTCTCTTGCTACCAACCTTGCTTCCTCTTGAGTGCAATCTTCCCATCATATGCTAAATTTGATTAGCTTCCTCCTTGAGCATATTCCTTGAATGAATGAGTCCCATGATCTTGGGATACCATTCAAGGTGGTCATCACCATTTTTTCTTTGTCAATAATGTCTCCAATAGCTTCAATTTGTTCCTTGATTTGGTTCACTCTTGAGAAGTAAGTGTGAATGGACTCTGAATCTTGAAGCTTCACATTCTTCATCTGGGTCTTCAATGTCATCCTTTTGTTGATGTTTTTTCCTTCAAATAACTGAGTCAATGCATCCATCATCTTCTTCAGAGATTTTAACGGAGAAACATGATGGATCATATGATCCTTGATTGAGTCTGCAATAATCCTCTTAGTCATGGCCTAGTTCTTTTTATGCTTTGCCTTGGCCTCATCTTCCTTTGGTTTTGGAAATTTCTCCTCAACAAATCTTTCTAAATCATGTTCTTCCAGAAGGCCTACTCTATACTTCCATGCTCTGAATTTTTCTACTCCTTCCAACTTCTTGTCAATTTTGGTGCTGGTAGTCATCCTGCTTGGGAAGATGAAGTTACTTTTCCAAGACACTTCCAAAAATATGTGGAAAATCTTCTTTTTTCAGGCATGCTCTGATACCATGTTGATTTATTTTTGTTTTTCCAACAATTAAAGTATTGTATTCTTTTATTATTATTTAATATGCAAAAGGATCACAACTGAAAGATAGATATCCACATAACAATAAGATATATCCTCATGGAAACCCTCAAGGGGGAGAAAACCCTGCAAAATTTCCTCAATATAGATTCCTCCAACATGTACAATGTCATACAATTCTCTTTCACGAAATCAATACCAAAGAGACCCAGACGTGAACCAAGAATAGCCTCCTAGATAAGTGTGTACTACTCTCTTGTATTTATATTCAATGAATGATCAAAATGACTTGATATAACCTCTATTTATACTCTAAAAGATCTAAAAGACATGACTTATCAATAAACCCTTTCACAATTACACTTAGGAATAACCAATACAATTACACTTAGGAATAACTTCTGAAATTACATAAAATATCAACATGCAAAGTATTAAATCCTTGTGTGGAGATCCTCCTGGATCAATGAAGGGTTGAGAGGTGGTGGAGGATGATTAAAATATCCTTGGTATGCAAGGTTAATAAGACCAATTTGTAAGAGTTGATTAAATTCCTTGGAATCAACATCAAAGTGAACATGGAATCCAAGTCTCTTTTTCCCCCCTAGGCCAACCAGCTTGTTGAACTCTATTCCAATTTCCTCTATTTCCGTTGTTATCTCTATTAGATATGTTGTTGCCCCGACTGAAAAATAAAATCTCATCTATTAAACCTGAAGACTAGATCAAAGTATGAATACAACAACAAGTAAAACATCAAATACAATTTTTGCATTTAACATGATTTTAGAAGTGGCTTTGACTCGATCAATAATCAAGCATGTAGTCAACTGGGAATAAAAGGGGATCACACTTTTTTCTCTGTTTCGAAACAATTCTCGGAACTCATATCTCATACATCTGATATTATTTCAGAACATGGGATTTATAGTGAAATCAGGAAGATGAGGGTTTTTGTAATGAGTGGAAAGTGAAAATAAATGAGAAGGAAAAGCAGGTCATGCTCAAAATTAAAACATATCAGCCACCAACCTTCAACCAATATTACAAATTTTATCCAATGCTTGTCAATAATTTTAACACAAATGCCATGTTAAGTATCCATCATCCTTACTTTAAAATAAATCCTTGCATTTGCTTATGTCTCAAGGGGAAGAAGTGTGAATTAAAAGGAAACATGGCATTGGGAATTTAGGAGTAACTTATGTAAAGTGGAAATATGAAAGGGGTTGGACCTAAAAAAATAACAATCAACCATTTCTAAGTCTTTGTGATTTTCTTTCAATACTCATTATCTTTTGTCATCCTAGACCTGTCTTTAAATGTTGAACATATATTTCTGTAACAGAGTTCATGATTCCATATTAAACTTATGGAGGTCAAACATTTGGTAATGTTTATTTTTCCTTCAATTTTGTTATTAACCATAAAATATATATGCTCTTGTCAAATTGTTCATATCAATCTGTAAGCAACCTTCTTTTCCATAGAAAATTATTTTCATTTCATACAACAGGGGGAAGAAAGATGAAGTTAAAATAATATGTGTTTTTGGGAATTTAGGAATGGTGTATGAAAAATGAAATCATGAGGGATTTGATCATGAATATAAAATAAAAATATCCTCTAATTACTTCATGACTTAGTTTTGTCTCATTTCAATCTATATCAACATGCCCAAAAATAAATACCTTGATTGTGCTCATTCAAGAAAATATTTCGAATCAAACAGGTAGCACAAAGTTCGCCCGTTATTTCTTTTACAATCATCATATAATCTTATAGTAGCAACTTTAGAAAAACAAATTTAATACGCCCATAAGAAAAATAGGTTTAATTTTTTAAACCAACAATATATAATCAACCAAGTCAATTCTTTGTTAGGGTTTTTAATATCTCTAACAATCCATATAAAATATAACATACAGGTCGAAACCTTATTTCCTTCAAACATTTTCTTAATCAAAACCTGGTGCAAGAGCTATGTAAATATTCCAAACCCAAATCTTTTAAAACAAAACCATCACATATTCACATTGAAAACCAACAAGGGTTAAAGCTGGAATCAATAATGATAGTTAAACATGATTATCATGTACATGCTTTATCAACGAATTACCCAAGTAAGGTTCGAGTTTCAGATCATGTAAAAGGGAATCGATGTTGGTCTCATATCCCAACCTTTTTGTATATATAGAAGTGTCAACGTATCAGGCTAAACATGATACCAAACTTCATGAAGTTAGCCAAACATTTCCATTTGATGCAATGCACGGGATCGTGGCAATGATAGTTAATAAATTTTTCAACCTTAGGGTTGAACCCCACGATAGGGTTTGCTACCAAGACAACTCAATAAAATTTTTTGTAGTGCCTCTGTTTAGGATGAAAAAATCAAACAATGAGTATAGAAGATGAGGGCGTTTGGAGGAAATGGGTTGGAAACCAATTAACAATAATGCAATGAGCATGCAAAGAAGAACCCAAAATTTCTATTTTTGCTTGAGGCTTCAACATGGCTATAAGTTTAGGTTGATTTTTCTCAAAGACTAAAAGAAAACCAATACTGGAGCTAAATGCATCGAACCCACACATTTGGGACTAGAAATATTGGTTTTGAAACAAGGGTTCATGCAAGAAACAATAAGAGAAACTAGAATGAGAATTTGAGGAGTTATTTCTTCAATAAATCCTAAACCAAACAGAGAGAAAAAAACAAGAGACAACAAGCTTAGATTAACCAGTAAAGCAGAGCCATTTCCAAAACTATCAGTACAAAAAGAATATGTGTCTGATCGATACGAGCTAAAACACCCATACATTTCCTTAGCGCTTCAAATACCTCTGAGAAACTAGTGCCACATTTACCATAACCACCATGGATGAGCTCTTGGAGAGGATTGTCACTCCAACAAAATGAAATGACAAAACCCTAGTGCAAAGGTGGTAAACCAAATCAAGTGAATGCTTGCGTTCGTAGCATTGAATGCATGGAAACATCACGTCTTTCGAAATCAACATTCACGATGATCTCAAATTCACATCAGACTCTACTTTCCATTATTGACAAATCGCAGACCATAAGGGTCGCCACATATGCAAGAAATCACATGCTAAATGAACCACGTCATAGCCACCATAACTATCAACTTAAATGATGGGATCAAGCTTCACGTCAGAGTTAAATATCCAAACCTTCATTTAAAACCACATTCAAAATGAACCATAAATATGTTCAACCCACTAGTATCAAAGTATCGCTTATGGTGGCCAACAATATGAACATTGAGTCTGTATGTTATACCATATGCAATGTGCGTAATGAACTTTCAAACCTTTATGTTACACCATGCCACCTTCCATACCGAC
>ML788227.1:546047-560446 GCA_009831015.1 Picea engelmannii | reverse complement strand
ATATATATATATATATATATATATATATAATTATAATGAGATTTGTCGGTCCTTAGAATGATATGATGTGGCATGTTCTCATCTAAATGTTGTATGCTTTTGACACAGAATATAACTAATCTTTGATGACTTTTGATTTCCACAACATAAGTTCCATGAAAATAATCACCATATTAGCACTTTATGAATATAATGTATGCAACATAGAAGATTTTTTGAAGTTTTATGGGCACCCCATTTTCCTTTCTTTGCAACCAAATCAGAAATGGAACTTGTAGTCATATTGAAAGAATAAAACATTATCATTGTGTAACATAGATGATGTCATTTCAGTAGATTAGAAATGTTCTTATCTTGGGGATATTTGAAAATAAACATCATTTCTTTCTCTCTAGGGGTCCCACCTATAGTTATATATTTAATATCATAGATAGTAAATTTTTTTAGTTGTGTCTAGCAACTATTTGCAGGGTATGATACTATTGACGATTTTATGAATCAACAACTTCCCATTTAATTTAGAAACAATCATTGATCACCAACATAAGGCTCTCATAACTATATACATCATTTCTTCACAGAACAAGAATTCAACTTTTTTAGATTGGATTGAGTTGTTATTGGCCTTGGGTTGAAGATCTTTTTATTTTTTATTTATTTGTGAATGTCTCCATGTTCTTCATCTTTATTTCTATATTTTAGACTTAATCATCTTTAGGTTGTAATCATATGTTACAAGAATCAATTTCAATGACATTCAACTTGTGGATTGGATCCCCAAAGTTTGTGTTTAGAAGAACAAATTAAAGAACTGATTACTTTGTCTACCCCTTGATGTTTCTTTGTGATTTTAAATGKTGTGATAGTTGAAATGTTTAGGCTTCAAGYTGGAACTAAGTTGCATTGTTCAATGACTTGATTTCTTCATTGTCTATGRTTATTGATGAATGTTGTTTGTTGTCTAAATGCCTTCATCTTCRTTGTAAAATGATAAGATGTGAAACTTCATCCTTTGGGATTTTTTGAAAGCTCAACKYCTTATTGGATCTCTTCATTTTGACTCCAGAGTCTGAATTGGATTCTTAGACTCCAATGCCTAATAAAAGGSTACACTTCATTCAAGAAGATCCTTTTAGAGTAAGTCTTTGATGTTCATGATTTCACTCCMATTATACAAACCATTATGTTCAATTGAAAAATCCAAATTATGACAAATTTCAAAGATAAATTCATTATCAACTAGGGATACCCCTTGGACTAGAAATGCATTGGTCCTAAATAGAGGAGAACATACTAAGGTGGTAGTTGGTATTGCTCTTGCCTCTAACTTTTAGGCAATGCTCTTGAGTTGACACTCTTTCCAAGACTTGCAAATCAAAGGGGAGAGCTAGAGAGACAACACGACTGAGGGGTAAGATCTATGTACAAACAATGCTTCTTCAAAACCCTTACTTTGAAATGTTAGATTTCAAAGGTTGACCAATCATCATGGCTGGAGGGGTTGTGGTTGTAAGGTCAAGCTCTAGAAAAGACTATCCAAGAAAACTCACCATATATGTAATTATAAACAACATCTTGGTTGCAACTAGAGCTCTAATTTTTTTGCTTCAACATGGGTATTTTCAATGAGGTTTTGGTTGTCTAACCGTGTATTCAAAGTGGAGGCTCGAAATATGAAAGTGACCATATTTTGTCTTGCTTAATCAATAATCATAACACATTCATGTTATTTTTAGTAGATCAATGGTCAATAATAAATATCAAACATACACCAAAAAAACCTCAATAATAAATATCAACTAGAGTGGGATGAAAAGTAGATCAATAATCAATATTGAATCTCATTGTTATCACACTAATAATCATAACACATTCATGTTATTTTTAGTAGATCAATGGTCAATAATAAATATCAAACATACACCAAAAAAACCTCAATAATAAATATCAACTAGAGTGGGATGAAAAGTAGATCGATAATCAATATTGAATCTCATTGTTATCACTCAAGTGTGGTTCAAAGTCAATGACAAAGCTCAAGTGCTAAATCAAAAGAGTGAATCAATACTAGTGACGCGATACTAAATTCACTCAAGACAAGATTCAAAAGCACATATGAGATCTTAACTATAGTCTAATTTCAAAGAAATAAGATGCATCTCAAGGTTTTTTTTTTTTTTTTAAATAGAAATTACTCGATTTATATTAGAGATATAAATCATTTACAATCACTGTATCCAGTCTAGCTCAAACAGCCATTACAATTCGTCCCGAAGACCCAGCCGGGTTTGAACTCAAGACCTCCTCCCAACACTTGGAGAAAGGTGCTTGTCTTGCCAGTCGCGCTGTCTCACGGGACTTATGCATCTCAAGGTTTATAAGAGAAATCTCAAAGTGACATCTTCAAAATCCCAAAAACTATCATATCATAATCTATCAAAGTTTGGTGTTTAAATTCACTCAGAAAAAACATATTAAAAGATATATGAGTAACCATTTAATTTTTTCAATGAAAAAATAAAAATTTTAAAAACCAAATTTCATCATACTCAAATAATAAACATTAAAATTTTGAACAAACTAAAATTTTATTAAGAATGTTACTTCCAAAAAATAATTTTTTATTTTCCATTATTCAAATTACAAAAAAAAATCTATATAATAACGCCGAAAGGCAAAGGATTAAATATCGCTGGAATATTCTTAGTAGTCACACAAAATAAATGGCTATGATTTCAATCATTAACTTCCTAGCTATTATAAAGACATTCGTTTATGTGTTTACTTTTTTACATTTACCTAATCATATTTAAAAATTACTTTAATAGCTAACTGATTACCACGTAAGTGATTAACAAAAAATAAAATATTAACACCAGATAAATGAAGCTCAATGAAACTCAACCGTTTATTTGTTTCATTGGGCACCTTCCGACGGCATCCGTCCCAACCTACTGGACAAGAACGACAAGTTTGAAGCTAGAACCCTAGAAAAGGCACTGCCTCTGGAAGCTAATGCCACGCCACGCTTGCCTCCTCATGTCTACATGTATTAGCCTTGTTTATTGATTTGCCCCTGCACCCTTTTGTTTGTTTTTGTTTAATGTTCCAATGCTTTCTTTTAATATAATATATTAATTAAATTGAAATTTGTTTGTAAATAAAATAAGCCAAAAAAGAATTAGGGTTTGTTTTCAAATGAAATATGCTTTTCTGAGTTTTTTCAGCCACAATTATGTATGGCTGTGCTAGTAATATGGAGTTTATGAAATGTTTTTTTAGTTGGAATTTGAATATATAAATTTATAAGAAATCACCATTTTTTGTTCTTTAAAATCCATTTATGAATACAGAAACAGATTCTGCATGTTGAAAAATCCATAAAACACTCATATTATATAAATAAATATTCAAATTTGTGAATCTCTAAAAACACTCATATTATATAAAATAAACCCTAAAATATGTGAATTTCTGAAAAATCTATAAAACAATCATATTATATACAAATAATCACTCAAACCTATGAATTTAACAATTTATCACCAGATTTAAACAAATGTCTCAACAAAAAAATATAACCAAAAAAAAATCATTCCATAAAACACAATGGCAAACCCCAAAACCCGGACTTTGGATTCTTTCAACGGAGCCTCAATTCGCCACGACTTCTTCGATTGTTCGTAGTGGAGCTTCAGTTTCGCGTCGGTATCATGGAATCCAAGGTTTGTTGGTGAAATTTAGCCTGCAATACCTATAAACCCATTTTGTTTTCCTTTTTATGGAGTTACTACCTGCCCTCCAACCACAGTTTTCCGAATTATTCAATTGATATTTGTGGCCAGTAGTTTTGTAGTTTTCGGAATACATTATGAAGGTCTCCGATTTTGGACTGTGTTTTGCACCAGGTGTTGTATTCATAAAAAATTTGTACAGCACATGAGTTCTTAACATCTCAAACTCACGGCTTTTAGCAATGTTTTGACCCATTTAAACTAACATCATCTTATATAAACATAGAAAATAGTATGGTGAGCGAATGGAACATAAGAGTTACCATTTGATACGAAAATGAGACTTCAATTCAGATTTAGGTAGAATTTTTTTGGTCTAGGCACAGAAGCAACATCAGCAGAGCTCTGTTTTTCTTTCATGGAGGTGCCCTAGGATTCTTTTTTCTATTACTTCCTGTACTTCACATTTTTGGTCATTAGTGGGATTGATATAATTTCATTTCATTTCTGTTAACCTGGTTTAGAATGGATCCTGCACACTGTGGTTAATAAACGCATTAACTTAACATTTGACTACCAACCCTTCTCCAAAAATCTCACAACAGTCATTTTAAAGATACAGATGTAATCAGATACCTTTATTTTCTTGTTTAAATTGTTTCTGCATCTTAATATTGTGTCTAAACACACCTTGAGCAGACAGATGCTATACTTTCTACAGCTTGTGGATCTCCAAATTATGTTCCACGTGAGTATACAAATCAAATTCTTCATCTGGGATTTGTTAGAGATAATATGGGAATCACATCATAGGCCGTTTTCATATATTAGTCTCACATATTGCTTAAAGTTGGCAGGCTTAAAGTTGGCAGGTAATTGTTAGTCATAATTACCAGGGAGCAGCTGCAGACATTTGGTGGTGGGGTCATTCTCTTTGAATTGCTAGCAGGTTTCTCTCCCTTCGAAGATTCTAGTTTAATTTACCAATATAGTAAGGTATACCCAATATGACTTTCAGCTTTATGGAAAATCCAACAAACAATTTTATTATAAGTGGGACAATAGTTATTATTTTATTATCAAAATTCATAATTTAGAAAAAATGCACACAAAAAAAGGAAACTGCCCATGAAATTTTGGTTTGTAGTAAGGGGAGGCCAGTAATGGGCCTTACTATCTTAGTCTCAGATATTGATCCAGAAGTAAAACCAATCTTGTCATCTTATTTTTGGGTTAATCAATTTTTTTCTTCAGAACAAATTTTTGTTGCTGATGGTAGATTTTTTCTTGGTTTATAGATTTGCAAAGGGAAGTTTTCCTTCCCTTCATGGTTCTCCTATGGAATCAGGAATCTAATCACCAAGATATTGGATCCTGACCAAAGACTGTAAGTTTTGTAAGTTTTGAGTTCTTTCTAAAACCATACTGCAATATTTGGGTTGCAGCTCGTTTTGATTCATTCCATGATTCAGAATTCATGATAAAATAAAATGTGACTGCTTATTATTGCAGAGGATGACAACAGAACATATTGTATTGAAAAATATGTCTTATATTTACAGAAAAGTATTTTACAAACAGCAACGCAAAAATGGAAGGGTATATACTAAATACAATGGACATTGTTATTGACCAAACTTTCATTATATGGAAAGTCTAGAGTCAACTACCATGAACAGGAGAGTTTAGAGTCAACTACCATGAACAGGAGAGTCTAGAATCAACTACCAGGCAAGCCACCTACTATCACCTCGGTGGCCTTACCTCACACTTCAGACCACCTACTGTCACCTAGGTGGCCTTACCTCACACTTCAGACTAAGAAGAAGGGTAATCCTAAAGTCAATTTAACTAATTCGTTGTAAGTAGGAGAGATCTTAGCTTAGATTGATTATTAATATGATTAACCCAAACAATCAATTTACCATTAAACATTAAACAATGTAGATGAGGTGCGATGTAAAGAGGGCAAATCGTTTTATTAAGTCAATCCAAAGTGTGCATATAATCCTACAATCACAGCATGTCACAAATTTAAAATTATTATCAACAGTTAACCATGAGAGGAAATGTGAATTTGAGGTATGACAACAATAAAGTAAAAAAAAACAAAACTAAATGTAATGATTTTGATCATTAAATTTTAAAATTTCAGATAAACACAATCAAAATACATATTATCAAAATATTTTATATTTAAATACCAAACCAATTTCATCTATACTTAATAATAATAAAATATGTATATTTTACATTATTAATACATTATAAAATCAAATTTATTAAAAGTTCCAAATTTACATATCATAATTGAAAAAAAACATTTACCATTAGACTTAACTTCATTCAAACTTTTATTAGTTCACACTTGTATTAAATTTTAATGTTTAACATTAAATACCATGCTCTTAGTGCCTGCTTCAATCCATATAATGCCTTCTTTAACCTGCACACATGTGTCTCCCTATCACGTGTCTCGAATCCTTGTGGTTGTTCCACATAAACCTCTTCCTCTATTACCCCATTCAAAAATTTCGTCTTCATGTCCATTTAATGAACCTTCCATTTCATCATAGTAGCTATTGAAAGAACAACCCTTATTTAAGTATATCTTGCCACATAAGCTAAAGTGTCCCCATAGTCAATTCCTTCCTTCTGAGAAAATCCTCGTGCTACACATCTAGCCTTGTATTTCTCAATGCTTCCATCTACAACATGCTTCGTCTTGAATATCCACTTGGAGCTCACAACTGATTTTTCCTTGGGTCTGGGAACCACATCCCAAACGTCATTCTTCACTATTGACTAGTATTCCTTGACCATGGCATCCTTAAATTCTTTCTTTCTTGTATCTTCTTCATAGTTGGTAGGCTCTACATCAATGATATCACACAATAATGCCACATAGCCAGGATACAACTTTGGTTTCTTGAATTTCCTAGATGATCCATCCTGGGAACCATATCTCTTTGCATCTTTGATGGCATCTTGTGCCCAAGATGGTCTTATCTTTTGTTTAGGATTATCCACAGGCGTATGTGGTTTGGCCATATCCTAATCCTCAGGAATGGATTCCTATGCTTCCACTTCTCTTGTCTTCCTGGCTCTAGGAAATCCATTCTCTTCGTCATGAGATTCCTCTGCACAACCTGCTTTGAATTGTGAAAATCTACATCATCATCGAAGGTGGAATCCCTGCTAATATTGATCTTTCGGTGATTAGGAGTGTATACTTTGTAGGCCTTCAATGTGTCATTGTACCCAAGAAATGTACCTTTCTTTCCAGATGGGTCCAACTTTGTTCTCTTGTCCTTGGGGATATGCACATATACACGACAACCAAATATCCTCAGATGGCTGAACTCTAGCTTATCTCTTGAAAACATTTCCTCCAGTGTCTAGTTTTCAAGAACTCGATGGGGACTTTTGTTCTATACGTACACATCTGTCATCGCAGCTTCTGCCCATAGATACATAGGTAAATATTGATCATGGATCATGGTCTTCACTTCTTCCATAATCATCCGATTATTTTTCTCTGCCACTCCATTTTGTTGCGGATTATAGGGAGTAGAGAGCTCCCTCTTAATACCAACTTCTTTGCAGAAATCTAAGAATTCATCTGAGGTGAATTCTCCTCCATTGTATGATCTCAATATCTTTATCTTCCTTTTTGTTAGGTTTTCTACTGGTGCCTTGAATTTCAAGAAGTAAATCCAAGTTTTGCGTGAGTAATCATCAATAAAATATACATAATATATGTACCCGCTGAGTGATGGTGTTGACATCGGTCCACATACGTCCGTGTGTACAATGTCAAAGACTCCTTTGGATATGCTATCACTTCTTGGAAAGGGGTTATTCACATTCTTTCCTTGTGCACAACCTTTGCACATGCAATCTGGATTCACCTGAATCTACGGTAGTCATGTTTACATCTTTCTCACGATTGGTAAAGCTCTTTAGTGTAGGTGGGAAAATCTCCTATTCCATAGCTCACTTGAATTCACAGTGTCGTGAATCAATGTTGAATTTGAGCGTCGCTTTAATTTATACAGTCCTCCCTCTTTGACACCAATAACAACTGAATCATCAAACGTATTTCCTTTTGGCCACATGATAACTTCTCCATCTACAAATGCAACCATGGAACCCTTCTCATCCAAAGATGAAATCGAGAGAAGGTTCTTCTTCAAACCTGGTACATAAAGTACGTCCTTCATCCTTATTGCCTTCCCAGAATCTAGTTTGTAGGAGACCTCTCCTACTCCTTTGATCGGATATTGATAATCATCACCCAACTTCAAATTATGAGGTGGGTCTTTATGAATTAAGTTTGACATAGAGCCTTTATACCCTGTCATGTGCTTAGAAGCACCGCTATCCACCAACCAAGTATCATTTCTAGGGGCGACTAATCATGTGAGCGCTGATATTAGGACGTAGTCATCATCACTTGAATCATATTCTCTTGCAATTTTCTTCGATGGTTTATCATCTTCAGCGGCATGAGCATGATGCCTCTTTCCCTTTTCCTTTTATTTTAGTTTAAGAATAAGGGGACAAAATTTTACAACGTGTCCCATTTTTTCGCAATAGAAACACATCACATTTGAATAGTCTCTTCGATTCTTCAACTTTTGAGGTTTCTTTGGGGATGAGGGTTTTTTCTTACTCTTTCCTTTCCTTGTATGAGCAGCTAAAGATTGATCAACATCCCTCAATTTCTCTTCTCTTACTACCAACCTTGCTTCCTCTTGAGTGCAATCTTCCCATAATCTGCTAAATTTGATTAGCTTCCTCCTTGAGCATATTCCTTGAATGAATGAGTCCCATGACCTTGGGAGACCATTCAAGGTGGTTATCACCATTTTTTCTTCGTCAATAATGTCTCCAATAGCTTCAATTTGTTCCTTGATTTGGTTCACTCTTGAGAAGTAAGAGTAAATGGACTTTGAATCTTGAAGCTTCACATTCTTCATTTGGGTCTTCAATGTCATCCTTTTGTTGATTTTTTTCCTTCAAATAACCAAGTCAATGCATCCATCATCTTCTTCAGAGATTTTAACGTAGAAACATGATGGATTAGATGATCCTTGATTGAGTCCGCAATAATCCTCTTAGCCATGGCCTAGTTCTTTTTATGCTTTGCCTTGGCCTCATCTTCCTCTGGTTCTGGAAATTTCTCCTCAACAAATCTTTCTAAATCATGTTCTTCCAGAAGGCCTACTCTATGCTTCCATGCTCTGAATTTTTCTGCTCCTTCCAACTTCTCGTCAATTTTGGTGCCGATAGTAATCCTGCTTGGGAATATGAAGTTACTTTTCCAAAACACTTCCAAAAATATGCAGAAAATCTTCTTTTTTCAGGCCTGCTCTGATACCATGTTGATTTATTTTTGTTTTTCCAACAATTAAAGTATTGTATTCTTTTATTATTATTTAATATGCAAAATGATCACAATTGAAAGATAGATATCCACATAACAATAAGATATATCCTCATGGAAACCCTCAAGGGGGAGAAAACCCTGCAAAATTTCCTCAATATAGATTCCTCCAACATGTACAATGTCATACAATGCTCTTTCACGAAATCAATACCAAAGAGACCCAGACGTGAACCAAGAATAGCCTCCTAGATAAGTGCGTACTACCCTCTGGTACTTATATTCAATGAATGATAAAAAAGACTTGATATAACCTCTATTTATACTCTAAAAGACCTAAAAGACATGACTTATCAATAAACCCTTTCACAATTACACTTAGGAATAACCAATACAATTACACTTAGGAATAACTTCTGAAATTACATAAAATCTCAACATGCAAAGTATTAAATCCTTGTGTGGAGATCCTCCTAGATCAATGAAGGGCTGATAGGTGGTGGAGGATGATTAAAATATCCTTGGTATGCAAGGTTAATAAGACCAATTTGTAAGAGTTGATTAAATTCCTTGGAATCAACATCAAAGCGAATATGGAATCTAAGTCTCTTTTTTTTCCCCTAGGCCAACCGGCTTGTTGAACTCTATTCCAATTTCCTCTATTTCCCCTGTTATCTCTATTAGATATGTTGTTGCCCCGACTGAAAAATAAAATCTCATCTATTAAACCTAAAGACTAGATCAGAGTATGAATACAACAACAAGTAAAACATCAAATACAATTTTTGCATTTAACATGATTTTAGAAGTGGCTCTGACTCGATCAACAATCAAGCATGTAGTCAACTAGGAATAAAAGGGGATCAAACTTTTTTCTCTATTTCGAAAAAATTCTTGGAACTCGTATCTCATACATCTGATATTATTTCAGAACATGGGATTTATAGTGAAATCAGGAAGATGAGGGGTTTTGTAATGAGCAGAAACTGAAAATAAATGAGAAGGAAAAGCAGTTCATGCTCAAAATTAAAACATATCAGCCACCAACCTTCAACCAATATTACAAATTTTATCCAATGCTTGTCACTAATTTTAACACAAATGCCATGTTAAGTATCCATCATCCTTACTTTAAAATAAATCCTTGCATTTGCTTATGTATCAAGGGGAAGAAATGTGAATTAAAAGGAAACATGGCATTGGGAATTTAGGAGTAACTTATGTAAAGTGGAAATATGAAAGGGGTTGGACCTGAAAAAAATAACAATCAACCATTTCTAAGACTTTGTGATTTTCTTTCAGTACTCATTATCTTTTGTCACCCTAGACCTGTCTTTAAATGTTGAACATATATTTCTGTAACATAGTTCATGATTCCATATTAAACTTATGGAGGTCAAAACATAGTTCATGATTCCATATTAAACTTATGGAGGTCAAACATTTGGTAATGTTTCTTTTTCCTTCAATTTTGTTCTTAACCATAAAATATATATGCTCTTGTAAAATTGTTCATATCAATCTGTAAGCAACCTTCTTTTCCATAGAAAATTATTTTCATTTCATACAATAGGGGGAAGGAAGATGAAGTTAAAATAATACGTGTTTTTGGGAATTTAGGAATGGTGCATGAAAAATGAAATCATGAGGGATTTGATCCTGCATATAAAATAAAAATATCCTCTAATTACTTCATGACTTAGTTTTGTCTCATTTCAATCCATATCAGCATGCCCAAAAATAAATACCTTGATTGTGCTCATTCAAGAAAATATTTCGAATCAAACAGGTAGCACAAAGTTCGCCCATTATTTCTTTTACAATCATCATATAATCTTACAATAGTAGATTTAAAAAAACAAATTTAATACACCCATAAGAAAAATTGGTTTAATTTTTGAAACCAACAATATATAATCAACCAAGTCAATTCTTTGTTAGGGTTTTTAATATCTCTAACAATCCATATAAAATATAACATACAGGTCGAAACCTTATTTCCTTCAAGCATTTTCTTAATCAAAACCTGGTGCAAGAGCTATGTAAATATTCCAAACCCAAATCTTTTAAAACAAAACCATCACATATTCACATTGAAAACCAACAAGGGTTAAAGATGGAATCAATAATGATAGTTAAACCTAGCTATCATGTACATGCTTTATCAATGAATTATCGAAGTAAGGTTCGAGTTTCAGATCATGCAAAAGGGAGTCAATGTTGGCCTCATATCCCAACCTTTTTGTATATATAGAAGTGTCAACGTATCAAGCTGAACATGATACCAAACTTCATGAAGTTAGCCAAACATTTTCATTTGATGCAATGCACAGGATCATGGCAATGATAGTTAATAAACTTTTCAACCTTAGGGTTGAACCCCACGATAGGGTTTGCTACCAAGACAACTCAAGAAAATTTTTTGTAGTGCCTCTGTTTAGGATGAAAAAATCAAACAATGAGTATAGAAGATGATGGCATTTGGAGGAAATGGGTTGGAAACCAATTAACAATAGTGCAATGAGCATGCAAAGAAGAACCCAAAATTTCTATTTTTGCTTGAGGCTTCAACATGGCTATAAGTTTAGGCTGATTTTTCTCAAAGACTAAAAGAAAACCAATACTGGAGCTAAATGCATCGAACCCACACATTTGGGACTGGAAATATTGGTTTTGAAACAAGGGTTCATGCAAGAAACAATAAGAGAAACCAGAATGAGAATTTGAGGAGTTATTTCTTCAATAAATCCTAAACCAAACAGAGAGAAAAAACAAGAGACAACAAGCTTAGATTAACCAGTCAAGCAGAGCCATTTCCAAAACTATCAGTACAAAAAGAATATGTGTCTGATCGATACGAGCTAGAACACCCATACATTTCCTTAGCGCTTCAAATACCTCCGAGAAACTAGTGCCACATTTACCATAACCACCACGGATGAGCTCTTGGAGAGGATTGTCACTCCAACAAAATGAAATGACAAAACCCCAGTGCAAAGGTGGTAAACCAAATCGAGTGAATGCCCACGTTCTTAGCATTAAATGCATGGAAACTTCACGTCTTTCAAAATCAACATTCACGATGATCTCAAATTCACATCAGACTCCACTTTCCATTATTGACAAATCGTAGACTAGAAGGGTTGCCACATATGCAAGAAATCACATGCTAAATGAACCACGTCATGGCCACCATAACTATCAACTTAAATGATGGGATCATGCTTCACGTCAGAATTAAATATCCAAACCTTCATTTAAAACCACATTCAAAATGAACCATAAATATGTTCAACCCATTAGTATCAAAGTATTGCTTACGGTGGCCAACAATATGAACGTTGAGTCTGTATGTTATACCATATGCAATGTGCGTAATGAACTTTCAAACCTTTATGTTACACCATGCCACCTTCCCTACCGACACCTTCTCTCATATATATATATATATATATATATATATATATAATGAGATTTGTAGATCCTTAGAATGATATGATGTAGTAAGTACTTAACCATTGTGGCATGTTCTCATCTAAATGTTGTATGCTTTTGACACATAATATAACTAATCTTTGATGACTTATGATTTCCACAACATAAGTTCCATGAAAATAATCACCATATTAGCACTTTATGAATATAATGTATGCAACATAAAAGATTTTTTGAAGTTTTATGGGCACCACATTTTCCTTTCTTTGCAACCAAATCAGAAATGGAACTTGTAGTCATATTGAAAGAATAAAACATTATCATTGTGTAATATAGATGATGCCATTTCAATAGATTAGCAATGTTCTTATCTTGGGGATATTTGAAAATAAACATCATTTCTTTCTCCCTAGGGGTCCCACCTATAGTTATATATTTAATATCATAGATAGTAATTTTTTTTAGTTGTGCCTAGCAACTATTTGCAGGGTATGATACTATTGACGATTTTATGAATCAACAACTTCCCATTTAATTTAGAAACAATCATTGATCACCAACATAAGGCTCTCATAACTATATACATCATTTCTTCATAGAACAAGAATTCAACTTTTTTAGATTGGATTGAGTTGTTATTGGCCTTGGGTTGAAGATCTTTTTATTTTTTATTCATTTGTGAATGTCTCCATGTTCTTCGTCTTTATTTCTATATCTTAGACTTAATCATCTTTAGGTTGTAATCATATGTTACAAGAATCAATTTCAATGACATTCAACTTGTGGATTGGATCCCCAAAGTTTGTGTTTAGAAGAACAAATTAAAGAACTGATTACTTTGTCTACCCCTTGATGTTTCTTTGTGATTTTAAATGGTGTGATAGTTGAAATGTTTAGGCTTCAAGTTGGAACTAAGTTGCATTGTTCAATGACTTGATTTCTTCATTGTCTATGGTTATTGATGAATGTTGTTTGTTGTCTAAATGCCTTCATCTTCGTTGTAAAATGATAAGATGTGAAACTTCATCCTTTGGGATTTTTTGAAAGCTCAACTTCTTATTGGATCTCTTCATTTTGACTCCAGAGTCTGAATTGGATTCTTAGACTCCAATGCCTAATAAAAGGCTACACTTCATTCAAGAAGATCCTTTTAGAGTAAGTCTTTGATGTTCATGATTTCACTCCAATTATACAAACCATTATGTTCAATTGAAAAATCCAAATTATGACAAATTTCAAAGATAAATTCATTATCAACTAGGGATACCCCTTGGACTAGAAATGCATTGGTCCTAAATAGAGGAGAACATACTAAGGTGGTAGTTGGTATTGCTCTTGCCTCTAACTTTTAGGCAATCCTCTTGAGTTGACACTCTTTCCAAGACTTGCAAATCAAAGGGGAGAGCTAGAGAGACAACACGACTGATGGGCAAGATCTATGTACAAACAATGCTTCTTCAAAACCCTTACTTTGAAATGTTAGATTTCAAAGGTTGACCAATCATCATGGCTGGAGGCGTTGTGGTTGTAAGGTCAAGCTCTAGAAAAGACTATCCAAGAAAACTCACCATATATGTAATTATAAACAACATCTTGGTTGCAACTAGAGCTCTAATTTCTTTGCTACAACATGGGTATTTTCAATGAGGTTTTGGTTGTCTAACCGTGTATTCAAAGTGGAGGCTCGACATATGAAAGTGACCATATTTTGTCTTGCTTAATCAATAATCATAACACATTCATGTTATTTTTAGTAGATCAATGGTCAATAATAAATATCAAACATACACCAAAAAAACCTCAATAATAAATATCAACTAGAGTGGGATGAAAAGTAGATC
>ML788227.1:497313-507802 GCA_009831015.1 Picea engelmannii | reverse complement strand
AATATCACTTTGTGAGAGACATGGTTGAGGAAAAGAAGGTGTTGCTGGAAAAGGTTGACACTTTGAAGAATGTTGCAGATTCATTGACAAAGTCTATGAGCACAGAAAAGTTCTCTTGGTGTAGAGTAACAATGGGCATTGCTGTCGTGGATTGTTGACTATATAATCCCGTAGACCCCTGGATGCAAAGAAAACAACAAGTGGGAGAATGTTGGGTATATGTTATATTCTTTGCATGTGTGTGTGTGTGGGTGCGTCAGATACGACGACTGCGTTTGACGATCCCTTCACCTAGGGATCTGCCGTTGCGCCGGGCGCTTCCTAGGGGGGTCCCAGGGGGGGGCAGGTATGCCCCCCCCTGGTTACGCGCAACATTCGGCACCGGGCGGTAGCCCGGGGCAGCGCCCCGAGTACACGTAGCATTCGGCACCGGGCATAGCCCGGGGCCGATGGGGTTCGGGGCAACGGCCCGAAATTTTTTTTTTTTGGGGCTGTTTTTGCTATTTTTAGCGGATTTTGCTATTTTTAGCTGATTTGTAAATTAATCCCGGATTAATGGATTAGGGTTTTGGTATCTACGGAATACCTAAAAACATTGTATATATTGTATGGCGAATGGTGAAATTCGATATAATGAAAAAGAAAGGTTTTCCCGGTTGAGGGTTTCCGGTAAAGATCTCTGTGTATTCTGTGTATGAGCCATTGATTAATTTCTGTATTGCTTAAGAATATATATGCATTGCTTTACTTCGCAGGTTTAAAACTTACAGCCTCCCCATATGGAAACAATTATAACATATTTATTTTTAATGTAGTTTGAAAAATATATCGACTGTTAACAGTGCAAACTTGGAGCACACAGTGAAACCTCCACTATAATAGCATAACCACTAACAAAAAGGCTAGTCTGACCCATGTTTTTTTTTAAACAAATCGTTTGGATTTGATCCATTATTGGGAAAAAGTCAGGCTGCCACATGGCACCTCCAGATTGGTTTCCTTGTGCCTAGTCATCCGCTGACGTTAGCTCCACATTGACTATCATGTGTTTGTCTCTTATGGTGCCATGTGTCATGTTGCAAGTGGGTCACGTGGTGGCCTATGGGTGGTGCCATGTGTTGCCTCCTGGGGGTGTCACATGGCATTTTTCTATTGGCCCAAGTGGCAGTAAAAAAGGCCATTTTTGGGTGACATGTGGCAGCCTATGGTGTTGCCACATTGACATTCGTATAGATATGTCAGCACCTAGTCAACATGCCACATCATCTGTTGTGTCAGTGTCACGTCACATCCATACTTCCATGTCATTCGTACGATGACACATGGCACTTTCCTACTCATCCAAATGTACCTCAAAAATGCCAAAACTACATGACACATGGAAGCCTGTGGCTTTTCCATGTCAGCATGTTGATGTCAACATTGTATGGACTTCACAATATTTGCTTCTTTGCCAGAAATTTTAGATGGCCATAACTTTTGCATCTAGACTCTATTTGAGGTGTCATTTGTGTTGTTGGAAAGCTCTCGTCAAGTTGTTCAACTTTGTGTTGTTTTCGTCGAATTATGGGAACTTTCATTTTTGGCCATTTTTTTTCAACTGAGGAGGATCCATCCTCCAATTGCATAGACTCAGGTACAAGCTTCTTGCTTGGTGTGCCATGAAGCTCAAGGTGAAGCTTCCAACATTTCCTATTCCAATGACCACTCATTTTGCAGTGAGTATAATAGTTGTGTGACTTCATGTTTGTCTCGCTTTCACTGTAAAGAGCTTTTCTCTTCCAGCACTTTGCAACATTCTTATTGTCCCAAGGTTTTCAAGGAGACTTTTATTTTCTCTAGAATATCGTGCTAGATATATCACTTTTAGAAAGTGATGTGTCATCATTTTTCTTATATGGTGTTGGTGATGATATCAACTATTTGCTTGAATAATCCTCTGCTTTTGCTGCTTTTGAGCATTCTCCTTCAACATACCCCAATCCTGCAAACTTAGGTCTTCCTTCGACCTCTAGTGGTTGAATGATGCCTTGTCCATCAATACGAAGACCTCTTTCTTTATACCCCATCTTCCTCAACAATTTCAAGACAATGCCCTTGGTGTGCCTTTCAAAAACTCCAAAAGAGGCATCATCATTAATAAAAGAAGGAATTGAACATGGAGAATCCTTTACCTCCATTCCTATTTGTGACACTTGGTCATCTTTCTGAAGTTTGGTCAATTGCTCCCCCTAGTTGGATGAGGATGTAGATGAGGCTTCTAGGAAACCACCTTGGTTCCCTAGCGTCTGAAAAGCATCCTCTATTATCTGAAAATATGTACAACCATCAACATTTTCATGACAAGAACCATAACTAGTATACCTTCCATGGACACAAATTGGCCTGATATTGGAGGGACTTTCCGCTTCTCCTGTAGCGGATCATTCCCCAGCTTGCTCCTCCATAACTTGTAACTGCAGTCATAGTTTTCTCTTTTCTTCTTCTGATTCTTGAAGAAACCTCCTCAATTCAACGTTCTCTACTTGAATGGTATGGTTGATTTCTTCAAGCTCACGAAGCCATGCTTGCTTCTTTGCTTTGCCCATGATTATATTTACAATCTGTAAAACTAATCAGACCTGCTCTGATACCACTTGATCCGGGAATTTCTATGAGATTTTTCTCTACAAAAATCCTATGATGAGGACCTTTTACTGACGATTAATTGCATATGAACATGATCAAATAATCATTAAGCATTGCATATGAATGTGAGAAAAATTGTCATAATTATGTGCATATGTGTAATTAAGTCTCTACTTAATCAAGTGAGAATGCAAACAAAACTCACACATATAATTTGACACCAATGTTTTAATGGAGTTCACCATAACCTTCTGGCTACGTCTTCAGATCCTCTTGGAATACAAATCGCTTTATTGTCCTTCCTTTAACATGGATGAAACCTTCTCACAAAATGTGGTACATGCTCCTTATAGGGCTGAAACCCAAAGAATCCTTCTCTTACACAAAGAACTTAACGCTCTCACATAAGTGACATTTATTTAGACACCAAAAGGACTACATTCCTCTCAATGCAAAGATCTTTCAAAGGGGCCTAAAAGGGCCTCCAGTGGCCTCCTCACAATACTTACATAAGGAATTTATATAGTTTCCCTTTCTCCATAATTCAATGAGACAAGATCCACAATTTTAGAATCTAATAACAACTCAAGGACAAAAATGAGAAAGCATCTCAACCAACCTTAACTTCCCCTTGAGACTAAGAAACTACTTGTGATAAAATGAGGAAGAATCCCAAACCAATTCATGAGACTCCCAACTTCCCCTTAAAATTAGGAAACTAATTTGTGAGGTAAGATTCTCACATAAAATTGTTTTCCCCTTAAAACTAGGAAATTGATGTGTGAGTTGGGTTTTCTCACTTAATTTTAATTTCCTTTTTACAAATTAAATGAAAAATACATGAGTACATTATGATAAAAAATATTAATCATTTTTACAATATGAAGCATTAAACATTCCTTTTAAACTTTGTCACCTATCATCAATCATCATTTTAATGATCTTCTCAATGGTGTGCAATGTTGATTTCTTTTTGTTTTTCCAACAATTAAAGTATTGTATTCTTTTATAATTATTTAATATGCAAAAGGATCACAACTGAAAGATAGATATACATGGAAAAATAAGATATATCCTCAGGGAAACCCTCAAGGGGGAGAAAACCTTGCAAACTTTCCTCAGTATATATTCCTCCAACATGTACAATGTCATACAATGCTCTTTCATGAAATCAAGACCAAAGAGACCCAGACACAAACCAAGAATAGCCTCCTAGATAAGTGTGTACTACTCTCTTGTACTTATATTCAATGAATGATAAAAATGAGTTGATATAACGTCTATTTATACTCTAAAAGACATGAATTATCAATAAACCCTTTCACAATTACACTTAGGAATAACCAATACAATTACACCTAGGAATAACTTCTGAAATTACATAAAACACTATCAGGCACATAATCTAACACTATCGCCATCCACACGAGCTCATGACCATTGACTGTCGGACACATGAATCTATACATCATAGGAAATCCATAGTGAATTCACAGCATGCATCCAGGGTCGATGGGTAGCTCTCCAATAGCTACAACATGTCAACATGAGACTATCCAGTTTCCTGCAGAAAACTCAGATATATTATGCATGACATCCAGTACCCCCCGATAAAATATGTACCTCATCTCTTCAACATGCATCCAGGGCCGGTGGGTAGCTCTCCAATAGCTACAACATATCATCATGAAATCCACTACCCTGCGATAACATCTGAATCCATCACTCCCTCTGAAGAGGGACTATGTCGAGCTTGTCCCTGAAGTACTCGAACTTCGTCCTTGACAATGGCTTTGTCATCACATTTGAAACCTACTCATTGCTATCCACATATTGGAGCCTCACTGCTCCCCTCTGCACCATATCCCTGATATAGTGATACCTGATTTCGATATGCTTCGACCTATCATGAAACACTGGGTTCTCTGACAACCTTATACAACTCTAGTTGTCACACAAGATACATGTCGCCTCCATTGCAATATCAAATAATCCAATCAACAATTTATGAATCCATACTGCTTCGCAACTTGTTGCACATGCTGCCACATACTCTACCTCGACCATACTGAGTGATACACATGACTGCTTCTTACTGATCCACGAAATCATACCAGATCCCAAAGTGAAGCAACATCCTAATATACTTTTTTGGTTTGCAACACTACTAGCCCAATTTGAATCTAAATATCCAAGTAGACTGATCTCACTGTTTGCAACATACTTGAGCCCATAATCCATTGTACCTTTAAGGTACCTCATCACATGTTTTACTACAATCAGGTGAACACGTTTGGGGTCAATCATGTACTGACTCGGGGTGTTCACAACAAAACATATATATGGTCGTGTATTTGTCAAATACATCAATGATCCAATCATCTGCCTGTATAATGTAGCATCCACAACTTCTTAAGTCGTATTATCCAACAACTTCATATTTGATGCCATTGGTGTGGCCATCGGTTTACAATCCAACATCATGAACCTATTTAGAATCTCCACAACATATTTTCCTTGATTTAGGAAGATCTCATTCTTCCTCTGCCATACCTCTAGACCCAAAAAGTAGTGCATCAAGCCTAGATCTTTCATTTTGAAATTTGCAGCGAGTTTTCTCTTACACTCAATGATGAGCTTCTCCACTCTTGTCAAGAACAGATCATCCACATATAGTAGTAATATCATTGGTCCATCATCTACAACCTTGAAGTAAAGGTTAGGATTTTCACTACTCTTGTTAAATCCCAAGCTCGTCAAAAAACCATCAATCCAACCATACCATGCTCTTAGTGCCTGCTTCAATCCATATAATGCCTTCTTTAACCCGCACACATGAGTGCCTGCCTCAATCCATATAATGCCTTCTTTAACCCGCACACATGTGTCTCCCTATCACGTGTCTCGAATCCTTGTGGTTGTTCCATGTAAACCTCTTCCTCTATTACCCCATTCAAAAATTTCGTCTTCACATCCATTTAATGAACCTTCCATTTGATCATAGTATCTATTGAAAGAACAACCCTTATTTAAGTATATCTTGACACAGAAGCAAAAGTGTCCTCATAGTCAATTCCTTCCTTCTGAGAAAATCCTCGTGCTACAAATCTAGCCTTGTATTTCTCAATTCTTCCATCTACAACATGCTTCGTCTTGAATATCCACTTGGAGCTCACAACTAATTTTTCCTTGGGTCTGGGAACCACATCCCAAACGTCATTCTTCACTATTGACTGGTATTCCTCGACCATGACATCCTTCCATTCTTTCTTTCTTCATAGCTGGTAGGCTCTACATCAATGATATCACACAATAATGCCACATAGCCGAGATATAACTTTGGTTTCTTGACTTTCCTAGATGATCCATCCTGGGAACCATATATCTCTGCATCTTTGATGGCATCTTGTGCCCAAGATGGTCTTATCTTTTTTTTAGGCTTATCCACAGGCGTATGTGGTTTGGCCATATCCTAATCCTCAGGAATGGATTCCTATGCTTCCACTTCTCTTGTCTTCTCGAGTCTAGGAAATCCATTCTCTTCGTCATGAGATTCATTTGCACAACCCTGCTTTGAATTGTGAAAATCTACATCTTCATCGAAGGTGGCATCCTTACTAATATCGATCTTCCGGTGATTAGGAATGTATACTTTGTAGGCCTTCAATGTGTCACTATACCCAAGAAATGTACCTTTCTTTCCAGATGGGTCCAACTTTGTTCTCTTGTCCTTGGGGATATGCACATATACACGACAACCAAATATCGTCAGATGGCTGACCTCTGGCTTATCTCTTGAAAACATTTCCTCCAGTGTCTAGATTTCAAGAACTCGATGGGGACTTCTGTTTTGTATGTACACATATGTCATCGCAGCTTCTTCCCAGAGATACATAGGTAAATATTGATCATGGATCATGGTCTTCACTTCTTCCATAATTGTCCGATTATTTTTCTCTGCCACTCCATTTTGCTCCGGATTATAGGGAGTAGAGAGCTCCCTCTTAATACCAACTTCTTTGCAAAAATCTAAGAATTCATCTGAGGTGAATTCTCCTCCATCATATGATCTCAATGTCTTTATCTTCCTTTTTGTTAGGTTTTCTACTGGTGCCTTGAATTCCTTGAACTTACCAAATACTTCACCTTTTGACTTCAAGAAGTAAATCCAAGTTTTGCATGAGTAATCATCATTAAAATATACATAATATATGTACCCGTTGAGCGATGGTGTTGACATCGGTCCACATACGTCCATATGTACAATGTCAAAGACTCCTTTGGATATGCTATCACTTCTTGGAAAGGGGTTTTTCACATTCTTTCCTTGTGCACAACCTTTGCACATGCCATCTGGATTCACCTGAATCTATGGTAGTCCTGTTTAATGTTTCTCACAATTGGTAAAGCTCTTTAGTGTAGGTGGGAAAATCTCCTATTCCATAGCTCACTTGAATTCATAGTGTCATGAATCAATGTTGAATTTGAGCGTCCCTTGAATCATCAAACGTCTTTCCTTTTGGCCACATGATAACTTCTCCATCTACAAATGCAACCATGGAACCCTTCTCATCCAAAGCTGAAATCGAGAGAAGGTTCTTCTTCAAACCTAGTACATAAAGCACGTCCTTCATCCTCATTGCCTTCCCAGAATCTAGTTTGTAGGAGGCCTCTCCTACTCCTTTGATCGGATATTGATAATCATCACCCAAATTCAAATTATGAGGTGGGTCTTTATGAATTAAGTTTGACATAGAGCCTTTATACCCTATCATGTGCTTAGAAGCACCGCTATCCACCAACCAAGTATCATTTCTAGGGGTGACTATTCCTGTGAGCGCTGATATTAGGATGTAGTCATCATCACTTGAATCATATTCTCTTGCAATTTTCTTCGATGGTTCATCATCTTTAGCAGCATGAGCATGATGCATCTTTCCCTTTTCCTTTTATTTTAGTTTAAGAATAAGGGGACAAAATTTTACAACGTGTCCCAATTTTTCGCAATAGAAACACATCACATTTGAATAGTCTCTTCAATTCTTCAACTTTTGAGGTTTCTTTGGGGATGAGGGTTTTTTCTTACTCTTTCCTTTCCTTGTATGAGCAGCTAAAGCTTGATCATCATCCCTCAATTTATCTTCTCTTGCTACCAACCTTGCTTCCTCTTGAGTGCAATATTCCCATAATCTGCTAAATTTGATTAGCTTCCTCCTTGAGCATATTCCTTGAATGAATGAGTCCCATGACCTTGGGAGACCATTCAAGGTGGTCATCACCATTTTTTCTTTGTCAATAATGTCTCCAATAGCTTCAATTTGTTCCTTGATTTGGTTCACTCTTGAGAAGTAAGAGTGAATGGACTTTGAATCTTGAAGCTTCACATTCTTCATCTGGGTCTTCAATGTCATCCTTTTGTTGATGTTTTTTCCTTCAAATAACCGAGTCAATGCATCCATAATATTCTTTGGAGATTTTAATGGAGAAACATGATGGATCAGATGATCCTTGATTGAGTCTGCAATAATCCTCTTAGCCATGGCCTAGTTCTTTTTATGCTTTGCCTTGGCCTCATCTTCCTCTGGTTCTGGAAATTTCTCCTCAACAAATCTTTATAAATCATGTTCTTCCAGAAGGCCTACTCTATACTTCCATGCTCTGAATTTTTCTGCTCCTTCCAACTTCTCGTCAATTTTGGTGCCAGTAGTCATCCTGCTTGGGAAGATGAAGTTACTTTTCCAAAACACTTCCAAAAATATGCAGAAATTCTTCTTTTTCCAGGCCTGCTCTGATACCATGTTGATTTATTTTTGTTTTTCCAACAATTAAAGTATTGTATACTTTTATTATTATTTAATATGCAAAAGGATCACAACTGAAAGATAGATATCCACATAACAATAAGATATATCCTCATGGAAACCCTCAAGGGGGAGAAAACCCTGCAAAATTTCCTCAATATAGATTCCTCCAACATGTACAATGTCATACAATGCTCTTTCATGAAATGAATACCAAAGAGACCCAGACATGAACCAAGAATAGCCTCCTAGATAAGTGTGTACTACTCTCTTGTACTTATATTCAATGAATGATCAAAATGACTTGATATAACCTCTATTTATACTCTAAAAGACCTAAAAGACATGACTTATCAATAAACCCTTTCACAATTACACTTAGGAATAACCAATACAAGTACACTTAGGAATAACTTCTGAAATTACATAAAATCTCAACATGCAAAGTATTGAATCCTTGTATGGAGATCCTCCTGGATCAATGAAGGGCTGACAAGTGGTGGAGGATGATTAAAATATCCTTGGTATGCAAGGTTAATAGGACCAATTTGTAAGAGTTGATTAAATTCCTTGGAATCAACATCAAAGCGAACATGGAATCTAAGTCTCTTTTTTTTCCTCTAGGCCAACCAACTTGTTGAACTCTATTCCAATTTCCTCCATTTCCCCTGTTATCTCTATTAGATATGTTGTTGCCCCGACTGAAAAATAAAATCTCATCTATTAAACCTGAAGACTAGATCAGAGTATGAATACAACAACAAGTAAGACATCAAATACAATTTTTGCATTTAACATGATTTTAGAAGTGGCTCTGACTCGATCAACTATCAAGCATGTAGTCAACTAGGAATAAAAGGGGATCAAACTTTTTTCTCTGTTTTGAAACAATTCTCGAAACTCGTATCTCATACATCTGATATTATTTCAGAACATGGGCTTTATAGTGAAATCAGGAAGATGAGGGGTTTTGCAATGAGTGGAAAGTGAAAATAAATGAGAAGGAAAAGAGGTTCATGCTCAAAATTAAAACATATCAGCCAGCAAACTTCAACCAATATTACAAATTTTATCCAATGCTTGTCAATAATTTTAACACAAATGCCATGTTAAGTATCCATCATCCTTACTTTAAAATAAATCCTTGCATTTGCTTATGTATCAAGGGGAAGAAATGTGAATTAAAAGGAAACATGGCATTGGGAATTTAGGAGTAACTTATGTAAAGTGGAAATATGAAAGGGGTTGGACCTGAAAAAATAACAATCAACCATTTCTAAGACTTTGTGATTTTCTTTCAGTACTCATTATCTTTTGTCACCCTAGACCTATCTTTAAATGTTGAACATATATTTCTGTAACAAAGTTCATGATTCCATATTAAACTTATAGAGGTCAAACATTTGGTAATGTTTCTTTTTCCTTCAATTTTGTTCTTAACCATAAAATATATATGCTCTTGTCAAATTATTCATATCAATCTGTAAGCAACCTTCTTTTCTATAGAAAATTATTTTCATTTCATACAACAAGGGGAAGAAAGATGAAGTTAAAATAGAATGTGTTTTTGGGAATTTAGGAATGGTGTATGAAAAATGAAATCATGAGGGATTTGATCATGCATATAAAATAAAAATATCCTCTAATTACTTCATGACTTAGTTTTGTCTCATTTCAATCCATATCAGCATGCCCAAAAATAAATACCTTGATTGTGCTCATTCAAGAAAATATTTCGAATCAAATAAGTAGCACAAAGTTCGCCCATTATTTCTTTTACAATCATCATATAATCTTATAGTAGCAGCTTTAGAAAAACAAATTTAATACGCCCATAAGAAAAATTGGTTTAATTTTTGAAACCAATAATATATAATTAACCAAGTCAATTCTTTGTTAGGGTTTTTAATATCTCTTACAATCCATATAAAATATAACATACAGGTCGAAACCTTATTTCCTTCAAACATTTTCTTAATCAAAACCTGGTGCAAGAGCTATGTAAATATTCCAAACCCAAATCTTTTAAAACAAAACCATCACATATTCACATTGAAAAC
>ML788227.1:439791-493649 GCA_009831015.1 Picea engelmannii | reverse complement strand
GGTTTGTTTTCAAATGAAATATGCTTTTCTGAGTTTTTTCAGCCACAATTATGTATGGCTGTGCTAGTAATATGGAGTTTATGAAATGTTTTTTTAGTTGGAATTTGAATATATAAATTTATAAGAAATCACCATTTTTTGTTCTTTAAAATCCATTTATGAATACAGAAACAGATTCTGCATGTTGAAAAATCCATAAAACACTCATATTATATAAATAAATATTCAAATTTGTGAATCTCTAAAAACACTCATATTATATAAAATAAACCCTAAAATATGTGAATTTCTGAAAAATCTATAAAACAATCATATTATATACAAATAATCACTCAAACCTATGAATTTAACAATTTATCACCAGATTTAAACAAATGTCTCAACAAAAAAATATAACCAAAAAAAAATCATTCCATAAAACACAATGGCAAACCCCAAAACCCGGACTTTGGATTCTTTCAACGGAGCCTCAATTCGCCACGACTTCTTCGATTGTTCGTAGTGGAGCTTCAGTTTCGCGTCGGTATCATGGAATCCAAGGTTTGTTGGTGAAATTTAGCCTGCAATACCTATAAACCCATTTTGTTTTCCTTTTTATGGAGTTACTACCTGCCCTCCAACCACAGTTTTCCGAATTATTCAATTGATATTTGTGGCCAGTAGTTTTGTAGTTTTCGGAATACATTATGAAGGTCTCCGATTTTGGACTGTGTTTTGCACCAGGTGTTGTATTCATAAAAAATTTGTACAGCACATGAGTTCTTAACATCTCAAACTCACGGCTTTTAGCAATGTTTTGACCCATTTAAACTAACATCATCTTATATAAACATAGAAAATAGTATGGTGAGCGAATGGAACATAAGAGTTACCATTTGATACGAAAATGAGACTTCAATTCAGATTTAGGTAGAATTTTTTTGGTCTAGGCACAGAAGCAACATCAGCAGAGCTCTGTTTTTCTTTCATGGAGGTGCCCTAGGATTCTTTTTTCTATTACTTCCTGTACTTCACATTTTTGGTCATTAGTGGGATTGATATAATTTCATTTCATTTCTGTTAACCTGGTTTAGAATGGATCCTGCACACTGTGGTTAATAAACGCATTAACTTAACATTTGACTACCAACCCTTCTCCAAAAATCTCACAACAGTCATTTTAAAGATACAGATGTAATCAGATACCTTTATTTTCTTGTTTAAATTGTTTCTGCATCTTAATATTGTGTCTAAACACACCTTGAGCAGACAGATGCTATACTTTCTACAGCTTGTGGATCTCCAAATTATGTTCCACGTGAGTATACAAATCAAATTCTTCATCTGGGATTTGTTAGAGATAATATGGGAATCACATCATAGGCCGTTTTCATATATTAGTCTCACATATTGCTTAAAGTTGGCAGGCTTAAAGTTGGCAGGTAATTGTTAGTCATAATTACCAGGGAGCAGCTGCAGACATTTGGTGGTGGGGTCATTCTCTTTGAATTGCTAGCAGGTTTCTCTCCCTTCGAAGATTCTAGTTTAATTTACCAATATAGTAAGGTATACCCAATATGACTTTCAGCTTTATGGAAAATCCAACAAACAATTTTATTATAAGTGGGACAATAGTTATTATTTTATTATCAAAATTCATAATTTAGAAAAAATGCAAAAAAAAAAGGAAACTGCCCCTGAAATTTTGGTTTGTAGTAAGGGGAGGCCAGTAATGGGCCTTGCTATCTTAGTCTCAGATATTGATCCAGAAGTAAAACCAATCTTGTCATCTTATTTTTGGGTTAATCAATTTTTTTCTTCAGAACAAATTTTTGTTGCTGATGGTAGATTTTTTCTTGGTTCATAGATTTGCAAAGGGAAGTTTTCCTTCCCTTCATGGTTCTCCTATGGAATCAGGAATCTAATCACCAAGATATTGGATCCTGACCAAAGACTGTAAGTTTTGAGTTCTTTCTAAAACCATACTGCAATATTTGGGTTGCAGCTCGTTTTGATTCATTCCATGATTTCAGAATTCATGATAAAATAAAATGTGACTGCCTATTATTGCAGAGGATGACAACAGAACATATTGTATTGAAAAATATGTCTTATATTTACAGAAAAGTATTTTACAAACAGCAACGCAAAAATGGAAGGGTATATACTATACAATGGACATTGTTATTGCCCAAACTCTCATTACATGGAAAAGTCCTAACCATGATCAGGAGAGTCTAAAGTCAACTACCAGGCAAGCCACCTACTGTCACCTCGGTGGTTTTACCTCACACTTCAGACTAAGGAGAAGGGTAATCCTAGTATAGGGGTATCCTAAAGTCAATTTAGCTAATTCGTTGTAAGTAGGAGAGATCTTAGCTTAGATTGATTATTAATATGATTAACCCAAACAATCAATTTACCATTAAACAATGTAGATGAGGTGCGATGTAAAGAGTGCAAATCGTTTTATTAAGTCAATCCAAAGTGTGCATATAATCCCACAATCACAGTATGTCACAAATTTAAAATTATTATCAACAGTTAACCATGAGAGGAAATGTGAATTTGAGGTATGACAAGTGTATAATCATCCACAAAACATGCTGGAAATGTAAGTGAATTATTGCAACGTTTAGGGTGATATCCAATCACAAGATGGTACTTAATGCTTGATTCCAGAATTATGACTCATAGAGAAAGCAAATCATTCATACACCATTGCTGTTAATGGCAGTTTCAATGTGAATTCCAACCACATAGCAAGTTAACAAATGTACCATGTGACTATAGATTCCAGATTCTCAGATTTCACTTAAAACGTATGATGAGCCAGCATAAGAAATTGCAAATGAAATGTTGACATCCACAAGTGTGCTGTATGAGGTATTGTTTCCAGATTGAAGGTTTTGAAATGTAAATATAAATTCAATTGTCCATCCAAGAGAGCAGATTTAGTTTTGCCAAGTGATATGTGGAAAAGGAAATGTGAGTTCAATGATTAATTCCAGAATTTGTTAATAGCTTCCACCAAATACTTGAGTAACACCAAATCAAAAGATAACCATATGGAAAAATATGTTCATGAGAAAGAGCTTGCAAGTAGATTATATGCCTTTGGATCCAAGTTCCCTTATAAGAATACTTCAGAACATTACGAACCATGAAACGGCACCATCACAACCATATATGATTAAGTGCTTGAAGTGTGAGGGTTTACCTAATGTGTTCAGAATCCAGATACCAAGTAGTGTTATGACAGCCATATTTAGCATGTGATATCCCATGCTAAATATACCAAATAGGTGAATATCACCCATGATATATTTAGCATGTGATATCCCATGATATATCAAGTTGAGTAACGGGGTTCGTCGAACTTTTCGTCGAACTTAAAGCTTGAGGTTCGAAATTTGGCGAATCTCAAAGTTTGCTGAATTTAATGTTGAACCTAAAGGAACTCGAATGTGTGCTCGAATTCAAATTTTAAGACGAATTTGAAAGAGAATTTTATTGAGGTTTGAGATGAGGTTTCATTAAGGTTCAATATATATAGTCGAACTTAAAGTCAAACCTCATCTGAACCTTATTGGAAAATTTAAACCCAAATCAAACCTAATCATTACCGAACCCAAACCCAAACCATGTGACTTAAATACCAAGTAGTGTTATCCCATACTAAATATACCAAGTACCAAGTAGGTGAATATATCACCCATGATATATTCAGCATGTGATATCCCATGATATACCAAGTAGTGTTATTTATAGGTGAATTGTATCTTCCATGTGTGTTTGCTATCTATTTATTATGGCTTCTGATAGTATTTGTTCCTTTGAGTGTCCTCAATTAGTGGCACTTGTCATATGCTGCTTCTTGTAAAAGCATGTGATCCAAATATGTGTATTCATATAAATATGTGCATTAAGGTAAGGAGGCAATTTTGTTTATGGGGAGAGGTATTTCCAGCATTACTGTCATAAGTGAAGAACCAACCAACCAGAAGTTGGTTGTTATGCCTTATAGGATATGTTTGACTTGTTCTTATTTTTGTTTCTTTTTAATATCTGAGGAAATAATATCACCCCACCTTCACATACTTAAGTGAAGAATGGGGATGCTACTACCATGCCCTCCCTAGCGGAGCTTTCCCCTTTCTTCTACAGAAATTCTTAGATGGAAGGCAGATCGATCGCCAGCCATATAGGCCACTGGTAACCCAAAAGATCCAATAAGATTTGAGATTTGATCTTGACACCTTCGTGGAATTAGCACAAAAACATTTACCGATCAAGCTAACTCTTGGGGCTGTTTGACTTCTTGTTGTTATTGTTATTTATACAATGTCTACAATAATATCCTACTGAAATGGAATTTATCTGGTTCCTATTATAGTTTGGTCTACTAATTACTATTTTGAAAAAGTAGAAGGGCTCGCCCTTGGTGATATGGAACGTGTAATTCCCTAATCAATTTTTTGCATGACATTGTGGAAATGAGAATCATAGTCAAATCAAGATATCTAAAGTCATTGAGGAAAAATCCTCCTTGTCATGTTTGTCCATACAAGTGAAATGAGTCCGAAAGGTTCTTAGTTGTTGATCACTAGTCAGAAATTCAGAGATTTAGGTGTCCAGAGGCTTTGTTCTAGCCTTTTCTCGTTGGGATGGAAGTGCAAAAGATACATGAGACTACTTAAAGCTCTTATTAAATGTGATGTGGATATCYAAAAGGACTTGTATGATAAAATAGTTTTAGTTCCACTATGTTTCTTGGCATTGTTGATCGGATAAACAAAAAATTATACTCATTTAGCGGCTTTACAAGAAGGCGAGTGGGTTCTCATGGCGACATTATTAGAAGTGGGTTTGTCTCAAAGGTCGCAGTGTTGACTGTGTCTATAGACATGTATGCCAAATGTGGGAGTTTATAGATTTCATACCCCTTGTTTGACAAAATGTATATATCAGAGATGTAGTGTCCGGTAAGAAAAAATGCTTTTATGCAATTTGAAACTCCTTATGATGAGGATACTCTTTCAGAAAAAAAAAAATTGTTTGTTGGTTTGTTTGATTTGGAACTGTTGTTTAAAGTTCAAACCTTTGGTTTATTTCTTTGTAAGATTGGTTTACTCCAATTGGAGAGGCTTAAACATATGGAGTAGAACTATGTTAGGAATTCTCATAATCTTAACCTTTTTCCTTCACAGAGAACATTTATCACATGTAGTGGCAGCCACTTCATTTTCTAGAACTCGGAAACAGTTTTCTTTAACTCACAATTTCCCATTTGGATCATGATATTTCTTTCAAAAATCAAACACACTAGGGCACGCTGATTATTTTTTGACGTTGAGGGTTTTCTCTCTTATTGGAATTTGAATTCCTTATTTTCTAGATCATTAAACTTTTCTTTTATGAAAAGTTTTATTTTTAAAAATAGGAGAAAAGAAAACAACTAAACCTTTAACAGGAAAAGTTTTGATTATATATATATATATATATATATATTAAAGGAAAAACTCGTAATAAGATTATTAAAGTAGAGGTTTTTTTTATGAGCGTTCCAGGTGGCATGTTTAACCAACTTATACAAAACTAATCCAGTAGTCTCCGTCTAGTTACAAAAAGGATGGTCCATGCAAAAATTCAGAAAAGAAAGAGGTCTGATTTTTCTTTAATCAGCCTTACAAAACAAGAAACATATCATATATCAGTCCATCTTCTTCAGTCTTTTTAATTAAAACCTGTTAATACATTGGTATACATAGAGTAATAGACCATCTAGTAACAAAAAGGGATGGTCAGTGCAAAAATTCGTGCAAAAATTCAGAAAAGAAGGAGGTCTGATTTTTCTTTACTCAGCCTTGCAAAACAGAAGAAACATATCATATATCAGTCCATCTTCTTCAGTCTTTTTAATTAAAACCTGGTATACATAGAGTAATAGAGCACCAAACAGTGTTACATCATAAACTAGGATTCATGAAAATCGTCTGTGGAGTGATTTTGGAGATTTTTTGTGATTTTCCAGGTTACTTTTCCCGCTTTGGATAATCGGTCTGCATCTTTGTTCTGCTCCTGTACACATGTTCAAAAGTGATGTAAGAGAAATCTGAAATGCTGTGCTGTACTTCTTGATATAGAGGTAATAAAGTGACGTTTTGCATATTGAAGATTACATTCATCTATATCTATTGTATAATCAACAGAGAATCCCCATAAATATGTAGTTGAGAAATGCCCTTTTTCCAAGCCAAGCATAGGGTGAGTTTGACAGCTAAAAGTTCACAAAAATTATTGGTTTCATTTCCTATGCCTGAAGAAAAAGTTATGCTGTGTTCCCTTGAGAGTTGAAAGACATTTCCAGCTCCTCCCCGTGCAGGATTCCCTTGACAGACACCATAAAAAAAACGCCTAGTGTATGTCCTTATTTAGTAGGTCATGGGAAATCCAGGCAGGAGAGTGGGAGTTTGAGTGCTGAGGGAAAGTCAAGAGTATGAGGCTTTGCAAAGCAGGTCAAGAGTATGTTGAGGCTTTGCAAAGCACATTTCAGTGGGATGATCTTTTTATCTTCAAAAAAGCATGGCGTTTTTTTGCTAACTAAACTCCACAGGCAATGGTAAGAGGAAGGGCATTGTAGTTTGTAGATTCAGAGTTTGAAGTCCAAGTTTTTAGAGTTTCATCTATTGAATTTTCCTTTTAAGCATTTTTCAGCCCTATTACGCTGTCATATATATTTCTACTATGTCAAGGGTCATAATCAACGTTAGCGAGTTTCAACTAGGTATTATCCTTGAAATGCGAGAAAGTGCCTAGAGGTTTCCTTGTGAGTTATATATATATATATATAGTCTCAAGGGTTAGCTCAATTGGTTGTCACCAATGTTGTTGTCTAACCCCAAGTGTTAAATCAATTGGTTTCCATTGTTGAATATGCCAACGAATTTCTCAGATTTGGTAGATATGAGCAGATTTAATGGAGCCTATTTTGTAGTAGTTTATTCAACCAAATCTGCCAATTTGGTATGAATGCACAAGTTTAGAAAATAGTTATGTAACTAATCTAATTCTGCTCATTATTTATGTAAGCCCGTAGAGGCATACATGAGAGTGAGTGAGCTGCTGTAATCTCCTTGATCTGAATAATAAGATAATGGATACCTCTGTTTGATGGACGTAGCCCAACGTTTGAGTGAACCATGTAAAATCTATGTATTTATGATCTGTGTGATTGTGTTTTCTGCATTTGCAATTACAACAAATGGTATCAAAATAAATTGGAGGAGAGAGTGTCGAGGGCAACAAATTCTCAGAAAAACTGCAGGAGTGAAACCTATATACAATGCGTCAATCTCCACATCGCCGCAGATCTCTCCTCTCGAAAGTCACGACAACTATAACGAGAGGTCGCAGTCCAACTACAACGAAAGGTGCGGGGACTCCACGTGAAAATTTCCAAATCATCGAGGTGAAGCTATAGGTACAGTGCAACGACCCTTCAAGATCGCCGCACTCCAAGTGTATCGAGAGGTGCAACGACCGTCACGACTCCTTAAAACATTCACGCATATGGTATTTTGTTTTTTGAAAGGATTAAAGGTCTTTTTTAAATATTGTATGCATAAATAATATGGTCGAATGGTGGATGAAAATATTGTTTTTTGAAAGGATTAAAGGTCTTTTTTAAATATTGTATGCATAAATAATATGGTCGAATGGTGGATGCTTATTTTCGAATGGTTGAATGCAATGGTATGGTGAGAATACTATGCATAAAGGGATATTAAAATATTATTTTTTTAAAGCTTGAATTTCCTTGGATTTGGTAAAAGGTATAAATATTTTATTGAGGAATAAAATATTTTTTAAATATATTTTAAAAAACTTTTTCACTATTAAGTTTTTGGGTTTAATCTTTAAACATAATATAAGGTTATTTCTCATATAAAGCTTTGGTTATTACAAGTAGTTGTTTTTTTGGAATGTTTTTTCTAATGGCAAAGATGTAGAGTGCTAAGTTCGAAATTGAGAAGTTCAATGGAAAGAACAATTTTGAGATCTGGAAGGTTAAGATGCACGATCTTCTCGTGCAACAAGGTGTGGTGAAGGCGCTTTTGGAAAAATCAAAGCAACCCACAACCATAATAGATGATGACTGGGATAAGATGGATGAGAGAGCATTGAGTGCCATACGTCTGTGTTTGACCGACGATGTTTTGTTCAATATTGTCTCGGAGAAGACAACAGTCGGTTTGTGGACGAAGCTGGAAAGCCTGTACATGATGAAATCCTTGATGAACATGATCTTCTTGAAAAGACAATTGTATAGTTTGTGCATGAAGGAAGGTGCGAAAATAGCTGATCATTTAAATACTTTTAATACTCTCTTAGTTCAGTTGACTAGCATGGGAGTGAAATTCGAATCTAAAGATAAGGCAATTACATTTTGTGTTCTTTGCCTGCGTCATGGGATCACTTTGTTACCTCTATTAATTTTAGTTCAACAGAAAGTATTGAGTTTGATGACATTGTTGGAGCTTTACTGTCTGAGGAAACAAGGAAGAAATCCAACTAGAAACCTCTACATCTGAGGCGATGATGGTCAGAGGAAGACCTAAAGAAAGAGGACACGGTCAGAGGGATTTCTCTCGGTCAAAGTCGAAGGGAAAGAAGAGCAAGCTTAAGTGCTGGTTTTGTGGAAAATCTGGACACTTGAAGAAGGACTGTTGGAAGCGACAACAATCCTCCAAAGAAGACCCTCCAAAAGAGACGAAGGAAGCAAATGCAACCGAAACAGGTTCAACAACAGGTTCAGGTATGACTGATGAAGTATTATCAATTAGTATTGGTTCACGTCATGATCAACAATGGTTATTAGATTCTGGTGCTTCAAACCACATGTGTCTTCATAGACACTGGTTTATTACTTATCAGTCTATAGATGATGGAATAGTTTACATGGGAAATGATATCTCGTGTAAAGTTATGGGAATTGGTAGCATTCAAATTAAGATGTTTGATGGAACTGTTAAAATATTAACTGATGTAAGACATGTACCTGAGCTTAGGAATAACCTAATCTTTTTGGGAGTCTTAGACACAGGAGGTTACAAGAGTATTGTTCAAGGTGGAGTTATGAAGGTCTACAAAGGAATCCTACTGGTTATGAAAGCAAAGAAGGTTGGTAACCTATTTCTGTTAGAAGGAAGAACTGAGTCAGATCATGCGACAACGGTATCTGGGAAAGACAGTGATTATGTTCGACTATGGCATCAACGGTTGGGCCATATGAGCGAACAAGGATTGAAGGTATTATTTGATCGCAAGTTACTTCCTAGTCTAAAGTCTTTAAAGTTAGATTTCTGCAAGCACTGTATTTATTGAAAACATAATAGACTGAGATTTAAAACCGGAAGACACACCAATGAAGGAATCCTTGATTATACACATTCTGATGTTTGGGGACCATCCCCTACTATTTCGTATGGAGGATCATCATATTTTGTAACTTTTATAGATGATTTCTCTAGAAAGGTTTGGATCTATACGTTGAAAAGTAAGGCTAATGTATTTACAGTTTTCAAGTAGTTTAGAGCTTTAGTGGAAAAGAGCACTGGTAGATCCATTAAATGTTTAAGAACTGATAATGGTGGTGAATTTACGTCAATGGAATTTGAGAACTATTGCAAGGAGTTTGGGATTGATAGGCATAAAACTACTGCCTATACTCCTCAGCAAAATGGAGTTGTTGAACGCATGAACATGACTCTTCTAGAGAGAGCAAAGAGTATGCTTAGTAACGCCAACTTGCAGTAGGAACTGTGGGCAGAAGCAGTAACTACAACATGTTATCTGGTGAATCGATCACCATCAACAACAATAGAGTGCAAAATTCCTGGAAAGGTCACCCTTGTAATTATTCTAATCTTAAAGTTTTCGGCTGTGATGCCTATGCTTTAATTCCGAAACATCAGCGTTCTAAATTAGATCCAAAATAAAAAAGGCTTATCTTTGTTGGATATGGTGATGGTATTAAGGGGTACAGGTTGTGGGATCCTACTGCCCACAAGATCATTAACAAAGATGTAATATTTGATGAATCATCTCTCATCAAATCAAATGTAGATGTTCAAATGAAACAGGAAGAAGCACCAAAGTATCAACAAATTCAGTTTGAAACCAATGAAGGTGAACATGAACAAGTTTCAGAAGATGTTCATGAAGAGTCTCCTGCAACAGAGGAAGGCATGGTTGATGATTACAATCAACAGAATGTGGATGAGCCACAAACTTCCATAAGGAGATCTATGCGGGCTAGAAATCCTCCAAGAAGGTATGATGATTTTGTTTCGTCAGTTTCTTTAAGTACTAATGATGATGAACCTTCGTGCTATCAGGAAGCTGTGAAGGGTTCTAACAGTGATAAATGGAAAGAAGCGATGAAGGATGAAATGAAGGCATTAGAGAGGAATGCAACATGGGACTTGGTAGAACTTCCAAGAGACATGAAAACTGTAGGTTGCAAGTGGGTCTACAAGTTGAAGAAGGGTGTTGATGATAAGGTGGAAAGGTACAAGGCAAGGCTGGTTGCAAAAGGATATTCTTAGAAAGAAGGTATTGACTTTCATGAGATTTTTTCACCAGTTGTAAAGACTGTTTCAATTCGAATTGTGTTAGCATTAGTTGCATTGCTTGATTTGGAGTTGGGGAAACTAGATGTTAAGACTGCTTTCTTACATGGAGATTTGGATGAGGAAATTTACATGGAACAACCTGAAGGGTTCATTCACAATCGCAACAAGAAATTTGTTTGCAGGCTCAAGAAATCATTGTATGGTCTGAGGCAGTCGCCCAGACAATGGTACAAGAAATTTGACTCTTTCATGGTGAGACATAATTATACAAGGAGTGAGTATGATCATTGTGTCTACTTTAAGAAATTGAATAATGGCATATTCATTATCTTAGTATTGTATGTTGATGATATGCTTTTAGCAAGCAAAAGCATAACTAAGATCAACAGGTTAAAGGCTCAGATGGCTAGGACGTTCACTATGAAAGATCTAGGAGCAACAAGACAGGTTTTGGGCATTGAGATATTCAAAGACAAGAGGAATGTTAAGCTTTGGTTGTCACAATAGAAGTATGTTGAGAAGATACTTTTGAGGTTTGGTATGAACGATGTGAAACCAGTTTCAGTCCCTTTGGCTTCCCATTTTAAGATTTCTTCATGTTTATGTCCTAGTACAAAAGAAGAAAGTGAATTTATGTCTCAAATACCATATGCTAATGCAGTAGGAAGTTTAATGTATGCGATGGTTAGTACAAGGCCAGACATTTCACATGCAGTTGGGGTTGTCAGTAGGTATATGGCAAATCCAGGTAAAGAGCATTGGGAAACAGTGAAATGGGTGCTTCGGTATTTGAGGGGCACAAGTGATTACAATATCACCTATAACAGTGGTCGTGAGTTAGTCTGTGGATTTGTTGATTATGATTTTGTAGGTGGTTTGGACAAGAGAAGGTCGACTTCAGGGTATGTCTTTACTCTTGCAGGTGGAGCTATTAGTTGGATGTCAAAGTTACAAAACATTCTTGCTTTATCCACTACAGAAGCAGAATATGTAGTTGCTTCACATGCTTGCAAAGAGGCAGTTTGGTTGAAAGGTTTGTTTCGTGAGTTCAGAAGGATGCGGGACAAAGTAAAGTTACTTTGTGATAGTCAAAGTGCTATTCACTTGGCTAAGAATCTAGCCTACCACAGTAAAACAAAACATATACCTATCAAGTACCATTTTGTAAGACAACTCATCGATGAACGTGGAGTCTCTCTTGAGAAAGTGCATACAAAAGAGAACTGCGTAGACATGTTCACAAAACCAGTACTGTTAGAGAAGCTACGATGGTGTTTGGCTTCTCTTGGCTTGCAGAAAAGGTGATGAACAAAAGAAGGAGCAAGGTATCAGGTTAATTGTTGTCAAGGTGGAGATTGTTGAATATGCCAACAAATTTCCTAGATTTGGTAGATATGAACAAATTTAGTGGAGCCTATTTTGTATTAGTTTGTTCAACCAAATCTGTCAATTTGGTATGAATGCACAAGTTTAGAAAATAGTTATGTAACTAATCTAATTCTGCTCATTATTTATGTAAGCCCGTAGAGGCGGACATGAGAGTGAGTGAGTTGCTATAATCTCCTTGATCTGAATAATAAGACAACCGATACCTCTGCTTGGCGGACGTAGCCCAACGTTTGGGTGAACCACGTAAAATCTATGTGTTTATGATCTATGTGATTGTGTTTTTCGCATTTGCAATTACAACAATCATTAATGTTGTTGGGCATTTCGCTAGTTTTTTGTACTAGTGGATACATGTTTTGAATCCCCCTAGGTCAGGCATACTAGTCTACATCGATAGGTCTACTAGGGATGCCATCCATGAATTTGGAGAAACATCCCTTGGGTTTCCCTGTGAAAGTTTCCTTGGAAAAAATATAAAAAATATAATGTTTGCATTTGTAGTGTAGGATAATTCCATAGATATAAGTAGTTTTATTTTATCAAAATTCAATTTTATTTTATTTTATTCCGTACACATTTAAATTTCAAATCATGGTAAATGATACTTCTTACAATTGGCTTTTTCCTTGAGAACACCTCTTTTAATATTGTTATCTCTAATTAATACATTCCAATCCTCTTATCCCTTGGTCCTTAGGAGACTCGATTAACCATTTAGTGGCTAAAGAGGCTTCTTAGAGTCTTAAATTCCTAAGGTCCAAACCATGATACAAAATTCCATTAAGCAAAATGTCTTTTTAGTTTGTGCCATCTAACCATAAATAATCCCTTAAAATTTCTCTATATGACCAACATGATCATTCTTGAAAAACCAAGAAATCAATGAGACCATGATTGAATAATGAAGATGATGGCATGTCAAACCACCCACCAAGGTTAAACTCCCTTGAAAGAATGATAAGTAGTTGGGTTCATGTGCATATGCTTGGTGATTTTTATGCAAGAGTACCTTTTGTTGTAGCAGTTTAATTGGAAAAAAAGCTTATGTTCAAGGGTTTTATCCTTGAAGGCCATTTCATCCATGTAAGTGAGTTGTGAGCTGTTTATATAGTATGAGTGGGCTTGATGGTTAAAAACATGTGTTTCCTCATAAGAGGTCACAAGTTCAAATCCAAAGGAGGGCAGGGTATGTATACCTCAGTAGACTTTACCAATCAAATCATTGAGTGTAAAGGGTCCCTATTCCCATAAACAAGAAGGTCTCATACACGACCTCTTCATACCAATTACAATGCTTCTCTTTCTCTTTGAATTGAAAGGAATCACATTTAAAAAAATTCACATAGATGGGGTTTATATTCTTTATTCTTTAGGCCTCACTTATAGCATTCACCATGTCAAAGAAGAAATAATACTACATTAGGTTTAATATTCCACATGCATTAAAAGGCATGCAGTTGCAAATTGTCAAACAAGGATGAAAGAAAGAATAACTCACTTTTTTTCTTAAACATTTTAAGACTCGGTGTGTAGAAGAAGTATCTCCAACAATACCAGCAATACTGACAATTACATAATCAAAAGGATCGATTCCTTCAATAACACATTGGTTCATTCTCTTCAGCAATGTAGCATTAGTTTTGGTGCTTCCACATGCAGAGATAGCACAATCGTTGAGCCATAAAAAAAACCTTTGATCTTTAATATTTACCTGGCTAATTGACACTACATAAATTTAACTTAATAATCTCCATGCCTCTTTCCTTATTTACGCCAATAATTGAGCAAAGTTCTCACAATGCGCTCATTTTTGGGTGTCATATTACTGTTTTAAGTTAAAAAAGCTCAGCCTCTAGTAAAAAATTATTTTGATATACTCTTTATATATTTTCTAAAATATTATAATAAAATGCCAAATGAAACTAAGTTTATCACAAATGTGAAAGGTTTTACAATAATTCATTATAAATGAAGTAATTGGATTTACAATGTTATTTTTACAAAGTAGTAAGATTCGCTGACCATTTGTACTTGGATGATAGGCTCTTTATAACTTTTCCACTTTGACTTCATTTATGCACACCGCTAGATATTATTCATCATGTTATTTTTACAAAGTAGTAAGATTTGCTGACCATTTTTATTTGGATGATAGGCTCTTTATAACTTTTCCACTTTATAACTTGTATTCCATTGGATATTATTCATCATGAGATTTCAAGTTCTTGGAATGAACCTTTGGGATAGGCACCCAAGTTTTTGGACCTTCAATAGGAAGAGAGTCACCTCTTCGAGAGAATCAAACTTGCATCACCTCCTTGTGTGTTTTCTTATGTTTGCATCACCTCTTGGAGAGAATCAAACTTTGGATCACTTCCATGGACTATTATGATGAATAATAGTCTTGTCAAGCATGTAGCCTCCACTTGTGAGAGATAATGTTCAATGCAGGTTTGATTCACTTGAAGCGATGGGGAAAATGGCAAGTATAGGCGGGATGAGCTCTGGCCGGATCATAACTGTGTTTCCATTTATGAATGTGAGTGCTTCGAATGTCTGTACTCTCTACTCTCTTTGTCATGACGATAGTTAAGCTAATAAATATGGCTTGGGCATTGTCTTTGGTTTATTTGGACCTCTATCTCTGGTTTGACTCTGGTTTGAGCTCCGCCTCTTGTTCGATTCAGGATTTATCTTTGGCCTCATTGTGGTTCCTGCCTGTGAGTGGCATGCCATTTTCCTCGTAGTTTCTATGGCTCCTCAGGCTATCCGAGCCAAGACAACTCATGTTCATAAGACTTGGGTGGCCCTTGCGATGGAGGAGGCAGCTAAATATTATAGGTAGTCGATCTCTCCAGAGGCAAAAGATGCCATGCAACCTTTGGAAGACGAGGTCAAGCTCATTAGGGCTTACCAGGAAGATGGGGATGTGGACAAGCATGTAGGAGATATAGTTCTTGATCTCGACTCCTCTTAGAATTGAGATACCAATTTTCACAAAACACTGGAGCTATATTGACACACCAAAACTATGGTAGCCCAAGGTATTCTACCAAAAGATCAGGATTATAGGCAGTTCAAACATCGATTGGAAGCTTTGGAGGATCAGATCAAGTTGCTACTCACTATGGCCTCTTGGTTAGTCAAATGGAATGGAGGCTCTCTCCAACTGGTGCATGTTGGTAGCTTGTCCGCGAGGTCTCTGCGACCTCCCGAGGATCTAGGAAATAAGGAAAGAACTTCTATGTCTGCTCCCCAGGTGCCTCATTTCAATGACCGAGAACATATTTGTTTTTGCTTGTCAGGATCTGTTTGGTTTTGTCTTGGTTCAGCGGAACATGTTTTTGTTTTTAGTTTCTTTAGGGTCCCTGTCTTTTAGTTTCTCTTCCTGATACTATTTCTAGTCTTAACTTGCTACAATCTTTTTTTGAATGATGGCCTAGTCTTAACTTGCTACAATCTTTTTTAGAATGTTCCCTTCAAGGGTAGGTCGGCAATATATAGTTTTTTGGGATGTGTTTGATGGAAATTAGTGCCCTAAGACCGTATAAATTTATGTACATTATGTTGATATTTGAATAAAAACTCTTACTAAAAAATGACCAAAATGTCCAATAACAACTAAATATATGTACAACACTTTGAGGAATTTCCTAATACATATTTAAAATTAAAATACATGTTTTAAGATTAACATAAAATATTTTTTTTATTAATTGTTGTAGTACAAAATATTTGCAGTTTTCTTTTATTATTTTTACTATAACGAAAGTTTTAACAAAGTTAAAAATATATTTATTTTTTTAAATTAGGATTTTTCTGAAATCTTATTTTACCATGTACGAAGAAAATAAAAACATGAATATCACATCATGCAAATTCCATACCTACAAGAACTTTGAAGGCACAAACAAATTATAAAATTGAGTCCACCCATGAACATGACAATGATGATCAAATGAGTTCAAATAAGCATGATGAATGTTCTTCTACAATTATTCACTTCAAAATGGTGAATAATTGTAGAAGAAATTTTTGAAGTGATTTCGATGAATGCTGCAAGGTAGTGTATAGGTGGTTGAATCCGAAAACAATTTAAATTTGACTATCTATACATTTACATTAACATTTGAATGTTGGATAGCAAAGTGGATATTGACCAATACCCTAGTGTTAGTATTTTTTCCACTCAAATTACTGGTAACAAAATTAACATCTCTGAAGACGTACAACACAATTATTACACATGAACTCCTCCCCACCTAATGAATACAGTGAGGCTTTTAAGAAGTTCAATCCATTAATTTAGGTAAGCAATGCTGGGGCTATTAAGAATTTGGTAAAACACCATGTTTCTTTTTTTCACTTCCCATATATAATTTTGAAATAAGATTGTTTTTAATATACAAGTTCTTAAATGTAACACTTTTAAATTATATTTTAAATTTTACTGTATAATGTTGTTATTATAATGTTGTTATTGTTTAGTTTATGGTTTTTTTTTAAATTTATAATTTTTTAAAACAAAAAGTATTTTTTTATTATATGTATTAACATTATTAACACATTTAGTAATTATGCTAAAATTATAATCATTTCAATTTAGTAATTTATGTAATGTTTAACATTTAAATATATTTAATTGATCAATATACTTATTAAAATATTTTTGATATTTGACTTTAATTAATTAATTATTTGGTAATTGAATTTTTAAATAATTAATTTTAAAATAATTTGATACGAAAAAAATCAACAAAATATAAAAACTTTGAAACTTTAAGATTCATGCTCTAGTTTTTAAAATGATTCATGTTATTGGTTTTTTATATTTATTTTTTAATTAAAAATAAAATGGTTAGAAAACAAACTAAATACAATTACAACAATTTGTATTGTCAAATACTAATATATTTGTATATTTTATGTAATTGAATGTTTTGAAGTTTTGAATTTCAAGATTTACATGTTTTAAATTTTAAGATGATTATTTTTTGTTAATTGGGTTTAATTTGAGTGATTGTGGGATGGAGTGTTATTCTTCATTTTTTATGGCCTTGTGTTCTAAAGAATCTAGGGTTTATAACTAACATTGAAATGCTTTAATATGGATATTGAAATATTTTGATGAAATGTACTATTAAAATACTGTTATGTGAGGTCATCCGATTAAAACTTGGATTTATCCGTGTGTGTCATGCTTGGAAAAAAGAAAAGAAAAATTTAAGATAATTATTTTTTTTCAATTTTTTGATAATTAATTACTTTGTATTTTTTATTTTAAAAATAATGTTTATAAATGATTTAAAAATATTTAATAAAATTAAAATTAATATTTAAATAATTTATAAGTATTTATTTATTTTTATTATTTTCGGTTTTTTAAACATTTTCATCTTAAAATTCTACCATTTCAATTTTTTTTTTCCATGTTTTTATTTTAGAATTTATTTTAACATGAAAGGATAAAATGAAGCAAGATTATCTCAATTATATTTTATTTAATACTAAACAGTAAAGTTTAATACAAGTTTGAACTAATAAAAGTTTGAATGAATTTATTTTAACATGAAAGGATAAAATAAGTAAGGTTATCTCAATTATATTTTATTTAATACTAAACATTAAAGTTTAAATTAATAAAAGTTTCAATGAAGTTAATTCTAATGATAAATCTTTTATTTTAAGATGAAAAGATAAAATGAAGTAAGGTTATCTCAATTATATTTTATTTAATGCTAAACATTAAAGTTTAATACAAGTGTGAACTAATAAAAGTTTGAATGAAGTTAAGTCTAATGGTAAATGTTTTTTTTTCAATTATGATGTGTACATTTGGAACTTTTAAATAAATTTGATTTTATAATGTATTAATAATGTAATATATATAAGTCCTAAGAATCTCGAGGCTTTTTTGTAATCGAATCTGTGGCTAGTCCATCCCATTAATACAATCTATAACCGTTTCTGTAAAAAAAAAAAATGTAATATATATATATATTTTATTATTATTAGGTATAGATGAAATTGGTTTGGTATTTAAATATAAAATACTTTGATAATATGTATTTTGATTGTGTTTATCTGAAATTTTAAAATTTAATGATCAAAATCATTACATTTCGTTTTGTTTTTTTTTTACTTTTATTTTAATTTGAATGGCTTTACCATTTGTTTCAATTCCTTAATTTAAATGGAATAATTGTAAGGTTAGGAACTTTACCAACAAAAGTAATGTTTTTTTATAGTGATTGGGTTATTTCCACTTGGACATGTCAAAGCATTGCCCTTGAAAATAACAATATATGATTTAGTAGAGGGATTCAAAGTAGATCGGAATTCCTTTTTTTTTAATAATAAGAATGGGTATATTTTTATTAGAAAATTGTGGCAACCACATTGGTCAACATGCTAATACATATAAGAGATGAATGTTCAACAAAACACTATGAGATGTGTTCAAAATTTAAAATTCATAGTCTATGAAAACAAAACAGTTCTTCACAGAGGATTTCTATTAGCTACTACAAGTATATATTCGAACAAATACTCCTAAAATCAGGGAAACTTTAGAAAACATTAAACATTACTAATTAAAACCATGTTGACTGCAAGCTTCATCCTAGTTCTCTTCATTGGTCATGGAGTTCTGGTCCACATCCAACATTTTGACACCCCCATGTTGTTGTTGAATTATTTCCTCTTTTGTAATCTCCTCCACCGCAGACCCAATAAACAACCTAGAAATAGAATGAGTCATGGAATTGATTCTTACTAGACTAGCAACTAGGTGTCGGAAAGCAACGCACTTAGCTTGTAGTTCCTCAATTTATCGCTCCTGGCTATGTAGAGTTTCCATTATGAAAAAGCTTCAAAATCCTTGGTCTCTTCCTAAGAGTGTATTCTACTAGTTAATGAAAATATTGAATTTCTATTGTCGGTGATGTAGTCCTTTTGTTCTCTCGAGACTCTGTGAATTCCAATGGTTTTATATAGAGGGCATCTCCCAACATTCCCATGTTCCATTTTAGTTTCCCAATATAACACCTGTACAATCCCTTTTTCACTGCTCACAACACTCAAGCCAACAATTCTATTGATGCATCCCAACATTTTCTTAGAAGTAAAAACAAAGAACATAGTTACCGACTTAACGAAAAATATGACCTCAATATGAGAACTCTAGCTCATACCCATATTTTGTGTCAAAAACACCAAAATCAACCTTTGAATCGAAAAGTGGTGGTGATCCCCCCCCGACACCTCACATCCCCCTCCATTCGACCCTCGAACCCTAGTCCCCCTTACTTGCCCCTCAAAGGAGCGGGTGAGTGATTTTCGAAATCACCCCTACACCCCCCCAGGTCCACCTCCCTCTTCCCCTCAAAAGAGAGAGAGGAAGCAGGGGTTTGATGGAGGGGGGTGCGGGGGCAATTATGGGAATCACCCCCGACCTGTGTTGTTATTATTTTATTTTTAAAATTTAGATTTTTTCTTAATGTTTTTCTTTTTCTATGTTTTTTAAATTTCATTTTTTAACGAGTGTTTTATAAAAAAATTCAAATTTAATTTTTAGTTTTTTAATTCAGTTTTTAATTATATTTATGACCTTTTTTTTTTGTTTGTAAGTAAGCATTTTGCATTACCTTCTAAGAGATGGAGAAAATACATACATATTATCCTTAAGCTTGGGTTGCCAACATAAGAGACCAACCTAGACCCAAGACCATTCAAAACTAAAAGTAACCCTCATGGGGAAAAATTGTGAAAATGTCCTACAGAGTTCCAAAAAAAAAAGGAACATGACCAATGACAGAGGTCCTAGACCAAAAACTATGTGGAAAGACTAACATATATTAGAAACCACTTAATTAGACAAGGGATAAGCTAATTAAGAGGAAAATTGATTTGTTGTTAGACATATGCTTTTGGCTTGAGCATATGTCTAACAACAAATCAATTTTCCTATCGAGCTGCTCCATTTTGAATTTCTGGTCATCCTGATCACTCTGAAGCTCGAAAATTAACTGTAGGTGATCCTCCGCAAGCCAGACGTTCCAAATAGTTTCCTCAGTCTCGCTATCTGATCCAAATGAATTTTGAAAGGCTCAAAAATCAAATTCCTCAAATGCTCAAGAAAGCAACATGATCACGAAGTGCTTGTCACAAGCTTTCCGGCGGTGCAAATGGATCGAAAAACGGAGTCCGTATGCAAAAGTTATCGCAATCTGAAGTTTGGGTCAAATAGGTAAAAAGTCAACTGGTCAAAGGACACGTGGCACCTCCTGGAGATGACAGTTGGAAGTGGCATATGATGATAGGTGGCAGTGGAAAAATATGACATGTGGGAGGGGCTGGTGATTGGACTGATGTGTTGGCAGGTGACTGTGTTGGTGACCTGGTTGTATGGTTCAATCAGATAGTGCCATGTGGCCCAATCCAATGGTGCCACGTGGCACCCTGGATTAGGCCAATAAGGGCTGAGTTTAAAAGTTAGATATATTTGTCTGCCTAGTGAATCGAACTCATGACCTATCCAAACACCAACAACCTTAGCATAAGGCGCCAACCATTTGAGCTACACGTGCTACTTATCATAGGTGGTGGAAATTAATTCTTTTAAAATGGGTATATTATGGTTATATCCCCATTAAAAGGCATGAATCCCATATTTTATGCAACGTATACTATGGGTTATAACAAATTTGACTCACTTTATATGGGCAGTGTATATAATATTGTTTGAAGCCATATAAAAAGGGCGCTTGCATTATATTAAGCCACAAAATTATATATTATGGTTTATATAAACCATATATTAAGAGGACATTCAGAGCAGGTTTATGCTGAAGATTTGCTAAGCCAAAGTCATTTTTATGCAGGGAAGCTGTTGAGGAGTGCACTTTTGCGGGCCATTTATGGGAGCTCCGGTCATCCATTTTGAATGTCGTTTTTTCTGTTGGGTTCTTAAGATCTCAGAGAACAAGACCCGATCAGTTTTGTAAACTTTTGGCACTATTGTGATGTACGTATTGAGCTTTGAACATAAATAAGAAAGCCTCACCCACTGAGATGAAGGCCCGGAGGCATAGGCGGGATTGCCGAACTTCGTTATCACATTGGTGTTATGGTTTGTTGTTGTTTATTGCTTCATTTCAGTTTTGTACATGTTTATATGGCTATGATATCTTCTCATATCTTCTTCCTCTTTCTTTAAGCTTCATAATTGGTTAATCAACGCATGATTAATAACTCAACCATAGTCGTGTAAAAGATCTTTTCGGATCATGTGGTATCAGAGCTAGTTGATGGTTGGTTTTTGAGTTTTGCATGATTACTAGGGAAAGGTTGAATCGTGGTGAAGGCGAGCTTGTTGAAGAGAATCCTGAGATTGGATTGAGAAAGAGAACTTCTCAAAGTGAAAATATGGCATCGAAAGAGGGACTTTCTCATGATGAGAAAGAGTTTCAAAAAACTTTCTTCACCATGTCGTAGACGATGAAGGTCCTATATGAGGATTACTTAGAACGGAAGAGACCGAGTCTAGGTGAATCTTCAAAGGTCAAAAATGAAGAAGGAGAGGATCCTCCTCAAACTCCTCCTTCACCTCCTTCTTCTCCATCAACTTCTTCTTCTTCAAGTTCAAGTTCTAAATCCATTGCAAGAAAACATTCCCATAAATATAAACAGGATATGCCTTTATTAAAACTTGATGTGAAATTTGAATTACCTATGTATGATGGTGAAGTCAATGCAGAGAGGCTTGATAACTGGGTCAGACAGATGGAGGTTTATTGTAGTGTGCAACAAATCAAGGATGAGACAACTCAGATCAAGTTGGCATCACTTCGACTTGCAGGCACAACATTCATTTGGTGGCAAAGCAAGTTGCAAAATGGCATGCAACAAGTGGGTAATGTATTTCCATCATGGCAAGTTTTTGTTTCTGCACTTAGAAAACAATTCTATCCTTTGGGTTATAAAGAGAAAGCTTTAATTGAATGGAAAGGTCTTAAACTAAGAAAAGGACAAACAATGCAAGAATACACAGATGGATTACGTAAGATGGCATTGATGTTAGATATTCCTTTACATACCCAAAAAACTCTTATGAAGTATATAGGAGGTTTACCTGCACACATTCGTAACACTGTATTTATGTTTGGACCCACTAATCTTGATGAGGTTTCTTTTCAAGTGACATACATTGAAGCAGAAAAAACAAGAGTTGGTGTATCAGGGGAATCGTCTTCAAGGAAAGAGGACAAAAGGAAGTGGAATGGAAAAAAGGAAAATTCAGTGGCCAAAAAGGAAGAGAAACCCTCTTGCAAGCATTGCAAGAAAGAGGGGCATGATGATGACCGTTGTTGGAAATTGCATCTCGAGAAGAGACCAAAGTGGTTCAAAGAGAAGAAAGGGAGGCAAACAATTGTGGAAACAACACGACCAACAAACTTGGGATTAGATTCAGGTGATGAATCTAAAGTCTAATTGGTTGGTATGACAGGTAAAATTGGTGATGGATTTGATGCTAGAAGTAAATTATTTCACATAAGGGTCATCATGAGACATACTAAGGTCGACACATTGATAGATAGTGGATCTCAATCTAACTTAACTTCAGAGGAATTGGTTAAGCAATTGGGATTAAAAACTTAGATGCATCATAAGCCTGCATCATAAGCCTTACACATTTAAATGGATAAGCAACAATCATCAATTGCACATAACAAAGCACTGCACATTAAAATTTTCAGTTTCATCTAAGTTTGTGGACGAGGTAACATGTGATGTGGTACCACTAAGTGAATGTGGAATGGTCTTAGGCTGTCCATACTTGTATGATCGTAAATCAATCTTCTACAGGGAAAAGAATCAATATCACTTAACCAAAGAAGGTCAAGAATATATTGTTCATGCTCATCATTTTAAGGCAAATAAATATCTTCAAACAATGGAACAATTAAGAAAGACATCTCAAGCAAGAAATACACCTATAATTGTTTCAAGTCAAGTAATTGATCTTAAGCAAGAACAAGAGATGATTGTAGAATGGAAAATCAATCACACTTTGCTTCAAGATAAGCTAATGTTGTGCAAATATTACAAACATATCAACTCATTTGTAGTCATATTTTTGATGCTATCATTAGTAATGTTGTCTACATGGATGATAGTGGCTTCAGTAAGATGTGATATGGTAGAAATGGATAAAAATATGCTGTCAGATATCATGATTGTTTTACATTTGATTTTGATGAGACAGGTGCATAGGACAGAGTTCAAAGACAGGGAAGAAGTCGAGTGACCTATCCCGCACTTGATGATTGGTCAGTAACCTTTTGGGGACCAAAAGGTCTTTAGTGGGGAGGTGTGATCCAAATGGATCTTGAAAGGCTCAAAAATCAAATTTCTCAAATGCTCAAGAAAATGACATGATCATGAAGTTCTCATTGCAAGCTTTTCGGCGACGCAAATGGATCGAAAAACTAAGTCTGTATGCAAAAGTTATTGCAATCTGAAGTTTGGGTCAAACAGGTAAAAAGTTAACTGGTCAAAGGACATGTGGCACCTCCTGGAGATGACAGGTGGCAGTGGCATATGATGACAGGTGGCAGTGGAAAAAAATGACATGTGGCAGGGGCTGGTTATTGGACTGATGTGTTGGCAGGAGACTGTGTTGGTGACCTGGTTGTACAGTCCAATCAGGCAGTGCCACGTGGCACCCTGGATTAGGCCAATAAGGGTTGAGTTTAAAAGGTAGATGTATTTGTCCACCTGGTGAATTGAACTCATGACTTATCCAAACACCAACAACCTCAGCACAAGGTGCCAACCATTTGAGCTACATGTGCTACTTGTCATAGGTGGTGGAAATTAATTCTTTTAAAATGGGTATATTATGGTTATATCCCCATTAAAAGGCATGAATCCCATATTTTTTTGCAACATATACTATGGGTTATAACAAAGTTGACTCACTTTATATGGGAAACATATATAATATGGTTTGAAGCCATATAAAAAGGGCACTTGCATTATTTTAAGCCACAAAATTATATATTATGGTTTATATAAACCATATATTAAGAGGACATTCAGAGCAGGTTTATGCTGAAGATTTGCCAAGCCAAATCCATTTTTATGCAGGGAAGCTGTTGAGGAGCGTACCTTTGCAGGCCATTTCTGGGAGCTCCGATCATCCATTTTGAGTGTTGTTTCTTCTGTTGGGTTATTAAGATCTAGGAGAACAAGAACATATTAGTTTTGTAACCTTTTGGTATTGATGTGATGTACTTATTGAGCTTTGAACATAAATAAGAAAGCCTCACCCACTGAGACAAAGGCCCGGAGACGTAGGCGAGATTGCCGAACTCCGTTATCACATTGGTGTTATGGTTTGCTGTTGTTTATTGCTTCATTTCAGTTTTGTACATGTTTATATGGCTGCGATATCTTCTCATATCTTCTTCCTTTTTCTTTAAGCTTCCTAATTAGTTAATCAACACATGCTTAATAACTCAACCATAGTCATGTAAAAGATCTTTTCGGATCACTATCCACCACTGGTAATTGAGGTCGCGTGGCTTGGTGGTCTGGAAATGGATATGGCTCGAAACATTTGAAGGTCCAAGTTTCCGAGGACGAGGAGTTGAAACCGTTTGAGGCACCTCAAATTCCGATTCATCCCCCAACTCATACCAATCCACCATGCACCCCGAGTATGAGCATTCCTTCTGAGTATCCTTAACTACTTGACTGCTTCCTATGCCTGGAGTTCCTAGATTATTGGAGGTGGCATTGGTTGAAGACATCGTGCACTCACTTTGGCCCACTGACTATTGAACAAAACCCGATGATATTCACGATATTCCTCATTCCTTGACTCAAGGCATATCAAAATGGAGAGGGACTACAATGCAAGAGAAAGGAGCGCCCAAAGTGCACATGAAACAAACTAGTTGGAGATGAGTGTTTCCATAGGAATGAATTTGACACAGATTGGTTGAGAATAGATTCCCTTCTAGCCATATTACCCACTAATGAGTCTTGTGGTTCTCTAGTTGTAGGATGACCATAATGAATGTTGTCCCAAAATTAGAGTAACTACCTTTCCTTTTAATGGTAACTGAAGCCTCATTTCCAGCCATGTTTATACGCAACGAGGGGAGTGTCAAGTAAATGAGACGGGAGAGGAATAAATTAAAAACGTCGTCCACCTGTCCCTGTTGGGGATGGGGGCACCAGGGGTTTGCGTGTGCATTGGTCATTTGTGATGGCATTATGATTGCACTGTCACCCCATCCAAGGATCAATTAATTTTTTTTTTAAATGAAAGTAGGAGCACGTTTTTTTTTTCAATCGTATTTTATAAAAATGCTTAATATTTATTTAAAAAAATCATGTTTTCCCTAATTTTTCTTTTTTTCTCTCTATTTTTATTTATTTTTCCTTTTTTGGTTTTTTGTCTCTTTTTAATGATTTTGTTTGCAACAACATAGGGATTTTAGGCCATGCTTTAAACAATGTTGCATTTGTTGGCTTGAAACAAGATGGGGGGCACTACCAGTAACACCTCTTTCTAATTCGGGGATTGATTTTAATATTTTGGTTGTAAGGGCATCATTTGTCAAGGCCATGGATCTCAAAAAAGTTTCAATTTTGACCTCGAGAAAAAGGGGGTGCTATTGGGAGTGCCTATTTTCGATTTTGAGGTCAATTTTAATATTTTTGTTGCAACAATATAGGTTGTTTAAGGGCATGTTTTCAAAGAAGTCATAATTTTTACTTCCCAAAAAATGATGTTATTGTTGGTGCCACTTTTCAATTCGAGGGTTGATTTTAACATTTTTGTTGGAAACATTACAAGGTTTTTAAGGCCCTGATTGCAAAAGGTGGCAATTTTGACCTTGAAAATAAAATAATGCTACTAGTAGTACCACTTTTCGAAATATGTGTCAAATTAATGACTAAATAAAACCTATAAAAAAATAAGAACGTTGGAGGGTTCTTGTCAAGTTGGTAACTATGTTAAAAGTTTGTTGATTTAAAACATTGTTTTACAATCTTTAATTCAACCTCACGAAGATAAAACCCCCTTGCATTTTTTAAGAGGTGGTACTCCTCTGTTTTTAAATTGCATGCAGAAATATAAACAATTCTTGAGAATGACCAAGCTTATTTGTAATAAATATTCACACGCAGGAATACTTGAGATAGGACCAAGTATCTTATAAACAAAATTATTATAATATATTACAAGATTCATAAACCAATAGAGTATGAAAGTAAACAGGATGACATTTCCATCACAACATTTATCAAGACAATACTAATATTCAAGGAAAAGAAGCAAGAAAGTATGGACCACATATGGAAGAGAAATCTAAATGATCTTTTCATTAGACACAAAAAAGATTATGTTAGATAAAAAATTTAAATCTCATCCATGAATCAAAGTCTTTGAGATTGTAATAATGTAATATCCAAAAATAGTTCGCTAGGAACCTCAAAAATAATATATGTCTGTAAAAACTACAAGGCAAATGTCTTGAAATAAAAGATTTCTTTTTGTCCTTCAAATAGGACTGGGATGGGGCTCCCGTGGATCATGAAATGAAAATACCTGGAATACACAAGAAGAACAATCAAGGATCAGCCTGGGTTTCACAGATGACTGGGAAATGAAAGGAAATATGATAAATGATTGTAGAATAATGATAATAAGGGGAGGAATTGGATTGATGCTTGACTCACTGTGATGGAAAGTGTTTGTGAATCCGTTACTTGATTGTGTTAAGCCCTAAATAGTGGCACATTACCCCTTAATTGGGGCATATTACATTAGTATTGTTATTTTATTTATGTCGGCTTGGGTCCATTAGTTGTAATTGTACCAAGGAGACCTTTTCATTTGGAATCATCTTGTAATTGTAAATTCAATGATGTATAAGGAGGTTTCCCCCTCGAAGAGACTTATTATCTAAGTTTATCTCTTTTTCAAGGCTTTGATTTCTTATTCTAAGGTTTTTATGCTATTTTGATATTTGGTTCTTAACATTTGGTATCAGAGCTAGAGCTAGACAATCCTTGGGACTGACTTCTTCAGGAAAAGTCTTCTTGGAATTTTCGCTACAACTATTTTTCTAGAAGGTTTTAGGATTTGTAATTTCTATGGTGTAGAGCGGTCATATATATAACTTGGGTCCAAATTTCATATCTTGGTTCGTTATATTTTTGGAGATACATTCTTTTCAATTTAGGGTTTTTGACTAGTCCTGAAACTAGTTTGAAACAAGTCCTATTGGAATTTCTGCTCCCAAGTATTTTCGGCTTGGTTTCAGGTTCTGGAATTTTTATAGTATGAATTCGGAATAGTGAAGTATATTGCGTACAAATTTCAGCCCTTGAATAATTTTACTATGAAAGTTATTCCCTAAGGAAATTAGGGTTTTGGGTTGGTCCAGATTTCAGTCTAAAAATCATTTTCTTGGGAAAACTGTTATATCTGAAGCTATAGACCTACAAATTGAGTGAGACCTATTCCATTGGTTAGGATACTGACCAAAGTTGCACTGATGCAAATTGAAATTTCTAAAGTGAAGACAGTGACACGTGGCAGTCCGTACAAGTTCGCTCTCCTGAAAGGGAAAAAAAATCAGCACATCTTGGGAAAGTTATCATAAAATTCTATTGGAGAACCCAATATTGGTATAACCTGTAGGGTTGGAAAGAAAACACATCATGATACCTCAAGTATAAATTTTAGACTCGGAAGGGCCTAAATTACAGAGCTACAACAGAAGAAAGGCTAGCTAGCAGAACAATCTCCAAATCAAGGTTTTAAAATGTGTGTTTTGTTTTGGGAAATTTGCATATCTTTTGAATAGAAGATCCAATTGAGGTGATTTAAAAAGTGGAATAAAGTGGGATAAAAGGAGTATCACACAAATTTGGGAGAATCTTAGGGTTTTTTAGGTACAAACGTATTCCAACATCTTTAAAGATAGGATATGTCGTTACTTGTCAGTGATACAACTTAGGGACTGTGTGGTTCTTCCACGTACCTAGAGTATATCAGAAGGCCCCTTTCGAACTGTTGCGCATTAGAAAACACTTCTATGAATTTGATCTCCCACGTACCTGGTGTATATCGGGAGACCCCCCTAGAATTCTGAGACCAACCAAGTAAACCTTTTGGCCGTCTTGTTTCTATAGTACACTGAGAACATCACTCAGGGAGATCACACTCTAGTGCATGGGTAGTCATATAGTATGACTAAGGTCATGGTCAAAACTCTTTAGTTAGTGCCTTGAGATATTGAGCCAAGTACTTTTGTTGGACCCCACACGTATATCATAGAGCTATAGCACCTGTCACTCCCTTGTCTGTAAGGACCTCTGCCTAAGTCCATTAGAAATTCCTACCTTGCAGTGATACTTGACCAAAATTCCACCAAAAAAGGGAATTTCTACACCAAATAAGCCCTCGGAAAATCCTACTTGGACTCTTGATGAAGGTGAAGAAATACACAAGGACATAGATGATTTAGAAAAGAAGGCAATAACAAAAGATGAACTAAAAAGGATGATGGATTCAATTAACATATAAGATTGTATGGGTCAAACAATTCACCTTGGTTTCGTTTTTGGGTCATAAGATTTATAGGACATAGGTTTTGAGTCTTTAGGTTGTAATCATAAAGTTAGATTTGGTTTCAAAACGAATAATGTTATGTCTAGCCTTGGTCTAAAGTTTGAGCTATGTGATTGTTTTTATGACAAGGATCATGTCAAGGAGGATTTATGGTTTTCAAAGCCTACAATTTAACCATTTCTACAAGGATTATTTGATACCATCAAATAACAACCTCATCGAAGTGTGTGAGCTATGTTTGACAGGCGCTGCAAACTAGTTAAAGAGGAGAGTTGGAGGTTCGACTACTTCTAGACACCCTCGGGAAATTTCAAAGATACCAACATAAAACTCAGGACCAACATGTACTCCATGAGGGTTTTCATCCCGTTTGAAGGTCGAGAAAGTGGTTTTGGATGTTTTTTTCTTTTGGCGTTGCGAAATGCCAGACAGGGGTGTTGGCAACTTATTTCCTGTAGTAGTTTCTTCTAAAAATTTGATCATAAATCCAAAACAATGATGTGGGTTTTTTCTAAATTTTTTTGTGGAGGAGAATGATAATGGCATTGACTTGCTGACCAAATTTCAGCCTAACCCAGTTTGGCATTTGAGAGATACAATTAAAACACTAGTGTACTACGAGTGGCGCTGTAAACTCTTTGTTTTTCATAGTTGTTAGATATTTGCCTTGTTTGACTGTTGCCACCTATAAAGGAGGGTTCAAACGAATTATTAGAGATCAGTTAGATTCTAAGGGACAAATGCACCTAAGATTTATCTCCATTAAATACATCATGCAGTGAGTTGGAAACAATATATTAATGACTTCCAACAACTTACTGAAAATTAACAGTTTGTTGGATTCGTGATCCAATGGAGGAGAGAGTTGGAGGAACAATTTAGCTGCTCATTTGTAAGCATGAGGGCCTATTGTAATTATCATTTTTTCCATTAAATATTCATGAGAGTTGTTTATCAGCTTGTCATCTTTGTTTTCCATTTCTTTTGTTATCTTCTTGATTGAATATATTACAGGTTTGGAGGATCAAAGAATGCCTTTGATTAACGGATCCCTGAGTAGAAAAGGATTTGTTGTATATGGTCTATTAATCATTTTTTCTATTCAATCTTATTTTCAAACTATTTTGCAGAGAGGATCTATGTTTAGTAGACATTCTTCTGATTGTTTACTTTCCTTTCTTCTAATAATCACCATATAAAATCTTAACCTAATATTTATCTTGATTTCGTTCAATATGCAGAATGTTTTGACTCCATGCCCAATGGTAGATCAATGATCTATAGTCAGATTCTTGTCCTCCTTCTTGTTCTTTCTTGTTGATCCATCCAATTTTAAATTGATTTAATTTTTCAGGTTCGATGGTAGGGGAGAGACTTTCGATTTTGATATTGTCATATAATAGATATTTTATTCCTACTGTGTAAACCAGATTGAAGACATTTTGTCTCTAAATACTTACTTGTTGGTCTATACTTTAGGATTTACTTTTGTGATTGACACCTTTTCTGAGTTTTCCTCATCCATATGCCACCTTGATATAAACAATTATCTATAAATTCTGATGGGTATTGGGCTTTCATTCATGGCAGTCTGAGTGTAACTCTCAGTGCTAACATTTTTGGTGCCATTGTCAGGGATGAAGTTGAAGATTTACCTTGGCAAGAATGACAAAGCTTAGCTCTAGTATTTCATGGTGAACAAAGGATGTTGACATAATATTGACTGCACTTTTCACCCGTTGACTCCATGAAAGAAAAATCCAGTGGTGACTCCACAATTTCATAATGTCAAAGGCATTTGCTAATGTCTTGGCTCGGAGGTTTGCACCTCTTAAATTTTCTACAGTTTCTGGTTTCCCACATCCAGTACCTCATATGTCAAAATGGGGAGATTTTCTACCTGTATTCAGAGAAACAATGGAGGATAATTCTGCACAACATCTCTATAAGTTTCATCAATGCATGGATCAACTGGATTTTTATCATGAGGATGTATTGATGAAAATGTTCATGCATTCATTAGATGGTGATGCATGTCAATGGTATTTCTCCCTACCTCATTCTAGCATTTCATCATTGAAGGAATTTCACTCAGCTTTTAAGGAGCACTATAAAAGGTATTTTTCAGCTGAATTTATATTTGAGAATTGTTGTGAGGGGTTTGAAAAGGATATTCAACATACAGTAAGTGTTTCCTCATATGATAAGGTTGAAATAGATGTTTCTGTTGAAGAAATCAAGGAAAAATCATATCTTTCCTTTCCTAGTTTTCCATTGTTGAAAGTAGATTTTGTTGGTTTCTCTTATGATGAAGAAAATGGCAGAAATGCAGTAGATGCATCTGTCCTTGTAAAAAATGTATATAAAAATAATTCCTTTGATGATATTGTTGTCACAAATGTTGATAAAGATCAACCTATTCTTGATGAATATTCTAATGATGAAGAACCAATTTTTACTAAAGCACATACATAACTTATTAGCAGCCAACCAGTATATGGTAATGAAGAAGAAAAGGAGGAATTGCATCAACATTTTTATTTACCACCCATTGAAGAGAAGAAATATCCAAGGATAAGTGACCTCAAACAACATATGGGTAGTTATGGATCATATGAGGACTACCATTTTGTTGAAAAGTCAACGTTCATAGAGGAGCAAGATTGCCTTCTTAAACAATTGAAAATGTGCCAGGTTCTTCAGGATTTAGTGGAAACCTGGATGGATTCCTTGCTTGCACAAGTCCCAATTGTTGTAACTTTGGGTATATCTCTTATTTGCAACAGTGAGTGTAAGTTTTTCTTAGAACTTTTGCTGAAAATATTACCTTCTTTCTGTATTTTCTCAAAGAGTTTCCCGCGAGAATTTATTTTCATCAGTCAACTACTTTCATGGCTGCTATGGAAGTTTGCTTACACCTAAGAAAATTCGTTAGTTGGTTAGAGTAGGCTTATGTATATAAATAAGCTAAAACTATGGGCATGTGGTTTTTAGTTTTTAGTTTGCAGTAGATCAACAATAATGACTCCTAGCCCAATGGATAAGGCACTGGAACTGCATGTTCTTGGCAGTTCACATGGAGCATGCCATTCTCTATGGAGCCAGATGTTAACACATAATATTGTGTGGGTCAAAAAATTCACCTTGTTTTTTTTTTAGTCATAAGGTTTACATGACATAGGTTTTGAGTCTTTAGGTTGCAATCGTAAAGTTAGATTTGGTTTCAAAACGAATAAGGTTATGTCAAGCCTTGGTCTAAAGTTTGAGCTATTTGATTGTTTTTATGACAAGGATCATGTCAAGGAGGATTTATGGTTTTTAGAGCCTATAATTTAACCATTTATCCAGGGATTATTTCATACCATCAACTAACAACCTCCTCGAAGTGTGCGAGCTATGTTTGACAGGCGTTGCGAACTGGTTAAAGAGAAGAGTTTGTGGTTTGAATAATTGTAGACACCCTTGATAAATTTCAAAGATACCATCATCAAAATCAGGACCATCAGGTACTCCATGAGGGTTTTCATCCTGTTTGAAGCTCAAGAAAGTGGTTTTGGATGTTTTTTCCTTTTGGTGCTGCGAACTCATTTCCTGTAGCAGTTGCTTCTAAATGTTTGATCATAAATCCAAAACGGTGATGTGGGTTTTTATGAATTTTTTTTGGAGGAGAATGATAATGGCATTGACTTGCTGACCAAATTTCATCCTAACCCAGTTTGGCATTCTAGAGATATAATTAAAACACTAGTATGTTGCAAGTGGCGCTGCAAACTCTATGTTTTGCATAGTTGTTGCATATTCACCTTGTTTGACTATTGCCACCTGTCAAGGAGGGTTTGAACGACTTCTCAAATATCATTTAGATGCTAAGGGACACCTATGTTAGAATATAATGGATGTGCTCATTTTACCATTGACAATATCTCTATTGTCACCCAAACATAGGCCGAAGCCACCCTCTGAGTACCTTAACCTTGACAGAGTATCACTCCGAAAGAAAACCCTAGGCTAGATAGACAAACAAAGGTAGCACACCTTTCCCCAAGGGTATCACACCAACAAGAGCTGATTAGATAGTCCAAACCCTAGCTAAGAGATATTCCAAGCCAAAACGTAACTGCTAGCTGCAACAACTGCATCGACAACTCTCCTCCAAACCTGTGCACAAAACTGGGCACTGTAGTGCGTACAAGTGCTGCTCTGCAATTCTGAGACTGCCTTCCAGAATGAAGATTGGCCTCCTGTATTTATAGTAATTCTGGCTAACTGTCTGGGCCAACTTCTCATTCTGGGTATCTGTCTGTTTAGTATATTATTATTTCTTCTGGCCGACTTCTTCTCTTGGAGGCTAATAACCTAATATAAATTATCTTCTTGAGCCGACAAGTATTCTAGGGTTATTAGCCAACTCATTAATGTTTTTTCTTGCTTCCCAGAGTATTTTATTCTCGTCAGGTTTACACGTGGAGGTAAATACCTCCCGCAAGTACCATAATATCAACACTCCCTCCTAGCTAGGGAGGTATTATAGGTAATGGTCTTGAGCACAAAACATACCATTCACCTGGTAGCATCAACATAGTCGTCTAGACTATCTCATGACTAGATCATGAGCATCATCATCACCATCGGTGTCATCAACTGCATCATCTCTCGAAACCATACTCCATCTACGTAATCATACATGATGCCAGATAAGTCACTCACACCACAGAGTAATACAAGCGCCATTTTTTTTCTAATGTAGACATATGTCCTAGAAGAGTAGATGTTCTGAAACATTTTCCGTCTGGGAAGTCTCTGTCCTTTAATCATTCATTTGGCTGATAATCATTTACCAAACTGTTGATAGTCTTCAAGGTAATCGGAACAAAATAGAACACAATTGTGTCTATCCATAGTAGTACATAACTACAATCCAATGGCACACTACCACACCAAGTAGAAAACAAGTACTTGATCAGTAACGTATAGTCACGAATAGTGGAACACATCCACCACAGTAGTATACATCTACTGTCATACAGTCTTCATAACAATCATCTGATATCAACCTACACAGAAACAATGTTATGATATAAACTGAATCATCTCAGCCAATCTTTCACTCACATTTGTGAGATATGAAAGAATATCTACCCTCATAGTAGAACATCAATGATGGGCTATCTGCCCCATTCTTCTCAAACAAGGAAGCATGATTAATTTGATTTCCGAGTCTGGACCATTCCTCACCCTGGGCCATTCCTCTGACACTAAACAAAGTGTAACCTGGAGAGAATGAATCTTCCCTAAGGAATGCCTGTCCCTGATTGCTGAGCCTGGACCATTCCTCCGGCACTAAACAAAGTGAAACCTGGAGAGAATGAATACACCTTAAGGAATGACTGTCCAGACCATTTCCTCCGTTAACCACTAGAGGAAAAGTCTGTCTTGTACCAACCTCCAAAACAGACCATTCCTCATGTTAACCATAATGAGAAATTGCTGTCAAGCGAGGCAGGCCAGTCTTCTTGAGTAACCCTCAAGAAGAGAGACTTCCCTAGAACACTCCCCATGTTAACCACAATGGGAAGTCGCTGTCTATGGTACATCAACAATTTGGACCATTTTTCGAACTGGAAAATGTCTGTCCGTCAGAAATCTCAATCCAATTTCCGAACTAGAAAGAATTTGCTCATCTTGGACCATTTTCGAACTGAAAAATGTTTGTTCAATAATACATCAGTTATCCCTCCCAACCTGGGAGTCTTCTTTTTCAATAAGGAAGTTGTGTCCATGAGCTCCAGCTTGAGTACACAAACTCTTTCATCTTGGACAAAAGCTTTACCAAGATGTTTTCTTATCTGCTCATCTGTGGAGATATGTATTGGAGAATCTCTTTCTCCTTTCTGGACTTCATTATGGATAATTTAATGCTTGATTTCAAATGCACTTTGGTCTGGAACACTGGTTTTGTTTGAAGGCTTCATGTAGCTCTGATCAATAGAGTATATCATTGTTGGAAAACTGGAACATATCCATGTGGCACTTCTTCTGTCATCATGAGATCTGATCTACTGAGTAATCATCTTGATACAATATCTTTGTTATAGAAAATCTTCACCACGCTTCTGCTGTGCACTGGAGGTTCTCCACCAAGTTATCTTCTTCAATCTGCATATAAGGGTCTCTTTCTCAAAGTCTTGAGGTTTCTCTTCATACACTCTTTGTTCAATTGTTCTGGAGAATAGTCTTTGCATACATCTGATGTAGAACTCCAACCCATGGATATTGCGGATGATATAATGACTTATGCAGAGGTATGTTTGGTTTACTGGAACAAGTAATCATCATAATCTTCTCCCTCCATATGGGAGAACCTCTAGTTCTGGATCTTGCAATTCTTGTATTCATATACATTGTTCTTCATTACAACTTTCAGTTCCTTTGCTTGATTGCTTTTAGTGAGTTCATGTTAGGCTGGTAATCTTATGATTCTTAATACAGTGACTGGTTATTCTGGCTTCTCTTCCTTTCTTGGAATCTTCATGTTCTTCCTGATGTGTTTCTTTAGTTCTCGGGTTCATGGAGTTTCTTATAGATTCCATGCCCTAAATATTCTATTTCTTTATTTCATCATAGGATCACGGATATGGATGGACAACCAGGGATACTTTAAGGCTTCTCTTCGAAGAAGACTTATTTTAGGGTCAAACTGAACACGTATTGCTTTTCATGTATGCTACCATGGATATATACTTCATCATCTTCAATGGATCATAGGATTAGCTCCCTCCTAATCCTTTCTTCATGTATGAATGCATGCTCTTCCTTTACGTGATATATAATCGACTCCCTCCATCTAGGAGAGTCCATGCTTCCATCTGCATCCTTATTCCCTTCTGCAAAGTGTTATAAGTCTTTCTCCAATTTCTTTTTGTCTTTGCTTCTTCTAAGTCTCTTTAGGATTGATCCTGATTTCGACTTATCTTGTAATAGCTTCCACATGATTTGTTTGATCTATTTCATCCATTCATGTGTTTTATCTGACTTGTATAATGATAACAATCCTTATCTTGTTCTTCAATTGGTATAGTTCTTCTTGGAACACATTATCTTCTAAGAGATAGATATACAATATATGTGTAGAGATTATGCAAACAAGATATGTACAAGAACTAAGAAGATTATTTTTACCTTCAGAAGAAGAAGTCTCTTTCTTCCTGCTTAGTCTTCTTTGTAGGTTCCTTTTCTTCGACAACTGATGCTTCGTGTGTCCCCTTCCTTTTCTTTAGCTCGATACAATGATTCTTGTAGTGACCATACTTTCGACAGTTGAAGCATTGTATTTCTGAAATGTCTTTCTCTTGATTTGGCTTTCTCCTTGAGCCAAACTTCCTTTTGTTCCTGAAGTTCTTGAATCTTGTTGTGAAGGCTTGATCATAGTAATTCTTTTGGGGTTTATCTTTTTCACTGATCCTTGATTCTTCTTGAGAACAACAAGTCCAAAGTTCTTCAAATGTAGGATACTCCTTCCTTGTGTTCGTGCTTGCGGCAAATGCATCCCACGTCTTGGGAAGACCATTGAGTACTATGTTTACCAATTCCTTCTCTGAGATGATCTCTTCAATAGCTTGTAGTTCATCTCTTAGCTGAGATATTCTCACAAAATATGATGTTATGTTGTCCTCATCATTCATCTTCATGTCACAGAGCTCATTCTTCAGACTCATAACTTGTCCAATGTTTCTGACCGAGAAGATTTGTTAGGGCATCATACATCTTCTTCGATGAGTCAAGATGGGATATGTAGGGTATCAAGTGGTATTTTATATATTCCACTATGATGCTCATAGCATTGATGTCACTATCTTTGAACTTCTATATAACTGCAACGTTCTGCGGTTCCTTCTCTTTTCCTTCTTCAAACACTGGTTCCACGATCTTTCCTTTCATGATATTCAACACTTTATTCTTGGCAAGGATGAGGTCGATCCTTGTCTTCCACGCTTTGAAGTTAGAAGCTCCATCTAACTTGTTCTCTAAGTTCATAGAGTAAGTCATGGCTGCTTTGATTTGGTCAACCCTAGATTTGATTAAAAACTCAAACTTGACGTCTTGGCTTGCTGAGAGTATCAGGAGATGAGCTAGTCTAGGGTGCATTGATCTATCCAGAAATTAGGTCAATCCCTTCACTTAAGGTGCCTCAACGAGAGGATTAGGGTTTCTGCAACTGCACCTACTAGTAACCCTAGTGGCAGTGCTATGGTGACTGCTCCTGCTAGAAACCCTAGCGACATTTCTTCAACGAGCTCAATATCCTTACGGCTATGTTTCCTTCCAGTGGTCAGACTAAATGAAGGAGGTGTGGGCCCACAACCTGTTAGAATATAATGGATGTTCTCATTTTACCATTGACAATATCTCTATTGTCACCCAACCATAGGCCGAAGCCACCCTCCGAGCACCTTAACCTTGATAGAGAATCACTACGAAAGAAAACCCTAGGCTAGATATCCAAACAAGGGTAGCACACCTTTCCCCAAGGATAACGCACCAATAAGAGTTGATCAGATATTCCAAACCCTAGCCAAGAGATATTCCAAGCCAAAACGTAATTGCTAGCTGCAGCAGCTGCATCGACAACTCTCCTCCAAACCTGTGTACAAAACTGGGCACTGCAGTGCGCACAAGTGCTGCTCTGCAATTCTAAGATTTCCTGCCAGAATTAAGAATGGCCTCCTGTATTTATAGTAATTCTGGCTAACTGTCTGGGCTAACTTTTCATTCTAGGTATCTGTCTGTTCAATATATTATTATTTCTTCTGGTCGACTTCTTCTCTTGGAGGCTAATAACCTAATATAAATTATCTTCTTGAGCCGACAAGTCTTCTAGGGTTATTATCCAACTCATTAGGGTTTCTTCTTGCTTCCTGGAGTATTCTATTCTTGTCAGGTTGACACGTGGAGGTAAATACCTCCCGCAGCTACCATAATATCAACAACCTGCACCTAATATTTATCTCCATCAAATACCTTATGCAACGAGTTGGAAACAATTTATTAATGACTTCCAAAAACTTTCTGAAAATTAACAGTTAGTTGGATTCATGATCCAAGAGAGGAGAGAGCTGGAGGAGAAGTTTAGCTGCTCATTTGTAAGCCTGAGGACCTGTTGTAAATAGAATTTCTGCTATTAAATATTCATGAGATTTTTTTATCAGCTTGTCATTTTTTTTTCCATTTCTTTTGTAATCTTCTTGATTGAATATATTGCAGGTTTTGAGGATCAAAGACTGCCTTTGATTAATGAATCCCCGAGTAGAAAATGATCTATTGTAGATGGCCTGCTAATCATTGTTTCTATTCAAGCTTCTTTTCAATCTATTCTGCAGAGAGGATCTATGTTTAGTAGACATTCTTTTGATTGTTCACTTTCCTTTCTTCTAATCATCACCATATAAACTCTTAACCTGATATTTAGCTTGACTGCCTTCAATCTGCAGAGTGTTTCGACTCCATGCCCAATGGTAGATCACTTATGTACAATCCGATTATTTTCCTCCTTCTTGTTCTTTCTTGTTGATCCATCCAATTTAAAATTGATTTAACTTTTCAGGTTCGATGGTAGGGGAGAGACCTCTGATTTTGATATTGTCATATAATAGATATTTTGTTCCTGCCGTGTGAACCAGATTTAAGACATTTTGTTTCTAAATCCTTACTTGTTGGTCTATACTTTGGGATTTCCTTCTGTGATTGAAACCTTTTCTGATTTTTCCTCATCCATATGTTACCTTGATATAAACAACTATCTATAAATTTTGATGGGTATTGGGCTTGCACTCATGGTAGTCTGAGTGTGACTCTCAGTGCTAACATTTTTGGCTCCATAGTCGGGGATGAAGTTGAATATTTTCCTTGGGAAGAACAACAAAGCTTAGCTCCAGTATTTGATGGTGAACAAAGGCTGCTGACATAGTATTGACTGCACTTTTCACCTGACGAATCCATGAAAGAAAAATCCAGTGGCAACTCCACAATTTCAGAATGTCAAAGGAATTTTCTAATGTTTTGGCTCAGAGGTATCCCACATCCAGTACCTCATATGTCAGAATGGGGATATTTTCTACTTGTATTCAGAGAAAGGATTGAGGATAATCTTGCACAATATCTCTTTAAGTTTCATCAATGCATGGATCAACTGGATTTTTATCATGAGGATGTATTGATGAAAATGTTCATGCATTCATTAGATGGTGATGCACGTCAATGGTATTTCTCACTACCTCATTCTAGCATTTCATCATTGAAGAAATTTCACTCAACGTTTAAGAAGCACTATAAAAGGTATTTTTTAGCTAAATTTTTATTTGAGAATTGTTGTGAGGAGTTTGAAAAAGATATTCAACATACAGTAAGTGTTTCCTCATATTATAAGGATGAAATAAATGTTTGAGTTGAAGAAATCAAGGAAAACTCATATCTTTCCTTTCCTAGTTTTCCATTGTTGAAAGTAGATTTTGTTAGCTTCTCTTATGATGAAGAAAATGGCAACAATGCAGTAGATGCATATGTCCTTGTAATAAATGTCTATAAAAATAATTCCTCTGATGATATTGTTGTCCCAAATGTTGACAAAGATCAACCTATCCTTGATGAATATTTTGATGATGAAGAACAATTTTTTACAAAAGCACATACAAAACGTATTAGCAACCAACCAATATATGGTAATGAAGAAGATAAGGAGGAATTGCATCAACATTTTTCTTTACCAACCATTGATGAGAAAAAATCTCCGAGGATCAGTGAGCTCAAACAACATATGAGTAGTTATGGATCATATGAGGACTACCTTTTTGTTGAAAAGGTAGCCTTCACAGAGAAGCAAGATTGCTTTCTTAAACAATTGAAAAAGTGCCATGTTCTTCAGGATCCAATGGCAATCTGGATGGATTCCTTGCTTGCACACGTCCCAATTGTTGTAACTCTGGATATATCTCTTATTTGCAGCAGTGAGTGTAAGATTTTCTTGGAACTTTTGCTGAAAAAATTACCTTATTTCTGTATTTTCTCAAAGCGTTTCCTGCAAGCAGTTATTTTCATCAGTCAACTACTTTCATGGCTATTGTGGAAGTTTGATTACACCTAAGAAAGTTTGTTAGTTGGTTAGAGTAGGCTTATGTATATAAATAAGCTAAAACTATGGGCAGGTGGTTTTTAGTTTTTAGTTTGCAGTAGATCAACAATAATGACTCCTATCCCAATGGATAAGGCACTTGAACTACATGTTCTTGGTAGCTCACATGGAGCATGCCATCCCCTGTGGAGCCAGATGTTAACACATAAGATTGTATGGGTCAAACAATTCACCTTGTTTTTTTTTTTTGAGGCATAAGGTTTATAAGACATAGGTTTTGAGTCTTTAGTTTGTATTCATAAAGTTAGATTTGGTTTCAAAACGAATAAGGTTATGTCTAGCCTTGGTCTAAAGTTTGATCTATGTGATTTTTTTTATGACAAGGATCATGTCAAGGAGGATTTATGGTTTTCAGAGCCTACAATTTAACCATTTCTATAGGGATTATTTCATACCATCAACTAATAGCCTCCTCGAAGTGTGCGAGCTATGTTTGACAGGCCCTGGGAACTGGTGCTGTGAACTGGTTAAAGAGGAGAATTGGAGGTTCGACTACTTGTAGACACCCTTGGGAAATTTCAATGATACCAACATCAAAATCAGGACCATCAAGTACTCCATGAGGTTTTTCATCCTGTTTGAAGGTCGAGAAAGTGGTTTTGGATGTTTTTTCCTTTTGGCGCTGCGAACTGGCAGACAAGGGCACTCCGAACTTATTTCCTGTAGCAACTGCTTCTAAACATTTGATCATAAATCCAAAACGATGATGTGGGTTTTTCTGAATTTTTTTATGGAGGAGAATGATAATGGCATTCACTGGTTGACCAAATTTCAGCCTAACCCAGTTTGGCATTTGAGAGATATAATTAAAACACTAGTGCGTTGCAAGTGGTGCTGCAAACTCTCTATTTTGCATAGTTGTTAGATATTCGCCTTGTTTGAATGTTTCCACCCATCAAGGAGGGTTAGAATGAATTCTCAGAGATCAGTTAGATGCTAAGGGACACCTTCACCTAAGATTTATCTCCATTAAAGACCTCATGCAGTGAGTTGGAAACAATTTATTAATGTTGGATTCATGATCCATGAGAGGAGAGAGAAGGAGGAGCAGTTTAGCTTCTCATTTGTAAGCTGGAGGGCATGTTGTAATTATAATTTCTGTCATTAAAGATTCATGAGAGTTGTTTATCATCTTTCCATCTTTGTTTTCTATTTCTTTTGTTATCTTCTTGATTGAATATATTGCAGGTTTTGAGGATCAAAGACTGCCTTTGATTAATGAATCCATCAGAAGCAAATGATCTGTTGTAGATGGCCTGTTAATTATTATTTCTATTCAAGATTATTTTCAATCTATTATGCAAAGAGGATCTATGTTTAGTAGACATTCTTCGGATTGTTCACTTTCCTTTCTTCTAATCATCACCATATAAACTCTTAACCTGATATTTTGCTTGATTGCCTTCAATATGCTTAGTGTTTTGACTCCATGCCCAATGATATATCATTGATCTACAATAGGATTGTTGTCCTCCTTCTTGTTCTTTCTTGTTGACCCATCCAATTTTAAATTGATTTAATTTTTCAGGTTCGATGGTAGGGGAGAGACCTCTAATTTTGATATTGTCATATAATAGATATTTTGTTCTTGCTTTGTAAACCAAATTTAAGACATTTTGTTTCTAAATCCTTACTTGTTGGTCTATACTTTTGGATTTCCTTCTGTGATTGACACCTTTTCCGAGTTTTCCCTCATCCATATGTCACCTTGATATAAACAATTATCTATAAATTCTGATGGGTATTGGGCTTGCACTCATGGAAGTACGAGTGTGACTCTCAGTGCTAATAGATTCAATTGAAGCTAAGATGGAATTGATAATGGATACTAAGATGGATGGTTTAAAATGGGAGATCATGGAAGGATTAAAAAAGTTTCTAATAGAGAGGTCAATTGAAAGTGACAATGTATCCCATGAAATTCATGATGAGGAAAAAAGGAAGATGAATCTAGACTGGAGAAACTCCAACTTTGGGTTGAAGACCAACCACTTTCCTTAGATCGATATGAGGAATTTTTATGGAAAGGATCCAATCACATGGATACTCCATATGGAGTAGTTCTTTGATGTACATGATATGCTACACACACAAAAGGTACAAATTGCGTCTTTATATTTAAAACCCAGTAAATTTGTGTGGTATCGATGACTTTGTTCTTGCAAATAACTTGTCACTTGGAAAATTTTCATGGAAGAAATGATAGCACACTATGAGGATACAAGGAGCAATATCTTCTTCATCCAATTGATAAATCTCAAGCAAAAGGGTTTAGTTGCAGAGCATATTGAGAACTTCCAAAGATTGAATATAAAGGTAACAGATATTCCAGATGAGCACCTAATTGATGTATTCATAGGAACTTTAAAGAATAACATTCAACATGAGGTTCTCCTTTGGGAACCCAAATAATTGGAAAATGCGTTCAGGGTGGCGAGAAATGTTGAAAGTAAAAATATGGCTATGGAAACTAGAATGACCACTCCTAACATCTATCGAGAGAATATTGTTCCTTCTTCTAAACCATCTCAACCTACAAGTTTGACACCTCAACAATTGGATGAAATAAAATCAAAAGGTTTATTCTTTAATTGTGACAACAAGTACAATAAGGGACATAAGTGCGGTGAGAAGAAATTATTCTACATAGATTGTGAAGAGGAAGAAGAATGAGAACAAGAACAAAACAAGAACCATCTCAAGATGAAAACATAGAAGAGATTCCTTCTAAAGAGTTGAATCGCACCATATCATGTAATGCATTGGCTGGGATTAACAGTCCTCAAACCCTCAAGATCGAAGGATATATCAAAAATAAAAAGGTAATAGTCCTAATTGATTCTGGTAGTACTCATATCATTCACTATAAATTAGTCAAATCTCTCAATTGATTTATATATCCATCGCTAGAGTTTCAAGTAATGATTGCAAATGAAGAACTATAAATTGCTCAGGAAAATGCCATAAGAGCAATCTTACTATGGGGGAATATGTAATGAATAGTCCAATGATTGATATACCCATGGGTGGTGTTTATGTCACACTAGGAGTCCAATGGTTACAATCATTGGGAACAATGGATTTTAATTTTCAAGAACTTTCATGAAAGTTTGATTGGAAGGAAAGGAGATTGAGTTAAGGGGTATCACATGGAAACCTAGTAAGGTGATAAGCTCTAATGGTATGACAAAATTATTGAAAAAGGGGAATCAGGGTATAATTGTACAACTATGCTCGCTAGATGTTCAAACATCTAAGCCATCTATTCCCCTAGATCTCCAAGGGATCATTGATAAGCATTCCAAAGTATTTGAAGATATCCCCAGAGGTCTTCCACCCACTCGCAATCATGATCATACTATTCACCTAATTCCTGAGAGTGTTCCTCCTAACATAAGGCCTTACATATACCCTTTTTCCTAGAAGAGTGAAGTTGAGCATATGGTTAAAGAAATGTTAGAGGCTGGAATTATTAGACTTAGAAAAAGTTCTTACTCTACAGCGATGGTAATGGTACTCAAGAAAGAGGGCTCATGGCATATGTGTCTAGATTATAGAGAGCTCAACAAGATCACCATTAAAGATAATTTTCCCATTCCAGTCATTGATAAATTGTTATATGAACTACATGGAGCAATCTACTTGAAAATTTTGGATCTTCATTCAAGGTATCATCAGATTAGAATGAAGGAAGTAGATATCCCAAAAACAACATTCTGAACTCATGAAGGCCATTATGAATTTTTGGTCATGCCTTTTGGCCTTACGAATGCACCTTCCACATTCCAAGGGTTTATGAATTCTATTTTCAAGCCCTTCCTTCAAAAATTTGTGTTAGTATTTTTTGATGTTATACTAATCTATAGTAAGTCTTGGGAGGATCATGTTCAACATGTTGACAGGGTGCTACAAGTACTAATGGAGCAACAACTATATGCCAAACCATCCAAATGTTTCTTTGGGGTGAAGGAGGTAGAGTATTTGGGTCATATTATATCTCATGAAGGTGTCAAGGTAGACCCTAACAAGATTAAGGTCATGATGGACTGTCCGATTCCCAAAACATTGAATAATATTAGAGGATTTTTGGGTTTGACGAGCTACTACTGCAAGTTTGTTTGGAACTATGGAAGAATAACAACACCTTTACCAACATTAACTAAGAAGGATGCATTTTCATGGACTCCAGAGGAAACTCAAGATTTTGAACAACTTAAAGAGGCATTGTGCAAAGCTCCTGTCTTGACCACACCAGACTTCAAAAAAACCTTTATTGTGGAATGTGATGCCTTAGGAAATGGCATTGGTGTTTTCTAATGCAATAAGGAAGGCACCTTGCTTTTGAAAGTCGGCCACTCAAGGGGAAGGACTTACACAAACCCATTTATGAGAAGGAAATGATGGAAATACTACATGCATTGAAGCTATGGTGCCCTTACCTAATAGGTAGGCACTTCAAGGTCAAAACATATCATGACAGTCTTAAATACTTCTTGGAACAAAGACTATCTTTATAAGAACAAAAAAAATGGGTGACCAAGATGTTGGGTTATAATTTTGAAATCATCTACAAAAAAGGGAAGAAAAATGTTGTGGCAGATGCACTCTCAAGAAAGGATGAAGATGTTTCCTTTCTCTGTGCTATCTCAATCATCCAACCTGATTGGATAATAGAAGAAAGGGATGAATGGAAGAATCATGAAAAAGTGTGGACTCTCATTCAAAGGTTGCAACAGGATTCTAGTGCATCATATACATTTACATGGAAAAATGATTCAATATGGTACAAAGATCGCTTATATTTATGTACGAACTCCCAACTCAAACAAAAGGTACTTTTGGAATTGCACACCTCTCTAGTAGGAGGGCACTCACGATTTTTGAAAACATATCACAGGGCCAAGAAGGAATTTTTTTGTGATGGCCTTGAAACTGATGTCCAAAGGTTTGTGGCATAATGCTTGGTTTTCCAACAAAATAAGGTGGAAACAATTAACACCCCAAGTATTTTACAACCATTATCCATCCCAAGTCAACACTGGGAGGAGGTTTCCATGGATTTCATCACAAGGTTACCAAAAGTCTGAAGGAAAAAGTATCATCATGATGATTATTGATAGACTGACCAAGTATGCAATATTTTTTGCACTCTCTCATCCTTTCAATTCTAGTATAGTTTCCATCGCATTCATGGAGACAGTTCAAAAGCTGCATGGAATCCCAAAGATTATTGTAAGTGACAGAGATCCCATCTTCACTGGACATTTTTGGACATAATTGTTTTCTTGTTTGGGTACTCAATTGGTTCATAGATCATCTTATCATCCTCAATCTGATGGACAAACTGAGATAGTGAACAAATGTTTGGAAGGATACCTTTGTTTCTTTGTCTCTGATAAACAAACACAATGGTTCAAGTGGTTACACTTCACAAAATGGTGGTATAACACTTCCTTTCATACTGCAACAAAAACGACACCATTTATGGTTCTCTATGGATATCACTCACCATCCATCACTTATTATATAAAAGAAAAGGCTAAGGTTCAAGTAGTGTAAGATCACATCAAGCATCAACAAATCACATGAAACACCAAGCATATCAAAATCATAGTGAAAGAAGTTTTGAAGTAGGGGATTGGGTAATTTTAAGACTACAACCATACAAATAGATGTTCCTCAAGCAAGCTAAGAAGGATAATAAATTATCACCAAATTACTATGGACCTTATAATGTGTTGCAAAATATTGGTACTATGACATAGAAATTGGAGTTGCCTGCATATTTGTGAGTACACCCAGTTTTCCATGTTTCATGCTTAAAGAAGGTTATAGGTGACAATATCCTAGTTCAAACTATATTGTCAGAACTTGACGAGGAAGGAAAAATCATATTGGATTCTGAAGCTATAAATGACACAAGAATTCACTAACTGAGGAATAGATCCATTTCAGAGTATCTCATTAAGTGGAAGAAACTATCTACTGAAGATTCCACTTGGGAAGATGAGTCTTTTATACATAAGCATCCATAATTACTCAAGAGTTGCAGACAACACTTGTCTGAAGGGTAGGGGCATGTTAAGCCCTAAATAGTGGCACATTACCCCTTAATTGGGGCATATTACATTAGTATTGTCATTTTATTTATATCGTCTTGGGTCCATTGGTTGTAATTGTACCTCCTAGTCTCCTATATATACCAAGGAGACCTTTTCATTTGGAATTATCTTGTAATTGTAAATTCATATAATGTATAAGGAGGTTCCCCCCTTGATGTGGCTTATTATCTGAATTTCTCTCTTTGTCAAGGAGTTGAGTTCTTATTCTAAGTTTTTTATGCTATTTTGATATTTGGTTCTTAACAGATTGAAGGTGCCTCTTTTGTAGATGCTTGTTTTGGTTGATGTGGCATAAATGTTGCAACAATTTCTTGTTGTTCTGGTTTAGTGATTTTGATTAAGTATTTTATTAACCAATCTTCAAAATATTCCCTCATGGGGACCACTGTGATCTCATGCTTTGTCTTTATTTTGAACACCTCATTATCCATTTCTCTTAGTTCCATGCCTGATTGGTGCAACGTGTCATCTACTTCATCATTTGTGTTGATGTATCTAACTATCCACCTTTTGACTTCTTCTTCGAAGAATTCTATTGATTTAGTGAACTCGTTTTCCCATGCAACTTTCATTACACTAAGTTGGTCTAACGATTTTTATTTTGATGAAAGTATTGTATTCATTAATAGACTCGGGCCATCAAGTTGTTTCGTGAGATCAACAAGCTTAAAGAATAAGTCACCTCTTTTGTTCTTCAAAGCATCTAGTTCACTGATCATTTCTCTCAATTTTTTAATTCTCTTTAACTAACATGTATTAATTTGTTTCATCTGAATATTTGAAGGAAGTTTTTTCTCTCTTCTGTGGATATCGATTAAGCTTGAAACTTTGATCGGGAATGTACCCACAACATTCTAGTATAAAACTTCATCATTCTACATATATTTTTGAAGATGTTATTTAAAATTTGTAATCCTTGCTGCAAAGTTGGTGGAGCTCTGTGTAAGCTCCCACATTTCTTGAATCAAATCTATTATTTTATGTATCCCGTCTCCAACATATTTTCTTATTGCTTGAAAAAAACTTGATTAACCTTTATGTTGTTCCTAATTCTACACTTAAGGCTATAAAGTGTAGAGTCTAAGCATCTAAAATGAGTGAAAGAAAAGGAAGGGGAAGAAACAACTTCGGGGGATGAAGCTATGACCGATCTCTGAGTTGTCTCTGTCTAGCTTCCAAATATTCTTGAATGTTGATATCCCGCTTGATAGCGGCCCATGAACTTTCGAGCTCTGTCTGGGTGGTGGTGGTCTTAAGTATGGTATTGAAAATATTCAAAGCAATGATAGTTTGATCCGATAGATCGGGTTTGATTCTGGGCTGTCTTACGACGGGTACAATCATGGGGATAACAGACCTTTAAAAAAAGGTTGATGTTTTAAAGTGATTATCTCAACTTTGTATTATACAGGGAAAATTCAGTGAAGCCAATTGAAGGGTTTAACAAAATCGAAGGCCGTCTTCCGTAACTGAGTTTAAAATCTTGAAACGAGTGTGAAAACATAGAGCTGTCAACAATGTGGGGCATCAATTTAAGAGGAATCCCATGCTATAGCAGAAGAAGAAAGGATAGGAATACCTTGATGAAAGCATATAATGTAGAGATCTAAGTAATTCACAGGTCTTGTACCTACTAGTAGCCGATACAGAGGAAACACTGTAAATAACTAGATACCTAGAACCTAATCACCACAGTAGAAGTTATACTAAATTGTAGCTAAAACATTCATCAAAGACATATACTTAAAAAATGACATGAAGCATGAAATACATAGGAAAAACACATAACTCAATCTTGACGGAATATGGAGTCTTCAATTTTCTTGTATTAATCCTGGCTAAAAAGAACTTTCTCTATTACAATCCACCACTGGAAAAAACCATGTTCTATTACAATCTCCCCATTATTTAAACAAACTTCTGAACATCTAGAATTTCGATCGTTCTGGAAACCTGTCAGTTACAAATGGAGAATTGGAGCATTTCATCTCCTCATCTTTGTCTTCCCTCGTAAGGGAAGAGCACCTTCCTTTCTCTTCCCTTCCGACTCTAGAAATAGAATGGGTTGACATCTATCATTATTTAGCACCAAAAACCTACCCCTTCACCTGCTCGATGAAAATGACACACCTCTCCACCAACTGGTCTATTAACCTGGAAGGCTCTGCTTGGTTGCTTGCCTCAAAGGTGTAACAACTCTTCACCAACTGTGGCAACCTTTTCCCTACTTGTCAGTCTTTCATGATGATAGAGCATAATTGTAAAATTGGGTGTACTAGCCATTTGTCCACTTGGACCATATCAATCTGTCTTATCTGGGATATCTCCACTTGCTCTTTCTCCAAGTTTTCTTTCATGTCCATCAAGTGTTTATCTATATTGATTTTGCCCAATGTCCCAACACTGCTTTCCTTATCAAGGTCTAGAAAACTTTTACTTATCAAGGCGAACATTTCCTCACAAGAATTCATCACTTCATTAGCTCTCCCCTTGCTTTCTGATATATTCTACTCCCAGACCTTCAACAAGATATTCCCTCTAGTTTGTTCTACGATGGATAATTTGGAGCTGCCGACCATCTCTATCTTCGCCGTAGCTATAACAACATCTTGGAAAGCAACCCGAGCTGCCTCGAATTCTTTTTCCCTCAAAGAAATACTTTCTAACCCTTGATCTATCGTCTGAAAGTGGTTCTGAATGGTTCCTACTTTTACAAGTAAGTCTTGTTGAGTCGTTAATACCTTCTGTCGGATTTTGACATCTTGGGATCTGAACATTTTTATGTCTAAAACCTGATTCTCGACAACATCCAACTTCGATTGTAGTTCTATAATTTTTTGACCCTACTGGCTTACCTGTGTTTGGCTAATTTGCACCGACTGGCGCACCTGCTCAAGGTTGGATCTAAGTTTCTCGATCTCCTGCAGATCAGCTATTCGGGCTTGCTCGAGGATTTTTCTCACCTCATCCTTGGCATTTGCTTTAGCAGTAGCCACTTTAGCTTCCAATTTACTGATCAAGAGGTTATTTCATTTCAACTGGGCCTTCAAAGTTCCAACTGAGTACTGATTGGCTGTAGCATAAGCCCCTAGTGTTCCTTCTATCTTGTCTGCGACTTCTTCCTCTTTCACGACCTTCCCATCTGTTATGATTTTAAATTTTTTTAGCCACCACACCCTCTCTTTGATATAATTCTTACCTCACCACGACCTTCCTTTTTTTATCAAAGAAAAATTCATTAGGAGTCAACTCCTCTACAGAAATGGGTGTCAGTTCTTCATCAAAAATCCACCCCTCATCGAGATTCCCCTTTGTGAACTGTAAGGGTGTGATAAGAGCAATCAAACTACCGACTTCCTTGGATGGTTGTTTTGGGACAACATTTGTGACCAAATTGTTTGACATGAGTGATAGTGAGTCGCTCGATCCTTGCGAGGGTATCTCTTCTTGACCTTGGACCTGCTTTCCTGGCGTACCCTTTTCGGGGTTTCCTTCCTGTTTGTAGGGGACTTCAGCTCCTTTCTCTGAGGTTCCAGCCTCCCCTGTTTTCCCTTGGTTCTTCTCCCTATTAGGAATCGATTCCTTTGCACCTTTGGATTTCGTTTGCTATGTAACTGGAAGCTTTGGGGCTTCACCCTGTAAAATCTGGGGGAGGCAACTTTGCCGGTGCTCCTAGAATTTCAAGAAATCGACCATATTTCTAGGTGGAAGGGCTTGAATCCGACTTAGGACTTCAAAGTAGGACCTCACACCCCATAATATTTCATCATGAGGGGAATCCTCGTGTTCATATCTCTTCAGGCCACAACTAGCCAGGTGATTGCTCACAACCCTACTAGGGTCGTGCCTTTTGAACTCAATATCCACCATCTTCATTTCTTCTAAAACTGTAGCCTCGACTTTGGCATGGCCAAAATATTACAAGGAATATGCACCAATATGAATGGGGAAGGACGAACATAAATTTTATGATACTCCTTTGAGCTCTTTGTTTACTCCGTCGACAACAGTTTTCCCGGCGATCTCGTGACACAATAGCTTATCTGGTAAGAAAAGCGGTAGAGCATATGGAGGAACAGAGGTGCCAAAAAACCTAATGTATGAAAAATCTGCCTCTATATACCAATATACCACGTTACTCAGGTTGGTCGTGACGCTATCCAAAATCCTGGGCGGCAGTTGGCCGAAGATGGTGACATGCAATGGCACCATTACCCAGTTGAAGATCTCGTAGATGTATTCTTTGGCTTTATCCTCCCAAAGCTTCGAGTGGTAGACATGAATAGGCTCTGTATTAGATGGTGCCCATCTCCAGTTCATTAGTGGGAAGGGTGCCATGAAGAAGATGGCATCCATGATGTAAGCAGACATAAAGAACGAAGTTTCTTTCTTACTTGTCCTCTGTGCTCAATATTTGGTAATTCGACTGGTCAGACTGTCAGACAATAGTTTGGCCCAGTCGAAGGAGAAACCCTCAACCACTGTATGAATGAGCGACACCCATGGGAGGAAAAAATGGATAGTGTCTTCCTTCCCATACAACCTGCAAGTCATCATTGCTATGTACTTGAATTGTGGCTCCAAGGAAGAGATTGAATAGATCCCGTTAGTATCATCCCCAAATTTCACAGGGTGTGAGACCCAATCTTTGATCAGATCGGATAAACTTTTTGCATACTGCTCACACTCCTTCTTCTTGAAACCTTCTAGAAATTCGGCATTGTGAGTAAGGTTCGGTTTGGGTGACAATTTATACATTGCCCGCAAATGTTCTGGCCTGAAAGTACCAATCGTCACCTTCTGTTCATTGATAATCGTCCTGGTCAGGATGTCCACATGGGCTAGCGCCCACCTGATCATATCACAATAGGGAAGAAGTTGGGGCCTCACCACTATTTTGTGAATCTCTTCTTGAGTGACGATTTTGTATTTGGTTGATAAGTCATCCGTCTTGTTGATGTCCCTAGAATCATCCGAACAGTTTACCGACTCGGATTGCAGAATGTTGGAAACGTATGGCCATGTCTTGACAGAATTAATACTTCAGGGTGAGATATCAGAGACAACATATGAACACTGACTTGAACTCTCGGCAACTAACTTGGGCGTTTTTCGTGGAGCCATGATAGAGAAACCTGCAACTGGACCACCTGTCGAAAAAATTGAAAATCACAAACAGTGGTTATCCTGGTAAAATGGCTCTGCGCGCAAATAGAAATGAAATCCGAAATAATGAAGGAAAAACTCTCTATCTTGGTCATTTAAACCCCTGGTGTCCTTGCCAACAGAACGATCAAATTGCTTAATCGAAAGATTTAGAAGTGAAAACGAGATCCTACTATCTGTCACCTCACTGCAATTCAAATAAATGCCATAAATGCTCGACGAGTCGTAACATTGGAAATCGTAGGATCATTTAAGATTTCATCCATAAACTGCGTGTGTTAAAGTTTGTTTAAGGTGCTAATTAATCTGGTTTATTCCTTTCAAATTGGTGTACTTAGTTTCTAATCCCCTTATTGACGCTCGTCACATCGGGTGTTTTCTCTCCTAGCCCATGAACCTTAAAAACCTGAAAAGGCGATGGTGCGAGGTAGCAGATTAGACGTGATTTGACTTAAGACTTTTAATTAATCCATGCTTAAATTAAAGGAAATCGTGACTTCATGTATCGGGGCTACGAAGTTGTTTTCCTTTGGGGAAACAATAACCGAGTCACGAAATCATGATAGTGACTAACTAGGGTTTAAAGTGCCTTGTCCTTGATACTAACTTGGGTAAATTTAACACCACTTCGCGACTTCGCGAGTCGAAAGCTCGAGAGACGTCCAACGCGTAGCTCCCAAGAGTGAGGGTACGAGGTACTAAGCAATGATAATCCCCACTTAGTATTTTAGTAATGGTGATTTAAACTTAGGAAGGTTTTCGCCATTTCACACGTCGGGATACTGCAATCTTAGGGGGGAGAAACACGAAACAGACGAAGTCTCGAAAACCAACCTTTTTGGGCTTAAGCATAACATTTCATATATTAAGAGAAAGGTGGCTCCAAGATAAGCTCCAACTAGGGATATCGTCTCCTTTTGAGATGAGAAGGACAACAGACCAAGTGCCTGAGAAGGGGTACATGGAGTCATCAGTTGGCTTCGGTGAAACTTTGTTTGGAAAGGGGGTGCAGAGGAAAAATTGATGCTTCGACTTTAATTCTGAAACTTTCCAAAACTCGACATGATTCCTCAACTTGATGACATTCCCTTCAGTAACTTTCCCTTCCTCAAGACTGAATTCGGAGCTGCTTAAGATGGTCCAATCAATTTTAGGAAAATTAACAGATACCGTAGGTTTTAGCTTGTGTAAAAAAAAAGTAAATTTCATGTTGTTAATCGGGGAGACGTGCATGAACTCGAGTTGTGGATCCGGTTTCAAAAATGTTGATTACCAGAGTGTAGTATAGTTTAAGTATGACAACCTTATAGAATATATTAGATATTTCTTCACTTCCAGTGAGCCTGTTCAGTACCCTAGTGAAGTTATCTAGTTCCCTTTATTGAATTTCCTTTCACCACTCCAAACTATAATCTTGCATTTAAATGCTAAGATGAGGGCAATCATTTTTATGAATTTCCTTTCATCATCTATTTGGATTAGATGGGGGCAATCAATTACAAATTTCCTTTCACCATCTGTCTTATACTTCACTTTTGAAAAGTGGAGTGGGGGCAATCAATTGGCAAAAAAAAAACCCAGGGGTGATATTTGTGTATATTCGTTACAGAGGCTTGTCAACTTGCTTTGAGTGCTCTGGACCAACTTTCTCTTAACCTTCACGATGCCCTAGTCTACAAGAAAATAGGGGAGAATTCATTTCCAGGGGTCTTCTTTTGAGAAAGACTTAACCATTTGAAACATGTTAAAAGACCTACAAGATTTAGGATCTGCCTACGCATGGCCTGTTGGAAGATTGGTTGTTGTCATTGATGTCAACCCTAGTCATGGGTTTTGGACCGCAAGATTGATGAAGTTATTTGGACATGAAGGAAAATGCATATGCAGATACAACACCCATGGATGTATAGTATACATCATGTTCTTTCCAGTGGTATGTGGCACGTCACGTGGATCCTCATGGTTGAGGAGAAATGAATTTTTGAAGATGACAAAGTGAATTGAAGAAGGAAGTACATGTAGGCCCTGAAGATAATTAAAGAAAAGAATTACAAAATAAGAAAGTGTCAGGTCAGACCTAATGTTAAAAGGAAGTGACATAAATGGTATAACTAAACATCATTATACATTCATTTGATACAAGTCGAATTTCAGAGGAAATAAGAAGAAAAGAAGGCCGAATTTCAAGGGAGGATGAAGTCTTTTGGTGATGTGTTCTAAGGTATGTTATTTTCAGGTCATCTTACCATTTTTACTATAAATTTTTTTTCTAGAACGATTCAGATGGTGAAATCGCTATGGTATTGAGAAGACATATCAAGGTACCTCTGGTAAAAATTTCAGCTCTTGATTTGCTATAATTATGGAGATACACTCTGTGGAAGATAGGGTTTGCGACCAATCCCGAAGCTAGTCAATAATAGGTGTTCCAGGTAAAACAGTCATAACTTCTTCATACAAAATTCAACTGACGTGGGACCACTTTCATTAGAAAGATTACAAACATTAGTTTCTTGTGTGCAAGTTTCAGAATCAGATGTTAAATATTGAGCGCAGGGCATGTTGTACAAGTTGGGTTTTCTGAATAGATCAGAATTGAATAAAGTCTACCATTCTTTCTATAACCTCTTTTTGGGGAGGATTCAAGGAGTGAAAATTGGAGGAGTTTCAGAGAATACATTGAGTAATATTATCTACAGGATCAGAGTACTCCAAGAATTGAA
>ML788227.1:392728-436081 GCA_009831015.1 Picea engelmannii | reverse complement strand
GTGCATGGTGTATTATGGTGTATTGGTGTAACTCTTATACTATTGTTCATTGCTCATTGGATATAGTTGAATGGTTTAAGTATAAATTGAAAAAGGTTTTAAATTGTACTTGATACTGATTCACCCCCCTCTTAGTATCAACATGGCCTTGTTCAGCAGGGGACCAAGGAGCTGTGAAGACCAACTTGCTTCCTGAGATGTTCACCAGTTTCCCAAATTGAAGCGGAACCTCTTTTCCTCATTGGACGGTGTGGGTAGGTGTTAAAGCTTAAGGAGAGAGGACCAAGGATGAAAAAAGGAAAAGAGAGAAGGCTATGGACCTCAAAAACCAGGATGTTATCAAGCAATCCTGACTCAGGTGAATACAACGTACTTGTGAGACCACTCCTATGTTTTAAGAGGTGTTCGTTTAAAAACTAGATACTTAGGCAATTCATACCTTGGCCTTACCACTTTGTTCTCCTCTAAAAGAAAAATATTTGTCACCTGTTTCGGGTGGGTCAATTTCTTGATGCCTGATCGTCCCTTTCTCCTTTCGCAGTCTGGACTATAATTCGGAGGCATGTATGAAACAACACGAAGAGTATCAAGTTTTCAGGATTTATGGGATTCTGGGTGTCAAAATCTATGTCTCTACTTCTAGGAAATCAACAACCTATTTTATTTGCGATGAAAGTGAACTTAACGAAAAGTTTATAAAAAGGAAAAAGGAAAACACAAACCGTTATATACAATGGATATTTGAAACTCATTTATTTCATATAGTGCTTTAAATAACATTTGTTGACAGGGGCGCTGAGAGTTTTACCGTCCAAATTCTATAATAGAAATGAATTCTTCCCTTCAGAAGCCGAGAATTTGAACGGTCCATACCAGATATGATCGAATTTAAAATGTTTTTCCGAATCTTCCCTCCTAGCATCCCATTTCAAAACCAAATCACTGGGGAGGAAATCCCTGTTTTTGGATTTATGATCGAACAACGCTTTCATGTTGTCCTGGTATTTCTGCATCCTTGCGTCCACCTCGGTCCTGCGTTGTTGGACCTCAATCATATGGTTTATTCTTCTCGTGACGTGGTTTGGCTCTTCTTTATCATCTTGCCAGAGCTTCATTACAGGGAGGGCCAAATTTATAGGTAATACCACATCAGTCCCGTATACCATTTGGAAAGGGGAAGTACCAATGGATTTCTTCGTACCTATCCGATTTTCCCATAAAGCGTACCTTAAGTGTACATGCCAAGATATTTTGTTTTCGCTCAGATCCTTCTTAATTATGGTAATTAAACTTTTATTTGATGATTCAGCTAACCCATTACCTTGAGGGTAATATGTTGTGGAGTGGCCCAATACAATGTTATATTTTTGGCAAAAGCTGATCATTGCCATAGACTTGAATGCTTGGGCATTATCCGTTACTATCTTTTAGGGGTAGCCAAATCTGGACAGTATGCTCTCTTCAAGGAAATCTATCACCACCGAGTCGGTCGCCTTCCTAGTCAGAATAGCCTCCACCCATTTGGTGAAATAATCTGTGGCGGTGAGGATCCATTTGTGTTGAGCGCTGGAATGTGGGCTGATTTCGCCTATAAAATCTAACCCCCATTGTTGAAAAGGGGCTTCGGTTTTGACAGGAACCCGAGGTAGTGCTGGGAGCTTTTGTTTTCTTGCAAACATCTGGAAAGGGTTACAGGCTTTGACTTTGACGTTGACATCTAAGAAAAGTTTAGGCCAATAATATCCCGCCCTCAGGATTTTATAAGCTGTTGCCCTGCAGGCGTGATGCTCTCCACACACTCCTTCATGGAATTCGTTTATGACCCCTTCTATTTCTGATTCTACCAAACAAGCCAGTAGGAAGCATAAGGGGTCCTTCCAGTACATTTGAATTTCGGATATACAATACTTCACCGCATGCAACTTCAGTGTCCTAGATTTAGCTGGAGGCAGATCTCTAGGGCATTTCAGGGTCAGTAGGTAGGACACTATATCTTTATACCAATCTGATAAGGGAAACTTCTCTTCGATTATGGAGATAGCTATTTGGTCTTTGGGCTCGTTTACATCCCCATGTCCTTCGTATCCTTGCAGGTTATTTATTCTGAGCGCTCTGAAATTTGACTCTGCTAAGAGCTTAGCCAGACCTTGTCCTTTTACTAGTTTGGTCGGTTTTACCTCTAGGTCAAACTCTTGAATTTTAGCGAGCCACAGACCCCTTTTTCCATCACTGTCAGGCTAAACTAATATATCCTTCATGGAACTGGTGGGAACGTATGTGATTACCTTGGAGTGAAGCATGCAAGTTCTAAAATCCTTCAAAGCCTTAACCATAACATACGCTTGTTTCTCTATTATATCGTATCTCAGTTCAACATCTTTGAGACTTTTACTAAAAAAGGTTATTGGTTGCTCGAAACCCTCTTCATTCTTCTGGAGAAGTACCACCACCACTGTGTGTTCAGAGGCAAATGAGAAAATCAGTAAATCCTTTAGGTAATCAGGGCTTGCCAGTACGGGCGCTTCGCTGATAACTTTCTTGATGCGTGCAAACAATGTTTTAGCCTCTGCCGTCCATTTCACTTTGTTGTTCTTCTTTAGCATACTTGTGATCAATTTCACGATTTCAGCAAAGTTTGGGATAAATCTTCTCGAAATGTTTATTTTTCCTAAAAATGACTGAATTTCTTTTATATTTCTAGGAATATTTATGGTGTCTATAGCTTCTACCCTTTTAGGGTTGATTTTAATTCCGTCCTGAGACACAATGTGGCCCCAGAGTTTACCTTCTTGCATCGCGAAGTGAGACTTCTTGGGGCTTAAAGACAAACCAAATTTTCAGCATTTTTCAAACATTTGCTTTAGGTGTAACAGATGGTCTTTGTCGGATTTAGAGAAGACAGTCAGGTCGTCGAGGTAGATAACCACGAATTTATATCTTTCACCGGTGAAGGCGATATCCATAGCGCACTGGAAGGTAGCACCTGCGTTCATCAGACCAAAAGGAATTTTCCATACATGAACGTGCCCCAAGTGGTGGTGAAAGTTGTTTTTTCTTTATCATGCTCGTTGAGAGCAATTTGATTGTAACTAGAAAACCCATTGATCATTGACATCCTATTTGCCCCTACTACTTTTTCCAAAATGTGATCCATTTTGGGAAGAGGATAGTTATCTTTGAGACATGACTTGTTTAGATTTCTAAAATCAACGCATAGTCTGATCTCCCCACTTTTCTTCCTAACCGGGACTAAGTTCACCACCCAGTCAGAGTACTTGAGAGGTACAATTATTTTTGCGTCTAACATCTTTTTCACTTCTCTTTCGACCACAGGCAGTAAAATGGGGTTGATTTGTCTGAGCTTTTATCTGAAGGGTTTAACACTAGGTTTAAAAGGTATCTTGTGCTCAATCACAGAGGTGTCATAGGTTCTGAGCTCATCGTAAGACCATGCAAAGACATATTTATACTGCCCGAGTAAGTCCTTATACTTGCTTTTTATCTCGGGAGGAAGGTACTTTGATAACTTCACTATCCTAGGCTCTTTGGTGGTGCCCATGTCACAGTCTTCTACCTCCTCCGGTTGGGGCTGTAAGGTGGACTTCAGAGGCATGTCGTTTTGATCAAACAACCTTTCCAGAGGTATCAGGCCCTTAGGGATCTGATTACTTTTTAACACTAGCAGGCAATGATTTGCAATTTTTTCTCAGAACTCCTGAGGCTCCTCCCCTTCCTGCATAATCCAGGTATGATCATTTTCGTTTTCCTGGTCAATTTGGGTTTCAGAGAAATCACCCACCATTTTTAGGAACTTTTCGATCTGTTCGTCATCTTCAAAAACCTGCCAGTGTTGTATGTTGTTTGGTATGGATGGTCTGTGCCTTACCTTTATGTGGTATTTTAATTTGAAAGTGGTAGGGGGTGTGAAAGTCGAAGCTTCTTTGGCCAGTGAATCGACCTATTGGTTTTCGGCTCGTGGGATGAAATTAACCTTTACCGATGAAAATAAAATTTCCATTAGATCCCAAGTGCAATTTCTGTAGGACCTCAGTCTTGGGTGCTTGGCGTGGTACTGTCGAATTACCTGCTTCACAATCAGTTCAACATCTCCATAGACCTCTAAGTTCCTTATGTTCAACTTCTTGGCAGCTTCCAGACCCAGGACTAGAGCTTCATATTCGCAAACATTGTTTGTGTAGTCTACGTCCCACTGTAGCCTGTAAGAGAAGGGAACGAAAAATTCGTTTTCAAGTGCTACGAAAATCAATCCCGTACCTTCCCCTTCGCACGACGAAGCACCATCAAAGAACATTTTCCAAATTCTAGTGCTATACACATTTTTAACTGTTTTTTTGGTTTTGATTTCCTCGATGTCACTTTCTTATATACAATTATCTTTAGTATTCTCGAAGAAAAGAATATAATTTCCCAGGTCTTGATCGATGATGCAAACAGGGTAATTGTTAGGATTCTGTGGATCACTTACCGTATATGCCAACCGTGTTTCCCTGTATAACCGTGTGAACTGTCCACCAAAAATAGGGATTGTGGTGTAGGTCATATCCAACTGAAGGGATCCCCTGAGCTTAGCTCCCCAAGATCTAGATAATAGTAAACCATACTTCGGGGGTATATCGGTGACAACTACGTCCATTAGGACATTTTTCACCGAAATATGGGTGAGGGTGACTACTAAATCTTTGATCATGCCCATGCACTTAACTCTCCTTGAATTGAACGAGTAAAGATCTCCATAGGTTCTGGTGATCTCAAGGCCTAGTCTATCCATAATAAATTTGGGCATTACGTTATGAGAGGCCCCATAGTCCAGCATGCAATTATGCACCAGTCGATCGTGCACTTTCAGGGTAATATAGAAAGGGGTGACGGTATCTCTGACACCTTCAAAATGTGGACCAAAAGTGATATTAAGCTTGTCATCTTCTAGATTTATTACGTCGGACTGACTCTCTAGATCTGAAAAATTTATCATCTTGGTTATTTGTTTTTGGTACATAGGATTCTTCACCAACTCGACCAAAGGTATTGGTATCTTGATCTTTTTTATCTCGCTTTCTAGGCAGAAAACTCCCGCGGTTTTATCTGTTTCCTTGTCTGAAACATCGAACTCTTTCCTATCCATTTTATTTAGTAGCACTATTTTATTTTCAACATTTTTGGTTTTGGGTGTCCGTGTTTTAGCTGCCTTAGTTCTTCTCGCTTGGGTTTTGGTCCCTTTTGCGTTGGTATTCTGTGAATCTACCTCTATGTTACTCCGCATCTGGGTCTCTTTCTGGACGTGCTCGTATATTTCGCCCCTAGGAAAAATTTTCTTGGGTTGCGTAGTCTACACAGGTTTGTTTCTAGGCCTCAGATTGTATTTGTGCTGGAGCTCGACCATTATGGTGTCGTCCATTCCTTGATAAGAAGAATCATCAACGTCATTTAGGTTATTATCTTCGACCGATGATTGTTCAGTGTTCAGAGACTTCTCATAATCTTCTTTCGTCAAGTGAGGTTGTACACAGTCGTCACTAAGTTGTTTACGTCTTCTTCCAAGTCTTCAAACTCTTGCATATCATTTCCCCCAATAAAATTTTCATTTTTCAGGTGCTTGGATCTTTTGGTCTTCATTTTTAATTTGTCTTGGTTGGAACTGAGGATTGGTATTTATCCTGAATTCCCTCTTAACGAATTGATCAACTTTGGATTGATCTAGCTCCATTCTCGAGATTTTGTTTGATAGTTATTTTATTATCCTAGCCATATCATCCATTTTGTCATCTGATGATCTTCCAGATCTAGAGGGACCTGCTTGTTCTCTAAGACGTCTAGTTTCCTTGTTTCCCATCTCGATTTTTGTTTTTAATTTACCCGAAGCCATCATGTTTGACTCAATCTCCATAGCGTCATCTTGCATTCGGGTTAGGTCGGCCCCTCTCCTTTCTCTTAATAGAAGAGAAAAATTGGGTTCAAAAGCTCCTGCGAAAGTTACTTTGGCAGTGGGTTAAGACGGTTTAACTTCAACATGGATCTTATTATACAACTTATTAAAACTTTGGATAAATTCCATAACAGTTTTAGATCCCTTTTTCTTTAAAGACTCGAACTCGGTCAAATAGTATAAATGATCCTTTCTTTCGCCCCATTGTTTGAGAAAGAGGTCTTCTAGTGCATCGTAGGATATGATTGAACCTGGGGGCAGTCTCTGAAACCAAGTTCTTACCTATCCCTCAAAGGTTTGGACAAACAATCGGGAATACACATCCTCATGCTCGAGACCTAGAATATCAGTGAATTGCTAAAAAAAATTGATATGCTCAACTGCAGTTAGATCCCCTTCTCCTGTGAACTTGGGTAAGTTTTTCATATAGTTTTCAGTTAAATCATGGAGAGGTATTGGAAGGACCAAGGGGGTGTATCTAGTGGATACTTTGGTGAAAACCCTGGGAGGCGGTTGTTGGCCTTGACCTCCTATTCCCCCTGCTCCTCCTCCGACGACGGCCATGCATAACCTAGGAGAGGAAATCAGTGCGTTATAAAGAGGGTTGGAGAAGATGTATAGCGACTCTCTGGCTTCCCCGGGGTGGAAAGGGGGAAAGTCAGGAAACTTTTTACCAGGGGAGGTGAAGTATGAAAAAGGAGAAGAAGATATACGTGGACTGGGCTCCTCCGACTTGCAAGATATGTAAATGGGAGAACCCACCGGTGTCGAATCCGTGTACGTGGCAACTTCTTCAAGGCCTTGAGTGACAGAGGGATTTATATTTAGATTCAGTGGGATATCGATAGGGACGAGCTTTGAGGAAGGCGTGTCACCCCTTGTAATGTAAGAGGTAGCTGGAGAGGTCTCAGTTAGGAGTTGCTTGGACTTCAGGGTCTCGGCTTCGACGACACTGTCTGATATTTTCCTGAGAGGAATTTCTCTCGAGGATGAAGGTTTGAAAGAGGTCTTATCTTTAGACTGACTTGACTTGGGTTGATATGCAACCACATTTTGTTTAAAAAGACCCCTTGGTCTTAGTATTTTTTCAGGGTCAGAAACTAGCACTATCTGTTTGGAATATGGGTTTTGTCTGGTGTTCTTCCGAAAGGATGCTAGCTTACTTAAGAGTGGATTCTCCAAGTGAATGATGAAGGTTTATCCTTAACAAGGTGTTCACTCCTTGTTCACTATCAAAAAATGAAACTTGGAAATGTCGTTTTCTTAGGGGAAAGTGACTACGATTCTCCGTCCTCGACAACAGTGCTAGAAAGATGTTGTTCCTGAGTCTACACTTAAGGCTATAAAGTGTAGAGTCTAAGCATCTAAAATGAATGAAAGAAAAAGAAGGGGAAGAAACAACTTCGGGGGATGAAGCTATGGCCGATCTCTGAGTTGTCTCTGTCTAGCTTCCAAATATTCTTGAATGCTGATATCCCGCTCGATAGTGGCCCATGAACGTTCGAGCTCTGTCCGGGTGGTGGCGGTCTTAAGTATGGTATCAAAATGATTCAAAGCGATGCTGGTTTGATCCGATAGACCAGGTTTGATGTTGGGTTGTCTTGCAATGGGTACAATCATGGGGAGAACAGAGATTTAAAATAAGGTTGATGTTTTAAAGTGCTTATCTCAACTTTAGATTATATGGGGAAAATTCAGTGAAGCCAATCGAAGGGTTTAACGAAATCGAAGGCCGTTTTCCGTAACTGAGTTTAAAATCTTGAAACGAGTGTGAAAACATAGAGCTGTCAACAATGTGGGGCATCAATTTCAGAGGAATCCCACGTTGTAGTAGAAGAAGAAAGGACAAGAAAACCTTGATGAAAGCATATAATGTAGAGATCTAAGTAATTCACAGGTCTTGTACCTTCTAGTAGCCAATATAGAGGAAAAATTGTAAATAACTAGATACCTAGAACTTCATCACCACAGTAGAAGTTATACTAAATTGCAGCTAAAACATTCATCAAAGACATATATGTAAAAAATGACATGAAGCATGAAATACATAGGAAAAACACATAACTCAATCTTGATGGAATATGGAGTCTTCAATTCGCTTGTATTAATCCTGGCTAAAAAGAACTTTCTCTATTACAATCCACCACTGGAAAAAAGCCTGTTCTTTTACAATCTCCCCGTTATTTAAACAAACTTCTGAACATCTAGAATTTCGATCGTTCTGGAAACCTGTCAGTTACAAATGGAAAATTGGAGTGTTTCATCTCCTCATCTTTGTCTTCCCTCGTAAGGGCGGAGCACCTTCCTTTCTCTTCCCTTCCGGCTCTAGAAATAGAATGGGTTGACATCTGTCATTATTTAGCACCAGAAATCTGCCCCTTTGCCTACTCGATGCAAATGACACACCTCTCCACCAACTGGGATATCAACCTGGAAGGCTCTGCTTGGTTTCTTGCCTCAAAGGTGTAACAACTCTTTACCAACTGTGGCAACCTTTTCCCTACTTGTCGGTCTTCCGTGATGATAGAGCATAATTGTAAACTTGGCTGTACTAGCCATTTGTCCACTTGGACCATATCAACCTGTCTTATCTGGGATATCTCCACTTGCTATTTCTCCACGTTTTCTTTGATGTCCAACAGGTGTTTAGCTATATTGATTTTTACCAACGTCCCAACACTACTTTCCTTATAAAGGTCTAACAAAATTTTACTTATCAAGGCGAACGTTTCCTCACAAAAATTCATCACTTCATTAGCTCTCCCTCTTCTTTCTGATACATTCTGCTCCTAGAACTTCAACAAGATATTCCCTTTAGTTTTTTCTGCGATGGATAATTTGGAGTTGTCGACCATCTCTATCTTCCTCGTAGCTATAAAAACATATTGGAAAGCAACCCGAGCTGCCCTGACTTCTTTTTCTGTCAAAGAAATACTTTCTAACCCTTGATCTATCGTCTGAAAGTGGCTCTGAATGGTTCCTACTTTTACAAGCAAGTCTTGTTGAGCCGTTAATACCTTCTGTCAGATTTCGACAGCTTGGGATCTGAACATTTTTATGTCTAAAACCTGATTCTCGACAACATCCAACTTCGATTGTAATTCTATAATTTGTTGCCCCTGTTGGATTACCTGAGTTTGGCTAATTTACATCGACTGACGCACCTGCTCAAGGTTGGATCTAAGTTTCTCGATCTCCTGCAGATCGACTATTCAGTCTTGCTCGAGGCTTTTTCTCACCTCATCCTTGGCATTTGCTTTAGCAGTAGCCACTTTAGCTTCCAATTTACTGATCAAGAGGTTCTTTCGTTTCAACTGGGCCTTCAAAGTTCCAACTGAGTACTGATTGGCTGTAGCATAAGCTCCTAGTGTTCCTTCTATCTCGTCTGTGAATTCTTCCTCTTTCACGACCTTCCCATCTGTCATGATTTTAAATTTTTTTAGCCACCACGCCCTCTCTTTGATATAATTCTTGCCTCACCATGGCCTTCCTTTTTTTATCAAAGAAAAATTCGTTAGGAGTCAACTCCTCTATAGAAATGGGCATTAGTTCTTCATCGAAAATCCACCCCGCATCAGGATTCCCCTTTATGAACTGTAAGGGTGTGATAATAGCAATCGAACTACCAAATTCCTTGGATGGTTGTTTCAGGGTAACATTTGTGACCTGCTTGTTTGACATTAGCGATAGTGAGTCGCCTGATCCTTGCGAGGGTATCTCTGCTTGACCTTGGACCTGCTTGCATGGCGTACCCTTTTCAGGGTTTCCTTCCTGTTTGCAGGGGACTTTAGCTCCTTGCTCTGAGGTTCCAGCCTCCCCTGTTTTCCCTTGATTCTTCTCCCTGTTAGGACTTGAGTCCTTTGCAACTTTGGCTTCCGTCTGCTGTGTAACTGGAAGCTTTGGGGCTTCACCCTGTAAAATCTGGGGGAGGCAACTTCGCCGATGCTCCTATAATTTCACGAAATCGGCCATATATCCAGGTGTCAGGGCTTGAATCTGACTTAGGACTTTAGAGTAGGACCTCATACCCTGGATTATTTCATCATGAGGGGAATCCTCATGTTCATATCGCTTTAGGCCACAACTAGCCAGGTGATTGCTCACAACCCTACTAGGGTCGTGCCTTTTGAACTCAATATCCACCAGCTTCATTTCTTCTAAAACCATAGCCTCGGCTTTGGCATGGCCAAAATCTAACAAGGAATATGTACCAATATGAATGGGGAAGGATGACATTACCTTTTTTGATACTCCTTTGAGTTCTTTGCTTATTCCGTCGAGCACAATCTACCTGGCGATCTCGCGACATAATAGCTTATCTGGAAAGAAAAGCGGTAGATCATATGGAGGAACAAAGGTGCCGAAAACCCTGATGTATGAAAACTCCGCCTCTATATACCAATCTACCATGTTACTCAGGCTGGTCGTGACGCTATCCGAAATCCTGGGTGGCATTTGGCCGAAGATGGAGACATGCAATGGCACCATTACCCAGTTGAAGATCTCGTAGATGTATTCTTTGGCTTTATCCTCCCAAAGCTTCGAGTGGTAGACATGACTAGTCTCTGTATTAGATGGAGCCCAACTCCAGTTCATTAGTGGGAAGGGTGTCATGAAGAAGATGGCATCCATGATGTAAGCAGACATAAAGAACGAAGATGCTTTCTTACTTGCCCTCTGTGCTTGATATTCAGTAATTCAACTGGTCAGACTGTATGAATGAGCGGCACCCATGGGAGGAAAAATGGGTAGTGTCTTCCTTCCCATACAACCTGCAAGTCATCATCGGTATGTAATTGAATTGTGGCTCCAAGGACGATATTGAATAGATCCTGTTAGTATCAGCCCTGAATTTCACGGGGTGTGAGACCCAATCTTTGATCAGATCAGAGAAATTTTTTTCATACTTCTCGCACTCCTTCTTCTTGAAACCTTCTAGAAATTCAGCATTGTGAGTAAGGTTCGGTGTGGGTGACAATTTATACATTGCCCGCAAACATTCTGGCCTGAAAGTACCAATCGTGACCTTCTGTTCGTTGATAATCGTCCTAGTCAGGATGTCCACATGGTCCAACGCCCACCTGATCATATCACAATAGGGAATAAGCTGGGGACTCGCCGCTATTTTGTGCATCTTTGCTTGAGCGACGATTTTGTATTTGGTTGATAAGTCATCCGAACAATTTATCGACTCAGATTGCAGAATGTTGGAAACGTATGACCATGTCTTGACAGAATTAATACTTCGGGGCGAGGTATCAGAGACAACGTATGAACCCTGACCTAAACTCTCGGCAACTGACTTGGGCATTTTTCGTGGAGCCATGATAGAGAAACTTGCAACTGGACCACTTGTCGAAAAAATTGAAAATCACAAACGACGGTTATCCTGGTAAAATGGCTCCGCGTGTAAATAGAAATGAAAACTGAAATAATGAAGGACAAACTCTCTATCTTGGTCATTTAAACCCTTGGTGTCCTTGCCAACAGAACAGTCAAATCACTTAATAGAAAGATTTAGAAGTGAAAACAAGATCCTACTATCTGTCACCTCACTGCAATTCAAATAAATGCCATAAATGCTTAACGAGTCATAACATTGGAAATCGTAGGATCATTCAAGATTTCATCCGTAAACTGTGTGCGTTAAAGTTTGTTTAAGGCACTAATTAATTTGGTTTATTCCTTTAAAATTGGTGTACTTATTTTCTAATCCCCTTTTCGGTGCTCGTCACATAGGGTGTTTTCGCTCCTAGCCCATGAACCTTAAAAACCGAAAAATGTGATGGTGTGAGGTAACGGATTAGACGTGATTTGACTTAAGCCTTTTAATTAATCCATGCTTAAATTAAAGGAAATCACAACTTCATGTATCGGGGCTACGAAGGTGTTTCCCTTTGGGGAAACAATCACCGAGTCGCGAAATCATGATAGTGACTAACTAGGGTTTAAAGTGACTTGTCCTTGATACTAACTTGGGTAACTTTAACACCACTTCGTGACTTCGCGAGTCAGAGGCTCGAGAGACGTCCAATGCGTAACTCCCAAGAGAGAGGGTACGAGGTACTAAGAAATGATAATCCCCTCTTAGTCTTTTAGTAATGGTGATTTAAACTTAGGAAGGTTTTCACCATTTCGCACGTCGGGATACTGCGATCTTAGGGGGGAGAAACACGAAACATACGAAGTCTCGAAAACCAACCTTTTTGGGCTTAAGCATAACATTTCTTGTATTAAGAGAAAGGCGGCTCCAACACTTTCCATCTTTTGTTTCTTTCCGGGATATCTTCTAAAGTGAGTGTTGGTTGAATTGTATTTAAAGGTCTTGGAATTGAAGCTGCCTCTAAATCCTTTATTTTTTGTTTTAATTCTAACTTTTCTTTTTCAATATTAATGATATATTGTTTCAGGGCTTCACCCGTTTCTTCATGGAACTGTACAATTTTTTATGGTGCAACCTCATCGAAATCAATTGTTGATTTCCATTTCTCGGATGTCTTCTTGTTTTTTGTGTTCACTTTCTCCATTAACAATTTTTTAGATTCTCGATTGTAGGTCGCGTGGTATAAGGTTATAGACTCTCCTTCAAATATCTATGGTTCATAAGTGACTAGGGCTTCGACGATTTCTTGGTTTTCCAGTAGTCTTTTCTCAGACCAACTGGGTTCTTCAATAAGCTCGTCCACATGCATAGCTCATGGGTTGTCCTGGGTTTCAGGTACGCCTAACCATGTTTTCTGTGTTTCCCTTTTTCTTTTGGAATAAGTATATACATTATGTGATTTTTCAAGATTTTTCTTTGGCGGGTCCTTATCACCACCAACATATGAAATTCCAGTCGGTGTTTTCCTCATCTCCATACCACTGCTCCCAGTTTTTGTTCTTACCAGGGTACTCTTTTGAGACATAGTCGGTGAATTGAGATATCCATTAATTCTCTACCATGTTGTTGATATCCCTTACTGGTAGTGATTGATTCCTCCATGTCATTAAAATCCTGGTCGACTGAAACTTCTGGGAGATTTAAATTATCTCCACCTCCTTCTTTAAAATGATAAATTTTGGTAAAATAAGAAGATTAACCAATTGGGGCCATATGTGCACTAAACATATCATTTGGGTTGAAACCCTCAACAAGTTCAACTTATTTTAATTTGAGTTGGTCAAAATGACCCACAAGTTAATCCAAATGGGATATTTGTTTTACAATAATTTCTCCAATTTTCCAAGGCAGGGAGATGAATTGCTTCTTTCTCTTCTCGTTGAAGAAGTGAGCCCATAACTTATACGGTCTAAAAAATTCTAGAATGAAATGCCTGTCTGATACATAAAATGGGAGGATGAAAGGTTTCTCTTCACTACCAAATAACCTTATAATACTGAAATCTTCAGTGGTTTCAAAAATTCCTTTCTCTGCAAGAAATGTGGCAGCTTCGAGTGATAATCTTGATGTATTAGGGACAAAAACTAATTTTTTGAACTATGAAATAATTTTTTTATGAACTAGGTAAAAATAATACCGAGCTTTGTGCCTCCACAAGGTTGGATACTAGGAGAAGACTAGTTCCACCTTAAAATCAATGCTCCTTTCCCAAGTCCTCAAACACATAGCAATACGCTATGGAGAAAATAAGATATGAATTCATATCAAATTTATGGGTCTTTTTCAAATTACTTAATTGAAATGAGTCTTCACTAGAAATAATGTGGCTCCAATCTATGATGGAATTTTCTAAGGGAAAAGTGAAGTACATAGATGATATTTCACCATTCCAATCCAACCCATTTATCTCCATTTTGATCTTAAAAACTTCCATTTTTTCCCACTTTCATCTAACTAATGGAATAATGAGGATCAACAAGGTAATAAGTTGTATTTTCGTAATAAACTCTTAGTTTTGCTTGTAAATAGTATTAAAAGCTATTTTTGCAACAAATTGTCTACAATTAAGCTATTACAGGAATTAGCCCTATTATATGAGTTATTACAGGAATCGAATGTTAGCATACTTCCACTCACTCAAATGGAGATTTTCCATTTGGAGGCACTTCATTAATATCATGGGATGACAATTTACCTATTTTTCCATTCTCATAGCATTCGACACCAAGTGGTCAAACTCAATAGTCAGTTACAGGAAATTCGCAGAATCAACTGCAAATTTGCAAGTTTGTTCACAGTATTAGGAACTCAATGCCCAAGAGAGAGGAAAAATTTTCAACCAATCAGAAGATTAAGGATACAACCAAAGGGATCAAGGAATTCCTATTCTACATGCTGAATATGATATATGAATTATAATTTATGCAAATTGTTAGAAACATAATGTAAACTTCAATTTTTGGGCAATGATATTAAAATGTGATTTCTGGAGCGATTAAGATGAATCTGAAGATTCAACGACATGTTTTTTTTTACAGAATGAGCCCATTTATATGACCATCAAGCAGGTTCCCCAAAAAGTGCATGAAGTGGGTTGTACGAGTATTTCTTCAAAACAAAATTTACCATATTTTCCTATTGCAATCGATTTTCAATTTTCTTAATTTGTAAAACCCATATTCGATCTGATTGGTTAGTTATAGGATTGGGGAATTGGTTCTCATCCTCCCCATTGAATATTTTTTATAAATATATCCTCAAATAACAACACAAGGGGATCAATTGTAGAAGGAGAATACTAAAATTATGATCCAAGACTTATTGTAACTACTGATTTGTGTTGAAGCTTAATACAATGAATTTCTGAATTTAATTTATGAGTTAGATTCCTCACTCATTTTGAGTTTTCTCTAAAAATCATATCCCAGGAGGCCCCCCTAGTATGTGTTGTATTTTCATAGTTTTTTTAGAGTTACTTTTTATTAATTGCCTTCATTTCCTGTAGGTGAATAATTTTCATTTAAATAACTTATAGACAATGTTACTATGTGTATGGTGAATAATAATTGTTTAGGATATTGATGTCAAAGAAAATCAAATAATTGAATGATCTTTCATCTACTGTGCCATACCAACAATGATCAAAAGAATATACTTTGAGATTAAACTAAGTTTGTAATTCTATCTGTTTTTCTTATTGGCACATTTCATTCTAGCATTCAATAGATTATTTTATTTTCAATCATCCCTTTTACTCATATTCATAAGTATCCCTCTTTGATTTCAGATCTTAGTTGACCAAAACAGAGTGTGTTTTCAAGTGAGCACACAGAGCGTTTACTTGTAATGTGAGTCCCTACCAATTGACATTCAAATGCAAGTGATTGTGATCAAAGGAATTAATTTATGTTTGTGAGTCTGACATTTTAATATTTGATTTTTAGTAGAAGTATTTACACATAATTCTTAGGTAATTTCATGATCAATTTTGCACATATTGTGCCTACACCTCATAAGTTTACGTACTTAGATTGATAAGAAAATACCGACGAATCTAGACCACTAGATCATCCCAACACTTACCTCAATCTTGAAAGCACTAGTGTTATTATTTGGGTCGACCAGATACTTACTGAGGAATTCTTCTCCTCCTTTGCATTGTTTGAGGAATCCATTAGCCTCTTCTCCCTTGAATCACATGGTGGATGCAGACATTCATAGCATTCTGGTAAATATTGAAGGAGCTAAAGAGATAGCTTGTTCTCCTTGGACTTGGATTATTATCTTCTTTGAATTGAATTTATCTACACACCATTGGATGAGCTCTCTGAAATCTGTTACCTCTCGAACAAAACTAGAAAGAGATATTCCTGAAGTCCAAACCCGGTTCGTCTTTTTCTCAGCCGGAGTGAGAGCCTTGTAGTAGTTGTAGACTTGCAACCATTGGAAATATTGATCTTCAAGCCCAAGCGTATTTAGAGTATCCTCGCAATACAATTCCCTTCTCTTACTTGACATTATTTTCACTTCCTTTTATCTTTGGAAATAGGTGGCAGTATTGTCAATATTTACAGCTTGGCATGTTTGTTATTATTAAATTTACCATGTATTTATCTGATGGTTTAATCACCATATTTTTTATTTCAAAGCTACTGGCTTGCATGAAAAGATTTTTGCTAATTTAATAACAACATTATGTTCACACAAGTGGTGGCTGATGTGGAGGGGAAAATCAATGCGATGGGAAGTGGTGACATGATGTTGTGGCTGATGAAAAGTGGTTACGTATGGAGGTTCATAATGAGAACTGGAAGGTGCATTATGTAGTATGCGGGATTGTGGGTGTGCGGGTCTGGGAGAATACAAGAATGAAAAGGTAAAAGTGAAAGCGTCCTACATCCGAAGTAAGAAAATTGATTAAGTATGGGAAATGGTGATTTTGTGGGTCGTAGAACTAAGAGATACATTTTGTATATGACAGGATTGTAGGTCGGTGGGCATGTGGGTCTGAAGAAAAAGGAAAAGGTAAATAGGATAGTCATTCATCTCGAATCTACATTTCAAGAAAGTATCTAAGTATGAAAAGGTAAGAGAAAAGGTGCATTTTGGAGGATGCGGAGGTAAGAGGTGAAATATGTAGGTAGTGCGATTGTGGGTCTGGGACATATTGTTCTCTTGCATCACTACTCTCACATTAATTCAAAAATGACTAAGTGTTGGAAAATTTGAAAGAGGATAAAAAGAGACTAAGTATAAATACACGGATTTGCAGGTGTGCGGATCTGAAAACTCAATAGTAGTATGACCTACAACTCACATTTTAAAAGGAAAAAGAGACTAAGTAAGGAGATTCAATTAAAAATAAAAAAGAAGAAGAAGAAAGATTGAGGATATATATATATGTGTGTGTGTGTGTGTTTAAATATTGATCACATACGTGGATCAACAAGGTTAGAGTGTTATTTTTTAGCATAAACAAGAACCTTCAGAATAGAACACCACAAAAAAACCCATATAAGTCATCTGGGAAGCCACGAAAGTGACCTAAACCCCAAAAACCTAAGTTGTCGAGCCACCAAGAAGAACCCAATAAATCAAATCCAAAATTAGAGTGATCTATTGCTTTTGAACTATGGTTGGTAAAAAAAAACACAAATGATTGATGCCACGATCCCATAGAGAGAAACAAGAAAGGAATAAATTTGATGCTAAGCCCCAATTCAAACTATATTGAAGAAAAATCATGAACCACATGCCGACAAACTACCACAAATCCTCAAGCAACAAACCAACTATGAGAGCCATTATCCCACCTGCAAGAAGAATAAAAATCCAAAGTGCTTGATGTGTTAGATACCACATTAACCTTTGCATGTGTGAGGGGACTGTGGGTTGAATGCACCTTATCCATTAACTTTGATAATAGACCATCCCAAGTGTGATATCGTGCCAAATGTTTAACATGAAAGAGCACCTCATAATGTTGATTGATTTAAAACTTAGGGGATGGGGAAAAAGATCTCCCTTCTTTTTAACCTTAACTTATTACATTCCAAAAGAGTGGACTTGTTGGCTAAAATATTGGCTTGATGATTGAGCTACTTGATAACATGGTAGTGTCAAATGTTAAGCTTTCAATGCATTCAATTTCAGATATGAAAATTACTTCCAAGTGACCTCAAACAATAAACTAGCGTTGTAACTATCACTAAATAATTTTATGCTAAAATTATGTAAGGTAGCTAGAGAGGTAGTGGGGGGGGGGACAGAGGGCCCATAGTGATAATAGTGGAGGTCATTCAATGTAAGGTGGACTAGGTCCACTATATTATTAAATAAGGCCCACTATGGTAGTTAGATATAATAAATGGGTAAATAGATATAATAAATGTAATAGGACTTCTTAGAAGGTTCTACTTCTAGAAGATTCTTCCTCTAGAATGTTCTTAGGTGATGGTAGCAATATATAAAGGGGTTCAAGAAATGTAATGAGACATGAAGAGAAATATTGTATTTGGAGTGGTAGCTCAATAGGAGGATTCCACCTCAAAGAGGCAAGTGAACAGGAGAGGATCCCTTCCATAATAGGATCTATTATATGGTGTTCCCTACCTCAAGGGTTTGATATAATAAAGTTGTGGTTTTCTATATGGTTTCATATATATTGTGTGGTGATTGTATTCAGATATATTTGGATCTATTGTGATATTTTCTATTCAGGTATTTGGCTTTTAACAAGTGGTATCAGAGCACTTTCCTTGGTAGACATTGTGGGCAAATATTTTTTATTTTTGCAGATTTTTTTTTTTTAGAAGAAAAAAGAGGGCCGTGACATTCTCGAAGTTTTTGGTATATTTCTGTGCAAAATTTGCCGAAAAGGGTTGTATATCTGGGTTCCTCTCAAAAAAACACCCAATTTGAAAAACAAAATCGTCTGAAACGGATTCCGGGAAGTCAAGATATTGAAGTTTTAAAATCTGCAATTTTTCAGGGTTTTTTCCGCGGACGACGGTGTGATTTGTTTTTATTTTTGTAGTAGATGAAGGCTGAATTTGCCCAAATAAATTACAGATCTTATTTCCTCTCACAATTTCACCCAATTTTAAAAAAAACATCAGCCAAAACGGAGTCCGGAAAGTGAATTTATGAGTATTTTAACTTCAACAGTTTTTTAGTTTTTTTTTTTAGAAAAAACCGCGATTTTCTGTTGTAACTTATTGTTCTATTTTTTTGGGGGTTTTTTCATGAAAGCTACGAGACCGAAGGGTTCATAGGGTGCTCAGATGACTATTTCTTCTCAAAACCTCAAAGAAATTCTTGAAGCATTCAAATCTCAATTGTATGACACATTGTGTGACACATTGCATGACAAATTTCACGACCTTGCAGATGGCCTCAATAATAGTCTTTGTAGTTCATTGGATAGCATGCAACAGAGATTTCTTATGGAATACATCATTAAGGATGAATATAATCAAGAAATATATGCTTGGTATGATTTTGAGGATGATTGTGATGATTAGTATATGGATAGTTGTCATTTCTGGGATGACAACCACTTCCATATTTTATTTGATGACTCTACTCCACCTTCTGTAGAGAACATCAATGTCCCACATCAGGAGCTAGTTACCAGTGTTCAGTCTGCATATTCTACAATGGTATTATTCCTTCCAGATTTTGCTACGACCCTTTTCCATTATGTGGATGGATCTTCTTATTTGGATCCACATGATAAGTGTCAGTATTTGGAACATCATTTGGAGTTGGTTATTGGGTTCCAAAATCTTCCACTGGGAGTTCACATGAGCACTTGGACATGGGACCCGGGCTTACAATGGTGGTTGGACTACTTCAACATGGTGGCTTTCCTTTCTACATGGGACCTTGGTTCTTCAGTCTTATTCAGCATTATGGTCCACAATTATCCATGGGACCCTGGTATATGGTTGTACATCAAGCATTGAGGACAACGCTTTCATAAGGGGGATGGAATGTAAGGTAGCTAGAGAGGTAGTGGGGGGGCCCAGAGGGCCCATAGTGATAATAGTGGAGGTCATTCAATGTAAGGTGGACTAGGTCCACTATATTATTAAATAAGGCCCACTATGGTAGTTAGATATAATAAATGGGTAATTAGATATAATAAATGTAAGAGGAATTCTTAGAAGGTTCTACTTGTAGAATATTCCTCCTCTAGAATATTCTTAGGTGATGGTAGCACTATATAAAGGGGTTCAAGCAATGTAATGAGACATGAAGAGAAATATTTTATTTGGAGCGGTAGCTCAATAGTAGGATGCCCCCTCGAAGAGGCAAGTGAACAGGAGATGATCCCCTCCATAATAGGATCTATTGTATGGTGTTTCCCTACCTCAAGGGTTTGATATAATAAAGTTTTGGTTTTCTATATGGTTTCATATATCTTGTGTGGTGATTGTATTCAGATATCTTTGGATCTATTGTGATATTTTCTATTCAGGTATTTGGCTCTTAACAAATTATGAAATAAAATTATAGCGAAAGCACACATATCAAAGAGAAATCATCCATGCATAAGAGACACAAATTTTATCTAGTAAAATTTTCAAATTGAGGATCCCAAGGAAAAAACAATCCTCTCACAAAAATTACAACTTCAACAAAAATCCGGAAAATCTTTCAACTTACAAATATGTTGCAAACCCTAGTTGAAGTCACCTGTACAGTTGTTGATATCATCTTGTATGACTGCTAATGTCACCCTGCAATCCGCACATGTGGCCTGGTGTTGTACGACTCACACATGTGGGTTGTCTCTGCGGATGTACGGTCCACACGTGTCGTACGAATTGCAATAAATGTGTCGCAGGTGCAACTATTTTTCTTTTGTATGGTCACATGTGTGGTATGACCTACTGTATGAACTATATGGATCCACACATGTTGCATCTTCCTCCTTTCTCCTCACATGTGTGAACTCACACGTATGTCTTCTCTTCTTTGGCTAGAAAAAACTGAGAAAAAAAGACCAGAAACCCTAGATCATATTTTCCCAAGTGAAGAATTGTTTTGTTGAAATTTGCCTCCTAAATACTCTTGGCAAGATTTCTCACTCACTCATTCCAACACCATAACGACAAGATAAGATGTGTGGTACCTCCTCACACTGCCTCTCCTTTTATAGGAGTATAAGAGTGAGTTTAGGAGCCCCTTCTAAACTCAACATTAAATTAGAATTGTTTATTCCTCAAAGTGGGTGCCAAGCCCCAACAATAACAATCCCAAGCCCCAACTTTATATAAAAGGGGTTTTCAAAAAATAAAAATACAATGTGAGTGCCAAAAAATATTCCCACATTCCCAACACTAATGCCAATGTGAGAATAACTCCCTGAAGTTACAAAACATCAACACTCCCTCTTAGCAAGGGAGGTATTCTCCACCACTCCTAGATTGTCTCTGAAGTAGAAAAAATTCTCCTTCACTGGGGGTTTGTGAGAATATCTGCAATTTGCTCATATGTGGAAATGTACTAGAGCTTCACATCTCCCTTCTACACCATGTCTCTGATGAAGTGGTCTCTGATCTCAATGTGTTTTGGTTTGTCATGAAACACTGGATTCTCTAAGAGTTTGACACAACTTTGATTGTTGTAGTAAATCACCGTAAGCTCCAACACCTGACCAAATTATCCTGCAAGAAGCTTGTGAATCCAAATAGTGTCACAACTCGCCAAACTAGTTTCCATATACTCTGCCTCTACTAAACTGAGTGCCACAAAAGTATGTTTCCTGCTAAACCAAGAAACCACTGTTGATCCTAGGTTGAAACAACCACCAAATGTTCTCTTCCTTTCAACTGTACTACCTTCCAATTTGATTTTGAATATCCATGCAACCTCACTCCATCACCTATTATATATTTGAGACAAAATCCAACTGTACCCTAAAGGTACCTAAGTGTATGCTTCGTTGCTACCCAATGAACCTACCTCAACTCAACCATGAATTGGCTCAAGGTTTTGATAGCAAAACACATATTTGGCATGGTGTTGACCAGATACATCAACAACCAATCAAACACTTGTACATTGTGGGATCCACCTAATATGAATTTGAAGCCCCTAGCTTCTTCAGATTGGTGATCATAGGTGTAGTCATGGACTTACAGTCCATTATCTAGAACCTCCTTAGTATCTCAACTACATACTTCCCCTATCCAAGGAATATCTCGCCTTGTTGTTTCCACACCTCCAATCCCAAGAAGCAATGCATCAATCCAATATCATTCATATCAAACTCTGAAGCCAAATCCCTCTTGCAACTGGCATTGGGCTTCTCTTCTCCCATGATGAATATATCACCAACATACAACACTAATATAAGAGGATCCTCACCAGCCTATATGAGATATAGGTTGGGATTCACTTCACTCTTGGTGAAGCCCATGCTCTGCAAATACCCGTCGATCCTCAAGTACCATGCCCTGGGTGCATGCTTTAGTCCGTACAAAGATTTATTCAACCTGCAAACATGGGACTCCCTCCCATGTGGAGTCCCATGTACGTCAAAGCCCTGAGGTTTCTCTATGTTGTTACACATCAAAATTGCTCACTTCAATAGTGTCACAAGTGTCGTCATTACAAGTGTCGCATTTTGACCATAAGTGTCACAAGTGTCGCAAACATCATATTGTCATCTTGCCTATGTTGTGTCTCTAACGACATCATAAGGAAAATTAAGACACCTTCAAATACTTGTTTAAGAAGGAGAAATCATCTGATGAGGAGTACAAAGATTTTTCCATGAAGAAAACTACTTAAAAATGAATTTTGGAGGGCAACACTCCCCTACCCACGGTCAGGGAGTGCCAACGCTCCCTACCCTCCTTTCGGGGAGAATTGTAGCACGTTGTACACCCTTCTGGGGGAGAGATAGGATTTTCTGAAGGAATTTTGGGCAGTGCTCCCCTACCCACTATCAGGAAGTGCCAACGCTCCCTAACCTTCTTTGGGGGAGCGTTGCAATGATCTGTGCACCCTTTTGGGGGAGCACTGGTCTGTTTGAGCAAATTTTGGGTTATTGAGGAGAATCAGGGAAAAATCCCCCTTATCTTGGAAATCAGTTGGATTCGAATCTGAGGTCAAGGCTACATCTTAGGGAGGATCCACAATTGATGGAGAAATATCCTCAACCTATCCCAAGAATCTCTAAGGTGGTTGGGTCTCTCTAAGCTTATATAAGGATGCCTTCTCATGGTTAAAAGCATATGGAAGATTAGAGGCATCAAACTTATGATCTCATAAGGGATATTTATCAGTGAAAGCATATTCATTTTTATGGTGGATTATTTGAGCAAGGGGATGGACAAATAGAGCTTGGTGAAGCTGTTGCATCTACATCATGGTTGTAAGCACTTTTCTTTGTTTTCATTAATATACATATGTGCTTGGCCTATTTCTTTCAAGGTTGTGTTTATTTCTACATGAACTTGTCTCTAGTAGATAGATCTGGTTTCAAGTTAATATTAGTAGAATAGGAAGTTTGTTCTGTCTTTGCTTTTTTTAGAGGACTTATCGAGGATCTTGGGGATCAAAGCTCAACTCGGACTGTGTGAGGATGAACATCGTTAAAAAGATACACCTTTCTTCCTCTTATCTATACATTAGTTTAGATAGATTTAAAAGGATGTCAGTGACCAACATTAGCACCTTTCCTATCTTGGTCTTAGGAGTCTAGAGCCCAAGAGGGAATCCACTTGTCCGCAGGGGGATTTCTCTATAACAGAAATTGGCGACGCCACTGTGGAGGAAACTTTGATTTTTGGTTCCTTTCCTAGGTCTTTTTTAAGCCTTTGCGCACCTTTAAATCTTATGCATGTTGTGTCTCTGATCCTTAGATATGTTATTGGATCTTGGATTCATCTTACACACTGAATTTTTGCATTTTTCCTGAGTTTTTTTTATTTCTAGGAAACATTTTGAGTTATGAGAGGCTAGTGCTCCCCTACCTTTACCACCAGGATGTTGGCACTCCCTTGCATGCTCCTACAGAGCATTGCAACGCTCTGGTACCCTTGACACCAGAGCTTTGCCCTTTTTTTTGCAAAAATCGTCTTGGGAGTTGATTTCTCAGTCTTCTTTTTGTTGATTCATCTGCTAAGGGTTTATGTTATCTTAGTGTGTCCTTGTTTAGCCTCCAATTATTTGATTTCTAAGGATTGGTGATGTTTTGTTTGGATTTTTGACATCTATTTTCCTTTCTTTGAGTCACTCTTCTTCCCTAATATTTGGAGTCGATCTACTGCTTTCTCACTTATCTGATTGACTGAAAGTTGTTGTAAGGAAATTCAAAGATATTTTCACTATTTCATTTTGGTCTTTGAGTTTTTTTCTCCAAGCATTTCCTCCTATCTAGATTTGGTTTTCTTTTTCTTGTTTGATCACAATGAGGGTGTGTTTTTGTTTATGTGAAGTTTTCTTCCAGTTGCTTAAATATCACAGATCTTGCAGTCTGATTAACATAGGAAGCTTTACATCAAACTGATTATCAGTCACATATAAACATTTTAGCATTGTATCGAATTTTTGGTTGAGGACTATTGCATGAGGTCATTGCATCTTAGTGTTTGAAAGTGAAAGGAAAACCCTTCTCCTTCCCTTAAATAAACATTCATTGAAAGAAAACACTGCTTATAATTTCTTATGCATGTTTTGGGGATTGAGTCATAATATCATCAGTTTTCACTCTCATACACCTCTGAGTAAACACCAACCACTAAAATCAATGCTAAACTAAAATCTATCAGACTTTTTTACATTTTTGTTAGCAAACCTACATTATCTTAAGGTGTAGGGCTTTGGAATAGGTTGAAAGGATAACTTTCCAAATCTATCAAATAGACTTAGCATCTTGTGATAGGGAGAGAAAATCAAATTCTCATATCAGCTTTCTGGGATCCCCCTCTCACACAGGGGTTACACACGAGGTCGCGTTCGGGAGAGTTATGGAGATTATCCCTCCGTGGTTCAACCGTTCGTAGTAGTCAGATCGTATATTGGGGCTTCTTCTTGAGGTTTAACTGTCTTCATTTGGTCTTGGTGCTTCGTGAATTTTGAATCCATTCAAGTTTCTCTGGAGTTCTACCGGTCCACTTGTCCTTAGTTCTCTCGAAGGATTTCAGACTTGTTATCCTGCCCATACGTTCGGATTGAACTGTCGACTGTACTTGCCTAGGGAATGACTGTGAGTTGGTGACCTTAGTAGCCATAATCTTCAAGGTATTACACAAGGTGACAGTGAAGGGAAGTCTCACTATACCTGGAACAGACGTTGGTCAAACTCACTCGGGCTCCTTGGAGGGTAAATCCACATTTACTGTGTGGAATCTTGCACCAAGGTGTAAGTTTTTTAAGTAGGTCACCAACGTAACTGATACACCTTCTCTATCCCCACCCCTTCCTATTTTAATCTCGCAACGTTGGATTTCATCACCAACTAGTGGTTTCATTGTGGGAAGTTTTTTTTTATTGTTTTCTTCTTAGATTCATAGCATGTGTTGTTTGTGTTACTTAGTGGACCTTAGTTCGAGTTAGTGTTAATGGAATAAACTCCTAAGAGTACCAATGGAGGAACCCCTTCTCCCGGGGAACCTTACACCTTTCCTTCTTTTGGAAACTTTGGTCCTCCATACATTGACACACTGAGTCTTCCAGGACTCACCATCGGATTACTGGTTTGGTTGTTCCCCACTCTGGTGATCTCAAATCTTCCCAGTGATTCAAATGCACCTAATGATTCAAATGTAAGTACACCACCCACACATCAACCTCATGTCGACGTTTCACCTTCTTCACCCATTAAATCTCCTTCCCTTTTTTGTTCTTCGCCTAGTGAAATCTCCAAAGAAAGTAGCCAGGTTGATAAGAAGAAGAAGAAACAGAAAGAGAAGAAGAAGAGGAACCCAAAAAGGACCAAGCCTCCAACCATATAAAATGTTGGATCCAAGCAACCAACTACTATTCATTGTACTGGGAGTGTTGATGAGGTCAACAAGATTAAAATGAAGAATCTGAAACCCATATTCCCTTGTAGTCTTTGTAAGGGTGACCACTTTATGAGGGTTTTCCTTGGTCTTCCCAAGGTATTAGAAATGTGGTCCTCAATGTCATCGACCTCTGCTAGACATGCTAGTGACGCTCCGTCGACTAGTGACGTTAAGTTTGGTAAGAAGAAGACAACTGTTAAATTTCCTTGTATGTTATGCAGAAGTGATCATTATTCTCACCTTTGTCCTTGTATGGATGAGGCTTATTCTCTTTTGGCAAAGATTCAACTCCCAACAGGTTATCGTAATATTTCCCCCAACCCATCATTACTTGACAGAATGGTCAATCTGGTTCCATCCCCGGTTAGTCCAGTTGATCAGGTGGACAATCTAGTTTTATCCTCGGTTCAACCACTAACCAAAGTAGTTGATCCAGTTTCATCATCGATCAACCCCACTTTTCATATAAAAATTGAAACCCAAGTGGTTTCTCTGGTTACATCATCGGTCAATCCCACTCCTCCTCTGACTAGTGCCAAATTGGTTTCTTCGGTTGCATCATTGGTCAATCCCACTCCTCCTCTGACGAGTGCCAAAGTGGTTTCTCCGGTCCCTTCATCGGTCAGTCTGGTTGATCATGATGTCAATCTGGTCACATCCTTAGTTGAACCAATTGACAAAGTGGTTGATCTGATCCCATCTTCGATCGATCCCGCTCTCCCATTAGAGAGTGCAACCCAAGTGGTTGATCCATTTCCAGTTGTCGACCCCATTCTCCCTTTTGAGAATGAAATGCAAGTGGTCAATTTGATGTCATTATCAATCGATCCTACTCTCCCTCTAGAGAGTAAACACGATACTGCCCATGTTTTTCTTGTTGATACAAAATATACCATGATGGGGGGCATTCCTCGTTCTCCATCAAAACCCCCTCCAAGTAATGAGGCCATCCTTTTTGATTGGGGTGTGCTAACTGGACCTCGTCTTCCCTCTCACATTCCTTTCAAGATTACAATACAGTTTTGTGTTCAGGACATTCCTCATGTGCTCATTGATGAAGGTTCATCCGTTAGTATTTTGTCCTCTATTGCTTGGCAAGCTTTGGGTTATCCTCAACTTGTGACGGTTACCCAGACTCTGTTCTCTTTTAATAGAAGAACCAATCACCATTTATGGATCCTTCCTCAGTTTATCGTAACTTTGAGAGGGAAAATTGTCCTTATTGATGTTATGGTTGTCCAGGACGCCTTGGATTTCGATTTACTCCTTGGGTGATATTATGTCTATGCCATGAAAGCTATTGTGTCCACTCTCTTTCGTGTGATATATTTCCCTCATGATGGAAGAATGGTGACTATTGATCAACTTTTGTTCATTGGCCTTGATGTTACCATCAACCCAGTGACCTCCCTAAACGGTTCTTATATGCAATCAGTATCACCCCTGCCACAGGTCAATTATGTGGCATTGTATCCCATGAATTCAACTTTTGATGAATTAGATTCGGTAGTTGACATGGTTATCTCTTCGGTAGGGCTATTGGAGCCTAATATCCTTACCCCTATCATGTACCTCGACATGTGTTCCTTCCAGAGTGATTTTCTTCCATCCATTGAAGATCTCTTGGAAGCCATGACCGATTTTTGTGCATTGACATGGTTTCCTTCTAGAGCATTATCCTCTTGGAAACCATGATCAAGAAGAAGTCATGAGCATAGTTTCTCTTCTCTGTGGAAACCTTGTTAAAAAATGAAACAGAAGCTACGAGCATAGTTTTACTTTTTTGTGGCAAGATCGTTAAAAAATGAAACAAAAATATGGGGATTGAACCTAGAGCCTTGAGCATAGTTCTTTTCCTGTGTCAAGATCGTTAAAAAATGAAACAATCACCTCTCCTGTTAGGTCGAGTCTTTCGCTAGACCTTGTAGATGTCGAGTCAAGTCTTTCATTAGGTCTCGTATTTGAACCTTCATTTCATACACCTGTATCATTTTTCTCCATCTAGTACAAAAATTGGTGACAACCTCAAATTCGATGGATGAATTGAAGCTTGGGGGGCATGTCTCCAGCCTTTGATGATCATTTTGGAGTTGAGCCACTAGATTTTCAAGCTGGGGGCATACCGAGCTTATTCTTTGTTCCTTCTCGTGCTCGTAAATACATGAGAATGTAACTGAGTATACTTTTATCACTTTTTCGGACTCGTAAAGGTTATACAAAAAATGAACCCCCTAGAGTCTCCTTTAAGCTCTTTTTAGACTCTCTAAACATGAAAAGATTGCCGAGTGATCTTGCTTCCTTTTCTACTCATTAAAAGGTTTTAAAGGGCATCTTTCGAGTGATAATTTATCTCTTTTTTGGCCTTACAAGACTAACATTACGAAAAAGCACAACATTGGAGTCATATTTAAGTTCTTTTCAGACTCTCTAAATATGAAAAATCACTGAGTTTACCTTCTCTGGACTCATTAAACAATCATACATTGAAGGACCCATATGGGACCAAACCCTTACTTCTTCTAGTTCGTTAAATAAAGGAAGAGGGACTTACCTAAGGTGAGTTATATCGAGCATGTGTTACCCTCCCCGAGCTTGTTAAATAAAAAAGAGGTACTCGTATATCTGGATGGGGGGGAAATTTGAAGGAAGCAAGCCAAGCAGCTTTTGAGAACATTACCAGTAACTCTTACAGTCTCCCTTGAACATGGCACTTTGTCTTTGCATGCATTTTAATCCACTAAACCTTTTCACTAAACCAATCCTCTAAGTTTTCTTACTCCTTTGGGTCACTCAACGAAATTCATAGTGTCCACTGCATCATCATGTTTTTGTCCATGTCATGTTTTTTCTATTGTGCCTCAGTGTTCAGGGGAAGTTTCTGCCTCAAGAGTTAGCCATAAAAATATCTTGTTTCAATACCTGTGTCAGTCCATTTTCTTTTGATCCACTAATTACATCTCTATGTCAGTTTCGTGTTGTTGATGGGGGAATACATCAAGGCCCTCCTTCGACAAGTATGTTCTTGTCAACTTTAGCACATTATCCGAGAACTAGACTTAGAAACCAGTTAGTACCTTGGGACCTGCATGCCTCAATGGCATGCCTCCTCGTGTCCGACAGTGGATTTACATCATTGACCCCTGATCGGATGATTCCACAAATGTTCAACTTCATCTCATCTATTCACATTCTCTGGAATGTACTAGGGTACCTTGGGAATCATTGGCATCAATGGTGATTTCCCTCGCACTTGTTAACAATTTACCTCATTGACCGGTAATCAAGTGGTTTCTTCCATGTTCGACATCAGGACATCTATTCACATGGTTAGAATCGTACTGCATCGGGATCGATAAGAAGACCCTGGGTTGAGTGATCACTCTGATATATATTTTTCCCAGGTTGCGACAAAGTTTCTCTTGAACATTGACACTTATATTGTCACATAGATCCACCTTGTATTGGTCTTTGGCTATGTCTTATATTCTCATAGATCCACTGTTTATTTTTTGTGGCTGAGATTAGTTCATGTCATGTGAGTATAGATCCACATTGTATCTTTGGTGTCTATACTCTTTGTTAATATAATTATGGATCCACAATGTATTTTATGGCAGCCATACCTTGCAAGTCTTTATCACCCAAGCATAGGTATGCCTGTCTTGGGTTTGAAACATGTCATAATATTTGTTTGATGGTTGTGTGCAATTTCTACCAGATTCTCTGCATCCAAACCCTTGCTTGAAAAATTCTACAAAGTACTTTAGTCATCAGTTTATGTCTTCTAACTTCGCACTTTGGGGGGCAATCTGTTACACATCAAAATCACTCACTTCAACGATGTCCTATTGTCATCATTTCAAGTGTTGCAAGTGTCACATTTGGGTCACAAGTGTCACAAACATCATACTGCCATCTTGCCTATGTCGTGTCTCTAACGACATCACAGGGACACTTAAGACACCTTCAAATACTGGTTTAAGGAAGAGAAATCATTTGATGGAGAGTACAAAGCATTTTCCATGAAGAAAACTACTTAAAAATGAATTTCAGTGGGAAACGCTCCCCTACCCACTATTAGGGAGTGCCAACGCTCCCTAGCCTTCTTTGGGGGAGTGCTTCAATTATCTGTGCACCCTTTTGGGGGAGCACTGGTCTGTTTGAGAAAATTTTGGGCTATTGAGGAGAATTAGGAAAAAATCCCCCTTATCTTGGAAATCAATTGGATTCGAATCTAAGGTCAAGGATACATCTTAGGGAGGATCCACAGCTGATGGAGAAATATCCTCAACCTATCCCAAGAATATCTAAGGTGATTGGGTCTCTCCAAGCTTATATAAGGAGGCCTTCTCATGGTTAAAAGAATCTGGCATATTAGAGGAATCAAACTTATGATATCATAAGGGAGATTTATTAGTGAAATCATGTTCATTTTGATGGTGGATTATTTGAGCAAGGGGATGGACAAAGAGAGCTTGGTGAAGCTGCTGCATCTACATCATGGTTGTAAGCACTTTGCTTTATTTTCATTAATATACATATGTGCTTGGCCTGTTTCTTTCAAGGTTGTGTTTATTTCTAAATGAACTTGTCTCTAGTAGATAGATCCAGTTTCAAGCTAATCTTAGTAGAATAGGAAGCTTGTTATGTCTTTGTTTGTTTTAGAGGAATTATAGAGGAGCTTGGGGATCAAAGATCAACTCGAACTGTGCGAGGATGAACATCGTTAAAAAGGTACACCTTTCTTCCTCTTCTCTATACATTAGTTTAGCTATATTTAAAAGTATGTCAGTGACCAATGTTAGTACCTTTTCTGTCTTGGTCTTAGGAGTCTAGAGTCCAAGAGAGAATCCACTTGTCCACGGGGGGATTTATCTATAACAATGTACACCTAATTCTCAATCATACCATTGAGTATTTTTGTCTTCACATCCATCTAATGTATCCTCCACCCCATAACTAAAGCAATAGAAATAACAACCTTGATAGAAGTATACCTGGCGACTGGAGAAAAGGTCTCCTCACAGTCCACTCCCTCTTTCTGGGAGAACCCTCTCACCACGAACCTCGCCTTGTACATATTAATGCTACCATACAAAACATGCTTGATCTTATAGATCCACTTGGAATTCACCACATACTTTCCCTCTAGTCTCGGAACTATGTCCCACACATCATTCTTCATGATGGATTGATACTCCTCCATCATGGAATCCTTCCAAACCCGTTGGATTGCTTCCTCCTCTAAAATAGAAGGCTTAGAATCAATGATGTTACTCATAAGCACCACATAGCGTGAAAACCTCTGTGCATGCCTTATCTCCATGAAAGTGTCCCTCGGGGGCCGCATGCCTCCCTGCATCTCTCAAATTAGCTCGAATCCATCTAGGCCTCATGTCCTTGTCACTAGGAGGGTCCACTGGATCCTCTGACAACTCCTCATGGTTTGAAGATTGAACCCTTGTACTGGATGGACCTGTACTCTCCTTAACCTTTAGATCCTCCTAATCCTCACCTTCTATATTTGTTATGGTCTCTCGGGACCTCCTAAAATCCAACTCCTCCTCAAACTTGACATCTCGAATAACCTCAATCTGTCGTTGTCCTGGAATGTAGATCCGATAGGCCTTCGAGTCTTGTTTTATCCCACAAACATGCCCTTCCTTCCAGAAGGTTGTAACTTCATCCTCTTCTCATTAGGAACATATATGTAAATTGGACAACCAAAGATCCTCAATTTCCCTATCTCTGGTTTCACTCCTGTGAATTTCTCCTCAAGAGTCTTATCCTCCAAGATCCTATGAGGACTCATATTTTGAACATAGAATATCTTGTTACATGCCTTTTCCCAAAACAACATAGGTAGATCCTGGTCATGCAACATCACCCTGACAACCTCAACTATGTTCTAATTCTTCCTCTCCACAACCCCATTCTATTGTAGGTCGAAAGGCAATGTCGACTCCCTCTTGATCCCTGCCTCCTTGCAGAAATCCATGAATTTGTTGGAGGTATACTCTCCCCCATTATCTGACATCAAGACCATGATCTTCTTCCCTCTCTTATTCTCCACTAGAGGCCTGAACTCCGTGAAATGAATGAATACCTCATCCTTGGTCTTCATGAATAAGATACATGTCCTCTTGGAATAATCATCAATGAAGGTCACATAGTACAATTAACCACTCGAATATGGAACTGAAATTGGTCCACACACTCTGAATGTACTAGATCCAAGATTCCTTTGGATCTACTATCATTGCTCATAAAATTAGCCTTGGCATTCTTTCCATGTGCACAACCCCTGCATACACCCTGGTGTTCTACTCCAAACTCTGGAAGACTTGTAACCATCCTCCTCAACATTGGCAAAGCCTTGTAATTCAAGTGTCCCAATATCTTGTGCCAAAGCTTGCATAGACTATCACTGTCATGTACCAAGGCTTGGGTTGGTTGTCCTGTCAACCTATAAAGAATATCATCACGAACACCGATGCCTTTGTTGAGTCAATTCTCTATCCGATTTTCCATGCAAGAACCTATCCACCTGAGAATTCCACTGCATACCCTCTATCCTCCATAGTTGAGATAGAAAGTAGGTTCTTATTCAACCCTGACACATACAACAAATCACTCATCCTGAGAGGCTTCACAGACTCCAGTTGAAACAAAGATGTATCAACTCCCTTGACTACATACTTGGCATTGTCACCAAGATCGACCTGTAATCCTATGTCCTCCTATGAAAAACTAGTGAGTGACTTTGTGATCTTGTCATATGACGAGAATCTCCACTATCCACCAACCAAGTCCCACTACCGAAATCTATACCAGAAAGGGCAGAGACCAATAAGAACTCCTTCTGAAACATGTCTGCAACCTTATCCACCTCTATTGATGTTGCTTACTGCTTCCCTCTCCCTTTATTTCGTTGTGGAAACTATGAAGCATAGTGACCTTTCTTATGAAGAAAAAAACACTTGACTTTGCTAAGTCCTTCTTCTTCCACTGCTCTAGAGATGCATCTCTCCTTGGAGAAACATTTCCTCTGCCCTTTCTAGCGTGAGTAGCTAGGGATAGGTTCTCTTCATCACTACCTCTCTGCTTTCCATTCCTAGACTATATCCAACCTCCTCCTGGGTGAAATTGATCCACAGTCTGTCAAATGGTGGAAAATTATCTCATGCACAAATGGTTCCCAAGACCGGGGAAAACCTTTCAATGCCACATTCACCAACTTCGTGTCGTCAATTGCCTCACCAATGGATTCAAGCTGATCACGAATCTGAGTGATCCTTATGAGGTAGCTAACAACTATATCTGATTTGAACATCTCAATAGATCATAATTTATACCTCAAAATCAATTTCTGGTTTTCATTCTCACTTTGGTACAAACCCATCAAAGCATCATACATATCCTTTGATATCTTCTTCTCAGAAATATGAGGGATCAAGTGATCTTTCATAGAATCCAAAAACACCACTTGGCCTTCACTTCCTTCTTCTTATGGGATGTTAATTCATGTGCATCATTTGGATCTGGAATCACCATATCAATGTAATCTTTGATATCATTCTCTTCCAAGAGAAAAATAATCCTAGCCTTCCGGGATCGAAAATTTGTGGCCCCCTCCAAGTTGTCCTCAACTCTAAGAGTGCTCACCATTGTGTCCAAAAAATAACACAAATTTGTAGCAACAAATATGAGCAGCTTGTGTCTCAAGAAGATGATTTTATCTCTCTAGATACCATGCTCTGATACCATGCAAAATTTTAAGCATTCAATGCATTCAATTTCAGATCTGAAAATTACTTCCAAGTGACCTCAAACAATAAACTAGGGTTGTTATCACTGAATAATTTTACATTGAAATTATGACATAAAATTATAGCAGAAGCACAAATATTAGAGAGAAATAATCCATGCACAAGAGACACAAATTTTATCCAGTAAAAATTTGATATTGAGGATCCTACGGAAAAAACAGTCCTTTCACAAAAATTACAACTTCAACAAAAATACGAAAAATCTCCTAACTTACAAATCTGGTGCAAACCCTAGTTGATGTCACATGTACAACTGGTGAAATCACCCTATACAACGGCTAATGTCACCTTGCAACTTTCATGTGCGGCCTACTGTTGTACATATCACATATGTGGGTTGTCTCTACGGTTGTATGGTCTGCATGTGTTGTACAATCCACAATAAATGCACCGTGTGGTCCGCACATGTGATTGTTCTACTGCTATATGGTTGCACGTGTGGTACATCCTGTTGTATGGACTATACAACTCCACATGTGTGAATTGTTCCTCCTCTCTCCTCACACATGTGGCTTCTCTTCCTTAGCTAGAAAAAACTAAGAAAGAGACTAGAAACCCTAGATCAAATTGTCCCAAATGAAGAATTTCCTTGCTGAAATTTTCCTCCTCAATCCTCTTGGAAAGAGTGCTCACTCACTCATGCCAACACCATAATGACAAGATAATATGTGTGGTGCCTCCTCACATTACCTCTCCTTTTATAGGAGTCTAAGAGTGAGTTTAGGAGCTCCTTATTAACTCAACATTAAATTAGAATTGTTTATTCTTCCAAGTGGGTGGCAAGCCCCAACAATAACAAGTGCAAGCCCCGACTCTACATAAAAGGGGTTTTCACAAAATAAAAATGCAATGTGAGTGCCAACAAATATTCCTACATGCCCGACACCAAGACCAATGTGAGAATAACTCTTCGAAGCTACAAAACATCAACAAGTAAAACTCAAAACTCTAGAACCAGAAAACTTATTTCCTATTTCGTTTGATTATTTTATAAGAATTCCATTTCTCAGAGGGGAGGATTTGAGCATTAATTTCATGGTAAGAACCGAGTCCCTAATGACAATTAGTTTTTTGATATGTTTTTCATTAATGATCCTCAACCCTCGAAATAGAGCAATTGCCTATGTTTGATTATTTTAAGCTTTAGTCAATCCCCACTCGAAGGTGTTTTCCAGTTTTCTTCAGGATCAAGAATAACTCCCCCCCCCTATACTTTCCACCCTTAGATTGAAATCCCTATTTCATAAGCTAAAAGATGATTCAATTTTAAAGAAATAATTGCCTATTATTATATATGGTTTTTATACTTTATCAAAATATTTGAAAATAATTTTTATGGTTGTAATGTAGTGGAAGATTTATCAAAATTTTATATGGTGATACAATTTTGTGGAAAATTTACCAAATCATTTATCTATGTATTCTAAAATATTAGTAAATTAGCCCTTAGAATTTTATGCGTATTATGAAGATTTGCCCATTTATTATACTATTAAATTAAGAAGTCAGTCTTAATTTTTTTTTTTTTTTTCTCATTTCACTTGCAGAACTGAAATGATTTGAATCCCAACAACTTGGATACATGATGATTGTTGACGACAAGTCAAGGAGATTCCCATTGGCATGGTTGGGGTCGACAATGATTTAATTGTTTTTCAAGAGGACTTGCGATCACGACCAACAAGGGGAGTTGCAAAACAACAAACCCCTACCTCTAAGTAAGAAATAATGTAAGCAGGTTATGTTTGGTTGTAATTTGTGCTTTTAAGTAAGAAATAATGTAAGCAGGGGTTTTGTAAATCAACAAGTCACTGACTCTAAGTAAGAAATAATGTAAGTGGGTTATGTTTGGTTGTAATTTGTGTCTTTCAGTAAGAAATACTTTGTAAGCATGTTATGTTTTGTTGTACTTTGTGATTTGAGTGGTCATGATCTGTGATTTGTGTTTCGTATTAAATATGTGTTTATAGAATTCATTATTTTATAGGTACAACGCTACAATGCAGGGAATAAGAAAACTCTACAACGCAGTGAATAAGCAAACTTGTTGGTATTTTAATTGTTCGCAGACTATTTGTTGACACTACAAAAGTCTCAAATGGTTGAAGCTTCAAAAAAGGTGAATTTCTTCTGTTATTGTAAATTACCTTAAAATTCCATAAAGTCGCAGGCATTGCTTCCAAGTTTTTATTGTAAAATTACAGGTAAAAATATTGTGAAAATATTCTTCCAAGTTTTTATTGTAAAATTACATGTAAACATGTAAAAATATTATGAAAACTTTGTAAAATTATATTGTGAAAACATTGTAAAAGTATAATTAAAAATATAAATATTATAAAACAAAGGTTAAAAAATATTGAGAAATTATAACTAAAATTATAATATTATAAAATAAAGGCTAAAATTAGAGACATTGCATAATTAATTAAAGCAACAATTTTTTTTTTTGACAAATATGAAAAAGTATAACTATTATAACAACATAAAAGAATCACGAAATTAATTAAGAAAGGCCAGGATTGTCCATAAAGAAAACCCGAACCCCATGGAAATTTGAATTGTCAACAAGAATCATGCAAGTTCTCATAAAAAATAGAATAAATAGATTTAATGGTAAATTTTATTTTGTATTTTGTATTATGGTAATCTGAGTGCCCTGAGAGTTTTTCAACATGTTGAATCCATTTCTGCATTCAGAAATGGATTTTGAACAAAAAATAGTGATTCGTGTAAATTTATATTGTCGGATTCCAGTGAAAAAAACCATTTCATAGAATAGCTAGCCAATGCTCTTTATAATTCCGTAGGCTAAATATTCTATGAAATGATGATTTTTTCTGGGGATATTTTCTCGAAATCCGACGAGAAATTGTTGGATTCGTAGATTTGACTGACTATTTTTGTATAATTTGAGTGCCCTAAGAGTTTTTCAGCATGTTGAATCCATTTCTGCATTCAGAAATGGATTTTGAACAACAAAAAATAGCAATTCGTGTAAATTTATATCATCAGATTCCAACAAAAAAATCCATTTCATAGAACAACTAGCCAATGCCCTTTATAATTACAACTCAAGTAAAAACCACTGTGCATTCAAATAACCTGCCAACATTGCACATTCAGATAAACTGACAACTAACAACAATGTTTCGGGATACATAATATCTGGGTGTTTTCCCGTAGCCAAATGGCTTATAATTTGCAACATGTGGTGCATGTCTATACTCCTCCTTTCGTGCATGTACATATTTTAAGTGTATATACCAAGTTCCATCGATATCAATCTAATCTCACCATGAGGAACCCTATGCCTATGTGTTGTGTGGTTATATGCTTTCTTTGTTGTCTGGAGATAGACCAATTTCTTTCCGGGAGAATGCTTCCTCGTTTCCTACAGATAGACCAATTTTTTGTCGAGAGGATGCCGATAGACAAATGTACAAATAGAGATCTGGTCTGGTGATGGTCTCTTCTTATTCAATATTTTAGTGGTTGTCTGATAATCCCAAAGCACGACTAGGATGTGTTCGTCCTAATCATGTTAGTTTGTTGAGCACACCTTTCGTTGTGTAAACTCCAAGCTTGTCAATTTGTATCTTCGACACTCTGGGTGGATCTCACCTCACCGAAAAAGTGAGACAAGACTTGTTGCCTGGAGCCAATGGTGATTGTCCCTTCGCTGAGCTCTTTGAGTAATGTAGTTGCTTGTGATGTACCCAATCAAGATGATATGGGGAGGGATGATTAATTGTGGGAATTTGTAGGAATTGCACAAAGATAAAGATGTAGCCAAAGCCAATATTTGCAAGAGATAAAATAGGCCACTTTCCTAGGAAGATCGAAATCCAGACACACCAATAACATATATAGTTCCAGGTGTAAATGCATATCCATGCCCGAGTTATCCAATAGCAACATATGATCTATTTGAAACAACAAATTAAGCAATTTTATCCAAGGCCATGAGCAGGGGGTCAAGGATAACCTAGTGGATCCTCAACAACAAAAGTTAGTCATATAGAAGAAGGAGAGGAATTATAAGCATAGACAATGGTGGCTAGAGTAGCTTAAAATGCAGATCCTCTAGTTTCAATAGAGTCCATAATCCATGATCCATAATATGCATAAGTATCAACACCAAAGAAAGAAGTTCTTGAACCAGGGACAAGGGAGAAAGAAACAAAGGAACTAGCGGGACGATCATAAATAAATTGAAAACATATATTGTGAAGGACGGTTAGAAACTGTAAAGTCTACTCAGCTGAGGGATGAAAATCTGAGAGCAAGGAAACTTTTTTACATCGAAGCTATGGAAGTCGATAAACCTAAACCTAGTGATGGACATGATGAAGATGATGAAATAAGGTACATGGACAACAAGGAGGAAGGTGGTGAACCAAGAGAAATAGGAAGAAACAAGTGAAAGTGAGAAACTAGGAGCCTGTCCATGTTTCAACCGTGGCTCACTCGCATCGTCGAGTGGAACTGCTTCCAAAACATTAAAATGGCATATGTCTAGAAAAAAGGAGGGAGATCAGAAAATTCATGGACTCAGGTACTCAACGCTTGCATGGAAATGGTAAGTGAATCCCAATCCCACCTATCCCTTAGTTGATTTATCGAGGATTTTTTATTTGAGAGGCATTGCAGCCTATTTCATATCCAATTCTAGAAGCAGTAACAACATAAGAAAAGGTGTAATATATTCGAGATGAGACCCAGACAAAGAATCATATACAACATATTGATATACGATGTCCATTGGAGATCCATAGGACATTATGGGTGCATATTCAGGTGCGTATACTCACTGCAAAATTGAGAATGACCTGATTGGATTCCATGTCCTCCTTCCTCGCTATGGGAGGGAATTGCTATAGAAATACATGCATAAGACTTGCAGGAACTTGCATGAAAATGACCAAGTGGAAGTGGAGGGAACTTTCATGCAAGTGACCAAGTGGAAGTGGAGGGAAATTGGGTAGTTGGAAACTGAGAAACTTCCACTAGACACAAATGGATTTGGACACTACAACAGGTCATAGACTATGGGTTATGAACTAGTTATTAACTAACATTTAATGTTTGGAATTAATGCTAAGTTGAAACTTAGCATTAATTCACCTTACATATCTTACCTTTCTCATATCCTAAGTTCCATATCTCGTAACCTAAGTTCCAAGTCTCTTGGTTCATATCTTGCCACGATATGAGGCCAAATAAGATGAGAATTTTTTTGATTGGTTTAACTAAAGTGATGGAGAGAATCTGAAATAATTTATTGGATTAGTAAAAGTGCTTAATAAATGCTCAAATACAAAATTAGGATAACCATGCATTGGTTTGCTAATAGACTAATTCTAGGGGAGAAAACCGTTTACAATAGTTCTTGCTACCTTAGGCAGGGGCTAATAAAATGGAAACAAAGAACCATTGTTGGGAATTCTTGGCCTTCTGAATAATTTTATGTAATGAGACAAGAGAGGCTTTCTGGCCTTGAGAGTTTTGGACATTGTATAAAATGGAAACTTATTCTAAAATGTAAAGATTATTTTTACCTTAAAATAGTTTTCGTTAATCCCCATCATCTTCCATAAAATGGGTATTGGTTTTTCTCAATGCTTTATTTAATCACACTTAATGAAATGAGGTGCACTTAAAAGTTCAATTTTTTTTAATTAGTTGCAACTATACATCATATTTCTAACCATTCCCACACATGTTACATGTAGCATTGGCCCACATGCAAAACCCATTGGTTGCACCGAGATTGACGGTGATGGTTTGCCATTTGGTGACATGTTTGAAGGTGGTAGTTCATTCACCCTAGAAACACATGGTATTTTTTCCAAAATTTTGAAGACATAGATGAATAGTATCATTGAACATTCACATGCTGACAAGGGTAGGTTTTCGACCATAATGACAAGAACCAAAATGATTATATTGATTTGATATTTAAATATGCAACCAATACACACCTAATCAAAGAAATTTCTTATATATTCACCTTCGTAATCTAGGTATGACAATCACATTCATAGAGTTGATTTCCAACTAAAAAAACATTCAATCTAAATAAGGGGAACATACCCAAAAATCTAGTCGAAGAAAAAGTTGTGTAACTTAAAATAAAACAAAATTAGAGGAATTATCAATTTTCTATATAAATCAATATAACCACAGATATAATTTCTCCCCTTAGCAAATGAAAATAACCAATTGAACTTTCAAAAATAAAAAGAGACCAAAATTACTAAACATATCTACACACAAGTATACTTCGAATTGCATAAGATGCCAAAAAGTAGCAAGTATGCATCCCTGATCATCATTATCTTGAATTCTTCAAAATAATTCAACCCATTTCCATCAAAGTCCATGCCCTTAATCATTAACATGCTATTGGGTATGTGTTATATTATTTTCACTTTTATCTACACATTGTGTCGGGAGGTCACAAGTTCCTCTTGTTCGAGAGTTTGAGCATGGAGCCCCCGAAAAAAAATGGGTTTTTTTTAGTAGTTTTTGGATGGGATTTGGCCAACATTTTTTTGGCCCATTGTAATATAATTCGTGTTAAAGAATCTAATCCAGGTTGATGGATTAGGGATTTGGATTCCATGGAATAATATATATTGTATTGTAAATGGTGAAGTTAATATGATGATAGTTAGAGGTGCGACTCTAAACATTTGTTGGTTTTCCTAGTTAAGGGTTTCCAGGGTAAATTTTTGAGTACTATGTGTGAATGCTATTTTGTTTCTTTTTGTTTTATAAAGAATTTGTGTTTGCATTGCTATATTTTAAAGGTTTAAAACCTACATTTGGTATTAGATTAGTTATTAGCTTCAGGGGGTGCCTTTGTTGTTAAGGGTTTTGTTATCTTGGGTCTGTGATAAACTTGGTTTTAATGGGAGCTCTAAAGTAGTAATTCTTGTGATGAAAGAGAATGTTGAGTAGTTCTAAAATAGAGATCGAGAAATTTAATGGTAAAAGCTTTATAATTTGGAAGTTGAATATGGAGGATCTTTTGGTAGACAAAGAACAATGGGTTACTGTGGATCTTGGTATTGCACATACAAGTATGACTAAGAAAGAATGGATGAAGTTGGATAAGAAGGAAAAGAGAGAAATCCGATTTTGTCCTTAAGATTCAATGTTACTGAATTGTTGTACTATGTTGTCATTGATGTCAAAGGATTGATGTCAAAGGGTTGATGTCAAGTATTTTCATAGTGATGTGTTTGTATCATTGATATATTGATTATTGGTTATATGGTCATTGATATAATTGTTGTCAAAGGGTTGATGTCAATTGGTGTCATAATGATGTGTTGATTTCAAAGGGAGTTGTATCATTGATGTCATGTCATGGTTGATAGGAACAACCAAATGGATAAACTCCAAAGTGGTCCCCTTGTGGTGAAATCACTCATGGGAAGACACTCTCGGATAAAGTTCTCAAAGTGGTCCCCTTATGGTGAAATCCCCCATGGGAAGACACTTTGTGATGTCCAAATGGTTAGGTGGTTGAGTAGCCCAACATTGTGTTTATGGAACCCAAGTTTGATTGAGGAATAATGTAATGAAGATCAGTGAATTTGCAGGAGAAACTATTCCATATGGATAGTATATGTCATGACGTTTCCGATGATACGTGGAACGTCACATAACTAATCACAGTTAGAGAGTAATGGCCATGTGAAGTTGGAGAACCCTAATGAGTTATCTAGAAGCCCCTAAAAGTTCAAATACATCAAATTATTCAAGATGATCCTATAAGAAATTGACCAGTCAAAGTGGTTAGTCATCGGTTAAGTGGTTGCAACAAGAAAACAATTAAAAATAAATTAGTTGCAACTAGAAGTGGAGAGTTTACTATTTTTGGATAAAGTGGTTGTAAGTGGACAAAGTGGTTAGAAGTGGGTAAGCCCCAAAATAAGGAAGATGGGTAAGTTGGTTAGAAGATAACCCCTAGAGGAAGCTACTTGGAGAAGTATAAATAAGAGAGAAAGAGTCTCTTATGTGTATGATCTTTGAGCATATTGAATATCCATTTGTGAAAGGTTATTTGGGTAGGTATTATTGATAGAGAAAATTTGTGGCAGAAGAATCATGTCAGTAGAATTGCATCAAAAAAACCATGGCAACAAAACCATGGCATCAGAATCACGACAACAGATTTGGCAGCTGCAGAAATTTGGCAGTTGGGTAACCACATCAGATTTTCATATTGGAATTGTTCCAATTGTTGCATGGTATGGTATAGGTCTTGATGATTGTTACATGATTAAAGGTATGGTTTTGGCACATGGTCTTGTGTAAGGTTTTATGGTATTTGGTTTATGGAGAGTATGGTGTATTGCTAGAGGTATCTTGTTGGTTAACTTGGTGATATTGTGCATATGGTTGAGAGTTGACTTGATCTTTGTGAGTAGATCAGATTTGGATGATGAGATAGGTTGAGGTGATAGGTTGTGTTGTGAATAGTTGATGCACTTGTCTTGGTATAAATTGTTGGTACAGTTTGACATATTTCTTTATGTCTACAAGATGGGTCATGTATTTGGGGGTTGGATTCCTCACATCTTGGTTGGTGTTGAGATATGAAAGTTGAGACTTGTATTTAGAGTTTATTTTCTATTGGAGTTGTTGCGCTTTTCAATTGATGCTGATAAAACCCTGATATTGTAGTCTCTTGTAACACATAATACAAAAAGTTTACATATGTGTCTGGTGTTCTTTGTGTTGATTATGGTGATCGCTTATAGTTCTCTCTTATTGATGAATGTTGTTGATTCATGTAAGTAGCTAAGTACAAATGAATAATATGTTTGAAGGTGTTGCTAACTTAAGTTTTTTAAGAAGTGTAAAAATATCCTCACACTAATTCACCCCCCCTCTCAGTGTGGTCGGTGTGTCCAACATGAATGTCTTGGGAGAAGCTACAACCAACGCGTTATGGGATAAGTTAGGGGCTTTGTATTAGTCTAAGTCCATGGTAAAAAAAAAAATCCTTTGGAAGAAGTTGTACCTATTGAGGATGAATTATGGAGACTCGATGATAGAGCATCTAAATGCCTTCAGTTGTTGTATGTTGACATTCAAATTTATGATGAAGATAAATTCATTAGTTTACTATGTTATTTTTCAGATTCACGGGATAGTTTGGTTGTATCTATTGGAAGTAATGCAACCACATTAAATTTTTATGATGTGGTTTCATCCTTGTTATTGGAAGAAACGAGGAGGACAAACATGGATATTCAAAGCACTCATTCATTATCTATAAGAGGGTGTTCCTTGGACATAAATAAAAATAAGTCCTCAAGTGGGAGATCTAAATCTAAAGGTAGATCTAAATCTGCAGGAAAATCCTTAAGGAACTGCTAGATGCAAAAATCATCTTCAAATTTCATTATTCTGCCTAGCTTGTAAATATGGTACTAGTTAGGAAAAAGTTAGGAAATATCAAGCTAAGTGCAGGCTTTTGAAACCTGAACAAATAACCTAATAAAGATAACTACCATGTTCCTTCAGTGGAGAAGATGTTACAACTTGTCTTTGGGTCTGAAATGTTCTCATTATTAGATAGTTTTTCTAGTTATGATCAAGTGACAAGTTCTCATAGCTAAATCTAATTGAATTAAAACCACATTCCGCACAAAGTGGGGAACATATGCTTACCGGATAATGCCTTTTGGCTTAGTGAATGTAGGTGCTATGTTTCAACAAGCAATGAACATAGCCATTAGAGAATTTCTTGGTGAGAACATGGTGGTTTACCTTGGTGATTTCATGGTGTACTCCAAGAAAAGGTTATACCACTTACAACATCTAAAATAGATTGTTGAAAGGTGATGGACATATGGCATCTCTCTAAAACTGAAGAAAAACATCTTCGTTGTTTTAGAGGGGAAACTAATAGGACATATCATATCAAAAGATGGGATATTGATAGACCCAAAATGAACTGGAGATATCATGTAAATTCCATAGACCAACAACAATAAATCAATGTCTGTTGGACACACCTACCACACTTAGAGGGGGGGTGAATGAGTGTGGGGCTCTTTTTCCCAAAACTTCCCTCTTGCACAAAAACTCATCAATTAGCATTCAACATTTATTCATTATCCATTGTTGTCATTTATAACCAGTTAG